>CP139509.1:270689719-271251099 GCA_021014915.2 Artemisia tridentata subsp. tridentata | reverse complement strand
GAGTCACAATGAGGAAGAGTTCACTTCTCCTTACACCTGAATTAGGTTCATTTTATGGTTAACAACTTATCTCAAATCAGATTACTTCTTCTTAATTGACTTTTCATTTTAAATAGCTTTCATCTTTTAGTAACTTCCTATATTTAGGAATATTCATCATTCAAGGTTATCTTCATCATTTAGAATCACTTATGAACTTAAAATGTTAATCTTATAAGATTAAGGTTTAATACGATAACTTCCCATAAATTAGGGTTTTAACGTGATTATACCAAAGTTCAAGGTCTAAAGTGTAAATATCACACTTTCCATATTTTATACAATTAACCCATAAGTTACTAATATTTACTTATTCAATCCTTCAAGTTTACAAATGTCACAATTAAACCCTTGACTTACATTAATTACAAGATAGGTCCTTATTACTTATTAACATACAATTTAACCCTTAGGTTATTCATACTTACACATTAAGCCTTTAATTATCCAAAATTACACATATTAACCTTTCACTAAATATATGTACAAAACAGCCCTTAACTTTCATAATTTACAAGTTTAACCCCTTAATCTTAATTAATTCTAATCGGATTACATAATTACATAATTTTCTATTTAAACCCTTTTAGTTGCAAATCTAACACATGACACCCTCATATTATATTTTTCTCAATTCACCACTGATCTAATACCACATATAAAAATAACCCACATGTTTGAAAAATTACGAAACACACCCTTACACTTTTAAAATCAAATCGGTTAATACCAAAATCCACCAAACCCTAACCCTAATTTCACCCAATCATTACTAGCATTAATTTAACCTTAAAACATTAATTAAATCAGATCCAAGACCAAAAATCCTAACCCTAACCCTAGTTCGATTTCCTTTTTCTTTTATTTTCTTTTTCTTTTTAAACCGATTATGAATAAATTCCCAAACTGAGTTTCTAGGCTTCGAAAACTATGAGGACTATTTTTTTGATGTTATATGATGTATAAAGGACATGAGAAAGATAATAACCAGACCTCAAAAATTCGCATGGCCTGTTTCCATAATTTTAGGTCGATTTTGGGGTTTAAGGGTTATTAAAATTCCTTCGATTGATTTAGCTTGCATGATTCAATTCTACTATTTTCTATAGATTATATATGATATATAGGGTGCTAGAAAAATACTAAAAAGATTTTAGAACGTGAAAACAAAAGGAATCAAATTATACCTCTCGGCAAAACAAATCGAGCAACAACAATGCTTAGCGATCAAACCAATGGATCTCACGATCTCCAAACAATTTTCCTAGCTTCTTTAGGTTATGTTTAACTCCAGAAAAATAAGCCGCGAATTTTCCTTGGTCGATTTGTGGTTATACGATTTTTGAAAGGGTTTAGGGTTTCGTTAATATGTATATATATATACATAATTTATGAAAACGTGTATAATTGATAAGATATCAATAATTTCGGCCCAAGAAAGCTTATTTAAGGTTAAATACTGATTATAATCTTTTCCTAATTTTATTAGTAATTATCTTGTATTTTATTTAATTTATTTTGCCTTAATAATAATAATAATACACGAAATAATTAAAAACCGGCCATAATAATTATTTGCATATTTTTTTACTTTTTAAAATGTTGAAATGTAGTCACAAAAATTATTTGGATTCATATCTAGTTCATTCGCGAAGGTTTGGGATTTATTTGGTGATTTATAAGCTTTTTAATAAATTTTAAACTTACAAGGGCAATTTGGTCTTTTTGTACGCTTTAGATTTTTGGGTATTACAAATAAATTGCTCAGGTTCCTGTCCTATTGCTTTCCTTTTCCTCCGTGTGCTCTGAGTTGGTTCAGGGATTGTTAGGCCCTGAAATGCAAGTGCCTTCTGATGATCAATTCCTAAACTCTTGGCTACCCTCTCTATGTGCTCATATTTGTTTGTCAGGGCTGCCAAAAGGTCAGGGATGCACCTGTTCTTCTTCTTCTTCAGGATGGGTCCCATCATGTCCCATTCTTTGATCCCATATGCTGAGAATTTGAAGGGAGCATTCTTCTCGTTCATTCTTGGTCCTCTTTGAACAATTATGGCAAGAGGATCAGTGTTTACATGAATGATCATGTCAGTGATTGGACCTTCACCCTTGGTCTTGGTCATGGTCCAGACATACCTTTTATAGTTCCTCTTTTTCCTTTCACTGTTCAGCTTGACCTTCAGGTTGTGTTCTTTGATTTGGTCAGCCTGAAGTTTAAGAAACTGTTCCCCCCTGATGTTTTGATCAGTCTCTCTGATTACTTCCTTGGCTACTTCAGCAATAACAAGCTTACTGAATAATTTAACCTAGATCCTATCCTCTTCTTCCATAACATCAGCCACTTCTTCATTTGTTCCCCTGAAGACTTTTCCATTGTGTAAGATGACTTCAATAAGTACTGGTGCATTAGGGTCTTGTCTGACCTCCTTGGGTGCTTTCATTAGCCTGGGAGGTAAGTCTCCTCCTTGTTTAATTGCCTTCCCTTTGTCAGTGGGTTGGGGTGTTGTGGAGGATGACTCTTGGAACACTGTGGCTGTTGAAGTTGCCTCAGTAAGAATAGGAGCTGGAGTGCCTGTTTCAACAGGGGATACTGAAGAGATGACCATTGCTGAAGTTGTTGTTGTTGTTGGCATGAAGCTTTTAAGAGACACAATTCAGTGATAACTTCAGCATCGGATTCAGGTACTGACTCATTAGGTGTCTGACCATCTTCCTTTGTCTTCTTGTGTGGTTGCTCCCCCACAACAGATGTTGGAGCTTCAGTGGAAGCATTAGTTGATTTAGAAGTAGACTGAGTTGGAGAAGACTGAAGGATGCTCAGGATGGTGGAGACCAGACCCTTGATTTCTGAGGTTTCGGTCTTCAGGGAGGATATATCATTGAGCATGGTAACCTGAGCCTTAGAGATTTGGGAAACCCTGGTGGTGTAACAGCTGACAAGCTCATTATGCTTCTTTGTGAGCTGTTCATATCCTGAGGAGATTTAAGTGAGCTGGAGCTCTTGATCCTTGAGAGCCTTGGCGACTGATTCTTGATAAGTCTTGACTGCTGGGAAGTCTACCTCCTTGAATAATGTGGGGAGTGCACTGGGAGCTACATAGGTAGACTTATCAGAATCTATGAACTCAGTAAGCGTGGTGATCAGGACCGGATCATCCTTAAACTCTGCTTGAATGTTTGTAAGAGTCTGAAGGATGGAAGTAAAGTGAGTTCCCTGATCAGTTCCCAGCTTCTCAATGGAGGTCTTCAAGTCACTGACATGTCCATCAGTGGAAGTGGTGATCTTCTTGAGGTGACCCTGAGACTCTTCAATAGTAGCCATGAAGTCAGCATAAGAAGCCGCTGCTTCAATGTGTTGTTCCCATTACTCCTTGATGATCTCATTGAAAAGGGCAGTATTTGATTTCCCGAGGAATTTGACCAGCTGCCTTTCAGTGAGGGGAAGCACATCATTATATTTCTGCAGATAGTCAGGAATTGCAGCAGTAGAGTCTGAGGAGCCTGATGTGTGATGGGATAAGGATGATGATGATGATGGTGAGTTAGGTTGATCTTCAGGTGGGGGTAAGTGAGATTGTTGTGCACGATGAGGTGAGTTAAGTTCTTTAGGAGGAGATGAAGCTTGTAGTTCAGTATGCTTAGGGAACCTGTAAGTGAGTTGTTCATCAGTATCCATGGCATCCTCAGCAGGTAAAACTTCATCATCTGCAAAATCCACTAGTTCCTGCTCTGACTCTTCATCTATGAACCTTTTTATATCAGCCAGAGTAGGAGCCAAGGTTACATCCGGCTCCTCCTCAGAAGAGGGATTGCCTTTGTTGTGGCTAGGTTCTGACCCTTCCAGGAGAACAGAGTGGGTTGTCTCTGCCTGGTCCACATAGTCAGTTCCCAAGTTTTGCGCAACGCCGTGAGGGGGTGTAGGTTCCATATCAGTGAGTGGTTGCATACCCCTGAGTCTTTGTCCCCTGATGTTCCTTCAGGTACTGGTGGGGTTGAACCAGTACCATCACTAGGAAATAAGGTGTTGAGGTCCCCCTTTCCACTGGAGTTGTGCTGCCCTGGTGAAGATATAGGGACCAGTAATCCCTGAGACTTTGATTGTGATTTATCAAAGCCATACGTAGAATGTGAGAGGGTCTGGGTCCCCGTCTCAGTAGGGTAGTGTTGCCCTAGCGAGGATATAGGACGCTGTTCTCCCTCAGGCAAATGTTGTGTTGTACTAATGCCTTCATCAGGAAGTGATTGTTGAATTGTTCCTGACTCCACTGACTTGTTTATGTCAGCAGATTCTTTAGGAGATGGTTTGCCCGAGGACACTGAGTGTGATTTATCAGTGCCCTCCATTGGCGTTTGTTCTCTGGTCAAAATAGTACTAGCCTCCTCAGTTGGTGTCTCAGTAGGCAGGGGCTTTTTGTGCCTTCTTTTCTCAGGCTTTGAAGCTGAGGTCTCAGTGTCGAGTGGTTTGGGATGAACCACCTTCCCGGACCCCTGTTTCTTTTTCTTCTTATCCTTCTTGGAAGGAGAAGGCACTGGTGAAACCGCGTCAGTACCCTGAATTACTGTCAACATATATGTTGTCAGGGTGATTTGTGTGACCTCGGTGGGGTCTCTTGAGTAGTTGGCCTTGTGTAAGAGATCAAGTATAGATCCCTATATATTTGGTCAAACGTACTCAGAGCCCAATAAGTGTTGAAGCACACAGGAAATGAACCTAGGGTAAGACACGTGTCTTTGCCTGGATTTCCTTGAGAGCTTGACTATAAGGTCCTTGAAGATAATTTCTCCAATATCAAATTTTCTACCTTCTAGGAGACTGAACACTATCATTTGTTGAGCAGTGTTCAATTGCTCCATCGAGGATTTGTTCCCACCCAGGACCTAAATGACAAAAGTCATTAGTATCCTCCAAACGGCAGGAAACCAAGTTTTGATTATGGGGGCTTTGGCCAATAGAGTCCCTAGGGCCACATCAGGGTGTTCTTTGTCATGTGGCCCAAGTAAAATCAATTCGGCCTTTACTTCACTATCAGAGGGTTGTTAGGCAAAAGGATAAGTGAAATCAAGGCCTGTGGCTTTGATAAAGGTTTTTTAGTTAAGGGTCAGGGGCTTCTTCCCATTTTTCACTATAAACTTGATGAGGGCATACTTGGTGACATCAGGGTTTTCAACCACTGCTATACACAAGAATTCCCTCAGATAGTCATTGTACTTGATTGAGGGTGTTTTTGTGAATGCCATGGAGAGAAAACAATTTTTATGATATTTCACCATATCCTTATAGGCTGGAAAGGTTTCATGATAGGCGAAGTTCCCCACGACATTGTTTTTGGTCATATCAACGCTTTCCAATTGGAATTCCACATCTGAAGCATAAGTAATAGCCTTAGAAGTAGCCATTGTGGAGCAAAAAGGTCTTGTTTTAGAAGAAAAGTTTGGTTATGAGAGATAAAACACACACAGATTTTTTAGAGTAAAAATTGCAAGAGTTTAATTAGTTTTGAAAAAGTCTATGTGTGTTTTTCTTTGTGGGGGTATTTATAGGAGAGAGATAGGGTTTGAAGATTTGGATATCAAGAGTTTTTGTGTTTTATTTGAAGGTAGTTTTTGAAAACGGTTTGATATCCGCATTAAATGCCACATATCCCATCATCCGACAATTTCGCAACTAGTAAGATGAATAGTTGCGCATCTCTGCAAAAAGTTAATTTTGCAGAGTGACGTCACCACATATAATATCAAAAAATATTATTTGTGAGTGAGAGGCATTAAATGCCAAGTGGGATACGTGGTGATGATGTGAGGGCCCAAGATGTGGATGCCAGAAGGTAAAGGAACATATATTCCTATATTAAATATGTATCCAGTTACCATCCTCGAACATTTACTAACTAAGTACTCAGAGCATTTACTTTCATATTGAATGTCATTTGTTGATGTCTTGAGGCCCTTGAATGACTTTTCATTCAGTGTGAGGGTGTTTAGGGAAGGTTATTCAGTGAGTACATAAGATGCTCATTCACTGAGAGATTTTTTGAGTCAGGGACCAATGTTTTTTTCAGTAAGGTAGACATTATTTACACTAGGTTGGATAAGTTTAGTCAGTGGACTGATTTTCAATATCCAACATCCCCAAATTCAGCTTTCAGTCTTGTGAAAGTTGGTTCATCTAATGGCTTGGTGAAGATATCAGCTAGCTGATATTCAGTGGGGATGAAATGTAATTCTATGTCACCTTTCATGACATGGTCCTTGATGAAATGATATCTTATATCAATATGCTTGGTTCTTTGTTGAAGAACAGGGTTGTTTGAGATAGAAATTGCACTTGTGTTGTCACAAAAGATAGGTACCATTTTGTAATGGATTCCATAGTCACTGAGTTGACTTTTCATCCATAACATATTTGTACAACATTTGGCTGCAGCAACATATCCAGCCTCAGCTGATGACATGGCTACTGATTGTTGTTTCTTAGCACTCCAACAGACTAGTTTACCTCCCAGGAATTGGCAGGAGCCTAAAGTACTTTTCCTATCCATGTTGCAACCTGCATAGTCAGAGTCTGAGTACCCTTTGAGATCAAAGCCTGAACATATAGGGTAGTATAATCCAAGATTTGGAGTACCTTTCAGGTATCTGATTATCCTTTTTACAGCTGTGAGATGTGATTCTCTTGGGTCAGTGATGAGTGTCTAAATACTCATCATTTTTACCTAATCAGAGCTGCCAAAACATTCAAAAACACTCAGAAATGCATCAAAATACTGAAATTATCTCAGAATTGTGTTTTATATGTTTCAGATACAAAATGTTTAAAAACAATTGAAAAACGAACAAAGTTTGCAATATTGGCAGTTTCAGTCCCTCAACTTTCAAAAGTTGTCAAAACTAGTCCCTGAAGGTTTTAAATAAATAAAAAGTCAACTTAAGTCCTTGGGAAACCAAAAATGTTCACAAGTGATCCCTGGATAAAAGTTTACACAACTTGGCAACTTTTACCCCTCAAGTATCAAAATTGGCAAAAATAGTCCCTGGGTATTTTAAAACTTGAAATTTCACAAAATACCCTTGTACTATGCATGAACTTACAAATTGGAACACTTTTGATAACTTTTGGGAATTTACAAAACAAGTCCCTCTAAAATCCAAATTTACATATTAGGTCCTTAAAGTTTTAAAATGTTAAAAATATACAACTTTGGTCCTTGTGTAATTGTTTTATGGCAGGTTTAGTCCTTTGAAGATATTTTAGAATGATGACAACTCAGCCCCTCAACTTTTCAGCAATTACAAAAATGGTCCTTGCTTATTTAAACTAAAACCGGATCCAACACTAAACCCTTAACCCAAATAATTACCCATCCCATTAAATCCAAATCAATAAACCCAGCCAACCCTTTATTTAAACAACCCAAGCCCAAAGCCAAAACCTTTAACCCGGCCCACATTTTATTTGCTAAATATCCCAGGGTCAAAGGAGTGTTTGACCCGTCTTCTCCAAAACCACCCCGCCAATACCACCACACCCACAACCTTTTCTGCAATACCACCAATCCACCCCCCAGCTGGCTATTCCACTAAAACACGTTTCCCCTCCTCTTATCCTCAAACCCTTACACCTCCACTTGCTCAGAAGAAGCTAAAAACCACCTCACCCATTTTCCCGCCAAAATTAGATTGAACGATTGGGATCAATTCAAGACACATGGATAGGTGGGATTTGATCAGAGGAGAAAGATGAAGATTTTGGGATGTATAAAAAAGAAAGGAAGAAGCCAAGAATAAGGTGTCACCCGTATTAGACCAAATTTCGTAGTGTAGAGTGCATTTTACTTATTTCAGTTTCAAGTTCAGTTAAAACTTTTGTAATTCTTAATGTTCTCAGTTGTAATGGAAGTAATTTTAAGTTAATAAATCCAGTTAATCAAGTTCAGTTCAAAATTCCTTGTTTACTTGCAATTCAGTTGTTAAAGTTATTATTGTAAAAACTTTTAAAAACATCCAGTTCTGCTTAAATAAGCTTATGTAAGCTTATTTTAGTTCTAGAAATTGTTCATGTGATCCGTTTCAGTTTTACTCTCAATTTTCACCAAGGTCAACCAAAGTCAACTGACTTTGGTCAAATCAGCTAAGGAAGGAATAAGCTGATTTGATCAGCTTATTTGGGTGTTTTAAGGCTTAATGGTTAAGCCTGGATGAGTATTAGTTCTCTAGTTCATCCAGTTCAGCAAGCATCAGTTGTGAGTTCAATTTCATTTTTATAGCTATTTTCTGCATAATCTTTATTCAGTTAGTTTATTGCTATTTTCTTTGAGATTCTTGCTTATTAGGTGTTGAAGCATTGATTCAATCTTAGATCAGTAGACATCTTAGCTTAAATCAGTTGGTTACTTAGTTAAATAGCCTGATCAGCCACTTATAAGGGTGTTTGGATTTGCTAGTTTAACTGTGTTTTGGTTGTTGTTTGTTGTTGTTTTTTGTTTAAACATGTCACATTAAGTTCCTATAGGTCAGTCAAAGTATTAAAACCAGTCCTTAATTAGTAAAAAGTCAAAATCCCACCCTAAGTGACCATAACAGTCCACTGTGGAGGACTGTTATGCCCAAACCTCCACCATTTTGTTTAAAAGTTATCCTAGTAGCTTAATTTAGTTCCATTTTATCACAATACATCATTTTCAGTTCATAGAATCCATCTAAAACTCACCAAAGTCAACATGGTGTGTTCATGAAAAAGTCAAAATCACAGCAGACTCATTGCTGTTGGTAGCTGATCTAGGGCTAAATTAAACATCAATTGGGCATTTTATGATGGGGCTTTTAGGTTTTTTGGATAGCTCATAAGCCTAGCTAAGTTTTGCCCCCATTAGGTTGTCCTTAAATAGCTTATTTCTCAGCTTAATTTGCCCTGCAATCTTGCCTTTTTCTGCATTTTCTGTTTCAAGTTTTCAACAGCCAGTGTGCTCATTTGCTTAATCTGTGGGATTGGTTGTTTGAGATCAGTTGTTTTAAGCTTATTATAGTTGTTTAAACTTGTCCTGATCATTTGGTCAATTTTCCTAGCTTATTAGCTTATTTTGGGCTTATTCACAACTGCTTATTAGCCCAAATCTGCTTTTTAGGCTTAGCCAGCTTCCACTTTTATTTTTCCTATCTTTTTAATAATATTTTAGATTTACTCAGAAAATTTCATAATTTTCTGAATAGTTTTGATATTTTTAATCATTTTAATTAGTTTTTAATAGTATTTAAATCATAATAAATAGAAAAATAATTAGAAAAATATAATTCCAATTTTCATAATTTTATTTTATCATTTTTAATCTAGGAAAAATATAAAAATATTTTTAGGTCTTAAGAAAATCAAAAATAGAAATAAAGTGATAGCTTCTATTTAATAGAATTTATCTTTTTAAATTTTAATTAAGTAATTTTCATTTTTATAATTTTCTTAGCTTTTTATCATCTTATAATATTTTTAGAAAAAGTTTTAGATTTTTCTTTGTCCATTTAGTATTTTTTATAAATTTAATTAGTTTAATTAGTAATTAAATAATAATTAATTAAAAATAATTAAACAAAGTGTTAAAAATATAATTTAAGTTTTTAAATAAGTTTTAAGTCATTTTACATTTTTAGGTTTTCAATTTCTAAAATTTTAAATTTAGTCCCATTTTAGCTGTCCCGTTACGCGATTGTAATTTATTTATTCGCGCTTAATTTTATTGTGCATATTTGTCTTTAAATTATTATTTAATTGTTAAAAAGCAAAATCAAATATCTGATTCATCAATCACTTTAATCCAAAGCTTTTCACAGTTTTCCATTCACACCTCGTTGGGAAACGACCCAGGTGATCACTTGCCTGGTTTCACACACTACACACGAGCATCCTGTTCTGAGTCTGCATTTGTTTAAATATAAGTGTTGTGTCGGGACGGATCAAATTTTGGCGCCGCTGCCGGGGAGGTGTGCTGCGACAGTTGTGTAAGTTTTAGCGATTAGTGATTCGAGATCCTTCTATCAGAAGTTCCTATTTCCCAAAAACAATATAAAATACAAAAATATTTTTCTTTTTCTTTTCTATATATATTAATATTATTATTATCATATAAAAAATAAAAACACCAAAAAATAAATTCCGTTTTCTTTGTTAATAATAAATAACAAAAAAAATATTACCATCGAAAACCAAGACAGAGTACTACCTAACTGGGGGTACGACCATAATAAGTTCCCAAACCAAAGATAAAAACTTGCCTTTGTGTCGCTTGCGAATTCGGCTCACCTTTGATTGATAAACAAACTCTAACGGAGGTTCTAGGATAGTCTGACATTAAATTGTCGGACTGAAAGAAGCGGGTTTTTAAGGAGCGTAATTGCCCACCTTTGCTTCTCCGCCACTCTGTGCGTTTGTCAGTCAGAGAGCTACCGTACGCTGGTTGATTTAAGGTTTAAGTTCCTTGTGTTGTGCTTTGATCTTGTTTTAATTAAAAAAACCAAAAACCCAAAAATATTCATCTTTACCCTCTTACCCTTTTTGATTCTTTATCCCTTTACCCTCTATCCATTTGATTCTAAACTTCTTATACCTTTCTTCTATGGCGTCTCTCGGGTACAAATGTTTTGATTGTAAAAGCCCGTTGATTGACAGCCATCGTTGTTCTAAGTGTGCGTGTGAGCGGTGTGGAAAGCATGCACCAAAGGATCGTGGATCTTGTTATTGGTGTGAATTATCCACTAAAGAGTCTCTCAAGGATTCTCAAAGTCCTTCCTACTACCCTCCACAGCCCGAGATACGTGCTATTAATGACAAACCATCGAGAATCGATCCTAACCTTTCAGGATTTATGGTTAAAAGTTTGTCAAGCAAACGTACAGAACTTAGAACAGTGACTAAAAAGAACGATTTGCCTAATCTTCACGTTTATCAAAAACCAGAGACCATAACGAAAGTGGTGGAAATTCCTAGCTCTCAGAGCACTCCACTTGTCCCACCTCCGGATTTTATTCCTTGTGTCGGTTGTGGTGAGTCGCTTTTTGGTTTACCATGTCGTTGGTGTACATGTGAACAATGTGGTAATGATATTCGAGACGGAAGTTGTTTGTTTTGTGGTTCGAGGAAGTCATTTTCTTATGATCCTGATCCGAACTCATTCAACGACTCTTCAAATTTCTCCAATTACCCATCACATTCATACGAGCAATTATCATATTGTACAAATCTCAATGATGCATCGTATCAAAATACACCAAACTTTTCTTGTGAGTACTGTGGAGGTCCACATTTTAGCTCTGATTGTCAAACAGGGAATCCATTTCCTTGTAACAATTATGACGATCCATATCACGACCAACCTCCACAGTGCCAAATAACTCAAACTCCTCAGCAAACCCAGCAAGACACTTATCTAGAGCTTCTAGAGTTAGTGAAAAGAGCTGAGGAGTTTAATAAAAAAGCATTTCAGAATGCTCCCAGTTTTTCTTGTGTATATTGTGGGGGTCCTCATGATGATTATCAATGTCAACCTTCTGGTTTTGACAACTCCCCACTCCCACAATGTCCCGTCATTAAAAATTCACATGAGAAATCCATGGTAGAATTGTTAACTGAAGAGCAGGTTGCTAAATTAGATTCCCAGATTGCCAGTGAAAATTCTATTAGGGAATTAATTAAAATACAAAAAGCAGCCAGATCTAGCTCTCGATTCCGTTTCATTCCTGATGACAGTGATGATAAAGATATCTTTGATGATGATTCATCAAGTTCATCAGTTGAAACTCAGTCTGTTGTTATCACACCCGAGGTTCCCACTAACTCTCTAAGCATGGGAGACGAGCATCTTGACACTGTTCCTGCAAAGGAATCGGACGAATTCATAAAGTCTAGTGTTAAGAATCTTGTCCCAATCCCAAGTGAGTCACAGGGAACTTTTGATCAAATGTGTGATATCCCTCCTCCTCTTGATTTTTCAAAAGATCATATTGAGATGTTCTCCGATTCCACTAATGATGATTCTTTATCATGTGGAGACATCATTTATATGGAGGAAATTCCTTCTGAGCCAGTCAGCTTAGAAGAAGAGAATGATGAAGAAATTGACACTGAAATCAAAGATGAAGCTCTTCGAGCAACATTATTGAATGTCAGTCTTCTCGTTTCTAAAATCGAGGCTTTCAAAGAAAAACCCATTTCATCTCCTATCCCCATAAAGGATAGTGACATATTTTCGATGATTCTATTCCGGAAATGGAAGCCTTCTGTTTTGATCAGTTGGGAGAGAAAATTAGTGGCGATACCACTTCTCATTCTCATAATTCTCTCCCCGATTATGATTCATTCACCTTTGAGGAGTTCCCCAGTGAACTCACTCATATCATATCTCCGCCGGAGTATGATAACTTTTACTTTGATCTGACAAAGAAAATCTTTATGTCCCGGAGGGAAATGTTCTCAACACTGAGAATTTGATTAATATCAAAATTCCATCCCTCCCGCCCAGAATATGTCTTGATCAGCCGAGCTTAAATGATGAGAATCATGATACTGAAATCATGAATTCTCCTTCTGATGATGATGAGTTAGTCATGATTTTTATCATGACTTTCTTTCTTTTCTTCACCTACACGGTGACTTCTCCTGTTCTTCACTCCTTCGGGAATGAAGACACTATCTTTGATCCCGGCATTTTTATTTATCATTTATGAGCCGGATCTGTGTATATCTCATCGGAGTGGAACTTTCAAGTACTTCAGTGTTTATCCAAACATCTTGAACGAAAGTCCGATGGAGATTTTTTGTTCCACATGCTTCCCCAAGAACCAATGAATGCGGGGTCGAGTCAAGCTAGTGACTCGGTGAACAAAAATATTAGCTCACCATATGGGTTTTCACCCATATTTCTGACTTCTTTCTCTGTTCTACCACCTAAGTGTGGGGGAGAAGCCCCACATGTTGTATATATGTAAGTAATTCAAAAAAAAAAAAAAAAAAAAAAAAAAAAAAAAAAAAAAAAAAATATATATATAGTGTATATATAATGGTTATTAGTATTGCCTTTTCACGTTCTAAGTGTTGGCTTAACAGCCGGTACTTTGAATATTGAGGGCAATATTCAGTTCTAAGTGTGGGGGGGAATTCTGGCGAATTTTGTCACATTGTACCTTTTAGTGCCCCAGTACCCCCATTTTGGCCAAAATTTAAAAAAAAAAAAAAAATTTCTCACTTAGAACGCAATAAATGGTTATCAGTCCGCCATGTCTAACCCACATAAGGACTGGCTAATCCTGAGCAAACGGCTACAGGTAAAGATATATCAAATCCGTTTATGGCTTGCAATTTGCCCAAAATTGTATGGTATTCGACTCACCATATCTTCATAAGTGAAGAGTTGGCTAGCCCGCAAGGTTATGGCTAGTGGTAAAGGCAGTGAAAATCCATGATTGGTAATCAGCTCACCAAAGATAATATTAATAATTTATCTAAGAGTTGGCTAGTCCAGAAGCAAACGGCTTCTGGTAAAGACAAACCAAACCGTTTACAGCTGATGATTTGCTCAAAATCATTTGGTTATCAGTGTACCAAAGTTCTTACTTGAACTGAAACATTTGGCTACTCCAGAAGTAATGGCTTTTGGTAAAGAGTCTTTCAAATCCATTAAATCTTCATAAAATATTGCTAGGGACTAGCAATAGTTTAGTGTGGGGGATTGATGAGTGTCTAAATACTCATCATTTTTACCTAATCAGAGCTGCCAAAACATTCAAAAACACTCAGAAATGCATCAAAATACTGAAATTATCTCAGAATTGTGTTTTATATTTTTCAGATGCAAAATGTTTAAAAACAATTGAAAAACGAACAAAGTTTGCAATATTGGCAGTTTCAGTCCCTCAACTTTCAAAAGTTGTCAAAACTAGTCCCTGAAGGTTTTAAATAAATAAAAAGTCAACTTAAGTCCTTGGGAAACCAAAAATGTTCACAAGTGATCCCTGATAAAAGTTTACACAACTTGGCAACTTTTACCCCTCAAGTATCAAAATTGGCAAAAATAGTCCCTGGGTATTTTAAAACTTGAAATTTCACAAAATACCCTTGTACTATGCATGAACTTACAAATTGGAACACTTTTGATAACTTTTGGGAATTTACAAAACAAGTCCCTCTAAAATCCAAATTTACATATTAGGTCCTTAAAGTTTTAAAATGTTAAAAATATACAACTTTGGTCCTTGTGTAATTGTTTTATGGCAGGTTTAGTCCTTTGAAGATATTTTAGAATGATGACAACTCAGCCCCTCAACTTTTCAGCAATTACAAAAATGGTCCTTGCTTATTTAAACTAAAACCGGATCCAACACTAAACCCTTAACCCAAATAATTACCCATCCCATTAAATCCAAATCAATAAACCCAGCCAACCCTTTATTTAAACAACCCAAGCCCAAAGCCAAAACCTTTAACCCGGCCCACATTTTATTTGCTAAATATCCCAGGGTCAAAGGAGTGTTTGACCCGTCTTCTCCAAAACCACCCCGCCAATACCACCACACCCACAACCTTTTCTGCAATACCACCAATCCACCCCCCAGCTGGCTATTCCACTGAAACACGTTTCCCCTCCTCTTATCCTCACACCCTTACACCTCCACTTGCTCAGAAGAAGCTAAAAACCACCTCACCCATTTTCCCGCCAAAATTAGATTGAACGATTGGGATCAATTCAAGACACATGGATAGGTGGGATTTGATCAGAGGAGAGAGATGAAGATTTTGGGATGTATAAAAAAGAAAGGAAGAAGCCAAGAATAAGGTGTCACCCGTATTAGACCAAATTTCGTAGTGTAGAGTGCATTTTACTTATTTCAGTTTCAAGTTCAGTTAAAACTTTTGTAATTCTTAATGTTCTCAGTTGTAATGGAAGTAATTTTAAGTTAATAAATCCAGTTAATCAAGTTCAGTTCTAAATTCCTTGTTTACTTGCAATTCAGTTGTTAAAGTTATTATTGTAAAAACTTTTAAAAACATCCAGTTCTGCTTAAATAAGCTTATGTAAGCTTATTTTAGTTCTAGAAATTGTTCATGTGATCCATTTCAGTTTTACTCTCAATTTTCACCAAGGTCAACCAAAGTCAACTGACTTTGGTCAAATCAGCTAAGGAAGGAATAAGCTGATTTGATCAGCTTATTTGGGTGTTTTAAGGCTTAATGGTTAAGCCTGGATGAGTATTAGTTCTCTGGTTCATCCAGTTCAGCAAGCATCAGTTGTGAGTTCAATTTCATTTTTATAGCTATTTTCTGCATAATCTTTATTCAGGTAGTTTATTGCTATTTTCTTTGAGATTCTTGCTTATTAGGTGTTGAAGCATTGATTCAATCTTAGATCAGTAGACATCTTAGCTTAAATCAGTTGGTTACTTAGTTAAATAGCCTGATCAGCCACTTATAAGGGTGTTTGGATTTGCTAGTTTAACTGTGTTTTGGTTGTTGTTTGTTGTTGTTTTTTGTTTAAACATGTCACATTAAGTTCCTATAGGTCAGTCAAAGTATTAAAACTAGTCCTTAATTAGTAAAAAGTCAAAATCCCACCCTAAGTGACCATAACAGTCCACTGTGGAGGACTGTTATGCCCAAACCTCCACCATTTTGTTTAAAAGTTATCCTAGTAGCTTAATTTAGTTCCATTTTATCACAATACATCATTTTCAGTTCATAGAATCCATCTAAAACTCACCAAAGTCAACATGGTGTGTTCATGAAAAAGTCAAAATCACAGCAGACTCATTGCTGTTGGTAGCTGATCTAGGGCTAAATTAAACATCAATTGGGCATTTTATGATGGGGCTTTTAGGTTTTTTGGATAGCTCATAAGCCTAGCTAAGTTTTGCCCCCATTAGGTTGTCCTTAAATAGCTTATTTCTCAGCTTAATTTGCCCTGCAATCTTGCCTTTTTCTGCATTTTCTGTTTCAAGTTTTCAACAGCCAATGTGCTCATTTGCTTAATCTGTGGGATTGGTTGTTTGAGATCAGTTGTTTTAAGCTTATTATAGTTGTTTAAACTTGTCCTGATCATTTGGTCAATTTTCCTAGCTTATTAGCTTATTTTGGGCTTATTCACAACTGCTTATTAGCCCAAATCTGCTTTTTAGGCTTAGCCAGCTTCCACTTTTATTTTTCCTATCTTTTTAATAATATTTTAGATTTACTCAGAAAATTTCATAATTTTCTGAATAGTTTTGATATTTTTAATCATTTTAATTAGTTTTTAATAGTATTTAAATCATAATAAATAGAAAAATAATCAGAAAAATATAATTCCAATTTTCATAATTTTCTTTTATCATTTGTAATCTAGGAAAAATATAAAAATATTTTTAGGTCTTAAGAAAATCAAAAATAGAAATAAAGTGATAGCTTCTATTTAATAGAATTTATCTTTTTAAATTTTAATTAAGTAATTTTCATTTTTATAATTTTCTTAGCTTTTTATCATCTTATAATATTTTTAGAAAAAGTTTTAGATTTTTCTTTGTCCATTTAGTATTTTTTATAAATTTAATTAGTTTAATTAGTAATTAAATAATAATTAATTAAAAATAATTAAACAAAGTGTTAAAAATATAATTTAAGTTTTTAAATAATTTTTAAGTCATTTTACATTTTTAGGTTTTCAATTTCTAAAATTTTAAATTTAGTCCCATTTTAGCTGTCCCGTTACGCGATTGTAATTTATTTATTCGCGCTTAATTTTATTGTGCATATTTGTCTTTAAATTATTATTTAATTGTTAAAAAGAAAAATCAAATATCTGATTCATCAATCACTTTAATCCAAAGCTTTTCACAGTTTTCCATTCACACCTCGTTGGGAAACGACCCAGGTGATCACTTGCCTGGTTTCACACACTACACACGAGCATCCTGTTCTGAGTCTGCATTTGTTTAAATATAAGTGTTGTTTCGGGACGGATCAGTCAGACTGATATCTGGCACATAGAGAGACTGAAAATTGGATGTCAGGCCTTGATGAAAGAGTTTCATACCAAACCCTAGGAGCTTGTTTCAGTCCATAAAGGGCTCTGTCAAGCTTGTAGACATAGTCCGAAAACTCACTGCTTTCAAATCCAGGAGGTTGTTGAACATAAACTTCTTCTTTCAGTGTTCCATTGAGGAATGCACTTTTTACATCCATTTGATATACCTTGAAGTTCATGTAGGTTGCATATACAAGGAAGATCCTGATGTGTCACAACCGTGATTTTTAGCAGGTTAGTTTAACCTATAGTCTCAACTCATTTAACTTTTTCTTGGTGTGTATTACTTGCTTATTTGTGATATGCGTATTATAGGTGGTATATGAGTGGTATAAGTGTGTGTGTGGACCACTAAATCCCTAGGTGTGAGATTTTGTCATGTTGAGTAGTGTCGGATTTCGGGATAAGTTCATTTTGATCGCCTTTGTGGTGTGGAAATGACTTGTGTATTTTGTTGGAGTTTTGTGGTTTTGTGTAACGATTCTTCGTTCAAGTGTTTTGAGCGTAAGTAAGTTACGTGGAGTTGGTTATTATGGGTTATGTTAATATTAAGTATGAAGAATCTATTTTTGGAAACTTTGAGTGAAAATGATATTTTTCCGGTTGTCGTAAAATTTAAGTTTATCGAGTAAGACATTAGGTTTTGGTATAGGGTTTTTATAAAACATTAAAAATACAGGGTTTTAAGCGTAATAAATAAATTTAATAAAAAAAATATATAATAACATATTCGGCCGAGTAAGGGAAAAAAAGAAAAAGGGAAACCAAATTTGATTAGGATTACAAATCTTGGAGGAAAAGTTATCTCCTTAGGGTTTCCTATAGGTCTATAAATATAAACGAAAAACCCTCATTCCCCTCTTTGTGAAAAATTCGGCCAAACCTAAATGGAAGAGAGGAAGAATATTTTTTTTAGGGTTTTCATTCTTCAAGAATTAAGGTAAATTTTAATACTTATGTTTAAATAATTTTTGTTATTCATGTAATCATAGGATAATATATCTTAAATTGATGATGGATTAGATTTATTTAGATCATTAAATTAGTGATATTAAATAATGTTAAGTCATTTTATGATATTATAATGATTGTGAGTAATTAGGGATTGTATTAATAGATTAAATTAATTATGATTGTTATGTAAATTATAGTTCAGAAAAAGAGCTTTCCAAAAAGTCCGACCACGATCAATTTTGAGGTCGGGAGATCAGTCAAACGATTTTTGTAAGTTAAGGTGTCAAAATTGTTAAACCGGGACAGAATTAGGGTAAAAGTATTGAGGTCAATGGTGCCTTTTAAAGTGTAATTAGGGTTATGATTTCTTTGGGAATTGAATTCTATATTATGTTTGACTTCCACGCGAAAATTAGACGATAATAAGTTGTGCGAGTATGTCTAAGAGGTCAAACCTTTTTGATGTCCGATCAGATCCGAATCTGGATAGATGATAAGTTTGATTTTTCATTGGGTACTTGTGTGAGTTTTTAGTGCATGGCCTTCTGGGACAAGCTTGTATGCTTATGAAGGGTCGTGGTGAATTTTTGGTGTGAGTTGTGAAGCGTTATTCGCTTTGATTTTATGTGGGTGAAAGTACCCTATAAATCTGAGTTCTTAAAATTTTTAATTAAGGGATTTAGTGAGTGTAAATTATTGGGTGATGATTAGTATGGAGTCTAGGTAATTCATAGTGGGTTTTATGAACCTTAGACATCCATCATATATATGTGTTACATGGACTATAGCTTTTAGCTTGGTCACGTGTAATGTGGAATTGTTTGTTTGTATAGATTTATGTGTTGATAACTTGGAAGCTACGGAGTTGAGGTGAGTTCATAGTCCCATATTTTTACTTTGTTTTAAACTTGGGATGGAGATGATGATTGTTAAAATTGTTTTTGAGTTTGTTGTTCCCGTTACACTAATAGAAATAACTAGAAAGTTATCCTGATTGTGTACTAAGACTGATACAATGTATGATTAATTTTACTAAATAAGTTAGAACGTAAATATAAAACAACAAAGGTTTTTCAACGTTTAAATTCTTATTAGAAATTAATCAAAGAATCTATTACCCAAAGTGTTTTGCAGAATAAACACTTTGGGATTGAATAGACAAGGTATGGTGTTCTCCTCTTCTAAACTCAAGCTTTTCTTGAGTGACAACTAAAAGACCCTACTGAGCTCTCTCAGTGATTAGGTTGTTCTTTGGAGGAGAAAAGTGGGCTGTGAATGTCTAAGCTTTTAGTGCACAACCTTAATTCACTTTTCTCCTCATCTATCTATTTATACACAAGTATAAAAGAAAGCCTATAACTAAAGTACAAGTTGACCTACGCTGGTCTGACAAAAGTACAATAGTGTTTTGTCATTACCAATAATCTACATCGGGAATAGGCTAAAAGATCCTTTAGAGTGTCTGCCCAACCACTCTCTGACTTTAAGCCGTTTTAAGGAAAGTTCGCTTTCGGCGTGATAATACTTGTCCTTATCCTCTTCAAACTTTCCCGCTCGATCCCGCCTTTACTTCAGGTCTTAGATTGATTCTAAGTCTTCAGTATTTAGGCTTCAGTCTTTAAGTTGTTCAGGAGACTGAGGGGTTCAGTGAGCTCTTGTCAGTACTCACTGAACCCATCATCTTCTTCTTCGGCTTAAGTCTCACTCCGGAAGTCCCGCCTTCCTGAGGAGTGAATCCTTTGCCTTGAATTCGCCTTAAGCATCCTGAAGATGACTCACTGAGTTACTGTTAACTCAGTGACTTGAATTGTTCTTGGTTGGTAAACACTTGCTTAATTTGTGTTCAAATCCTGTTTTAGATAATTGGGTATTTATGGACCCAACAATCTCCCCCTATTTGGATATAAATTATGCCAAGTGTTATTGATCAGTATGAGTGAACTAATGGCTTCTTCTCATACTGAATATACAGAAGACAGAAAGGACTATGATTTAACATAAACATGGGACAGCATTTTATTCATGTCATTACAAAGTCCTATCAGGTAAACAAAATACTTAAGGTTCCTGACGGATACCCATTAGTTCAAGCTTTGCCTTCTTCGACGCTAACACTTCTTTGTCAGGTCATTCCTTCATCAACTGATCCATCAGCCTGACAAACTCCTCATTGTTAGAGCCTATGATATTAAATGCCATTAGTTTGTAGGCTAGGAGTGTTGTCGTTTCCACTTTGTCAATGTCAGAAACTCTCTGAAAGGCTTCCTGACCAAATTCATCCATCAAGAAGATGCCATACTCAGGTTCTTTAATGACAAGGTTAGGACGGAATTTTACTCCCTGAGGAGGAACTCTGTTGCAGTGAAGTGCAGCTATGTATTGTTCAGGCTCCATAGCTACAGCTTTCCTTTTCTTCCCAACCTTCTGAGTATATTCAGGGATAGTTAGTCCCTGAGAAGCAAGTGCCTCATCATGGTCAATGCCCAGACTCTTTGCCACTTTTGCGAGTTCCTCATACTTGGCACTCAGTGACTTGATGATGATTGGGGCATTCTTGCTTGAGGTTTTCTTCCTCAGGATGGGCATCATCATATCCCATTCTCTTAACCCATAGTCTGAAAATTTGACTTCAGGAAGATGTTCAGACTTTCTTGGACCTCTATGGACAGTTAAGCTCAGAGGTCTGGTGGGGTGAATGGTGATGTCAGTGATTTTGCCTTCACCTTTGGTTTTGGTCATGTGCCATACATACCTCTCATATGCCCTTTGCCTCTTTTCTTGCTTCAGTTTGGCTTCCTTGTTGTGTTTCTGAAGAAGTTGTGCTTGAAGCCTGATGAATTCATCTCCCTGAATGTCTTTCTCAGACTCCTTTATTTCTTCCTTGGCAACCTCATAGATGTAAGATGTGGTGAGGTCATGGGCTTTCCTGCGATCTTCCTCATCTAAGATCTTATCTAGTTCCTCCTAAGTCCCATAGACTCTTCTCCCATCTTCTAAGTCAACAAAAGACGGTATTTCAGGATCTGGTTGTCTTATGTTTGAAGCCTTGACCAAGTGTGGTTCAGGAGGAGAGGTTTCAGTCATAATCTCCTTTCCTTTGCTAGTGAGAGGAGGTTGACTTGTAGATTCATCAGGATTTGGAACAGTTACCAAGGTAGAGGACAGATCAGGGATTTCATCATTTTTCTCCCCCTCAGCAGGTTTAGGAACTTCAGTGGAAAGACCTTGTAAAACCCAAAAATCTAAAACATGTAAAAAGACCAAAATGCCCCTACAATCTAAAACTTTAACGAAACAAGTCCGTAACGCACCGAATGGATTCCGAAACTTGGTAGACTAACAAGTTATGAAACCAAACGATCCTATACTACTTATGACACGATATAAAAGTTACATGGGCACCTTAAACACTTACCTAGGCCGAATTATAATATTGTTACACATTATATATCTTTTGAATTTAAAATACAAAGTTAAACTTGGAAATTATCAAATCAAATTACCTCCAATTGATTCGGTCCATTCAAAGCCGAGATTTATGCCACAATATTCCCTCCCCATTCACACGCTTCCCCATTTATTTAACCCATATCTCCCATAATATCCTCACAAAACAAACCGTGTAGTTTTTTTTTTTAAACCCTAGAAACAAGAAGATTGGCTGCCATCTTTTCATCCGGTTATTCCCAAGCTTCTAAACCAAAGTTCTTGTGATCTTTGACGTCTAAGAGAAGCTAGAAAAATCCCTGAAGGCTGCTTGTGGTGAGTTCGACCCTGGTTGTTCTCCACCTCCTTTGATCACGCTACGAGGCTATGGTAACGACCTTGTTTCATTCCTTTTGTTTGATCTCCTTATAAACATATTAAAAACGTCTCATGATGTTATATAAATCGGCGAATGATATCAGCATGTATACCATGTATAAGTCGCATGATATTATAATTAACTTTCACATAAACTAACAATCTAAAAGTATGGTGTGTGAACTTATGCGTGTCTTAATAGTCGACCATATATTACGCATGAACATGACCTCGATAATACGACCTAAAAAAAAAAAAAAAAAAAGATGTGGAAGACTGACCCTACGAACTAAAGTAAGGGTAATGACATGTTTGTTTTGTTACTGTGTTCGAAAACCCATTCAGTAAACAGAAAGGTTGTCGAGTGGAGTGGAACTCATGATTTTATGTGGTCTTCTGTGGTGTCGTATGGCTGTGTAAAACGGGTCACCATGTGGACTGTTTATGCGTCGAGTTAGGCGGGAAACAAGGGCGAGTTTACGTGTGTATTGGGGCTGTACAATGAGTCGAGTTCAATGTAAAGGAATGGGTCTTGTGTGTGAGTTGTGTGGTGTTAAGCGTGTGTCGATTAGGGCAAGTTGGGGCTGGAAACAAGTGTTGTTCGAAGTGTGTTTTAACAGTGGACGGGGTGCATTATAGGGGTTCAAATACTCGTGTTGTTGTTGTGTCGATGGGGGCTAGAAGGGTAAACTTACAATCTTTTTCTATTCCAAGTCGCATCAAATAAACAAAAGAGGGTGTCACGAATTAGTGTGTGTCGAGTGTGATTCTGTGGAGTTTTATAAAGGTTGATGTCATGGTGGTTTAAAGTCTGATCCGTGTAACTCGCAATCAGGTCTTATGGTTGGGTATTGGGAGCTTGCGGTTGTAGTGCTAGCTTGCGTATTAAGGGGAGTTAGAGATCAGGTCGTGTAGGGTTTTGCTAATATTTTACATGTTAAATCGAAGGGCTGGTGTATGTGGGATTGAAAGATTAAACTAGTTAAATATGCTTGGTCTACAAATATTGTGACCCTAAAGTGTCAAAGTACTAATTCGGAAAACTTACAAAAAAAAAATGGAAAAGCTTCTTAAAATAGCAAGAAGCCTAAGTTATCAAATTTGATTCAAAATGAGCTTGTAAATAATACGTGATTATAAAATTGTATAGGTTCGGTGACGAAAGAGCGATTTTCCGTTATGTGTCATCCGCCTTTCAATCCGGTTGTCTTTCTGAATAAGGTACAGATATTCTGACCTTTCTTTTAAGGTTTCTCATGATCTCTCTCGTATGCTGAATCCATTAGTTTCTGATTCATTTGTTATAATTTTTCCTTTGATTGAACCTCCCCAGTTGAGTTCCATTTTATATGATTTCTGATCTGAAGCTATGCTATGAAAACCTTTCCTAATTATATCTTGTAAATGTTTTGAGAAAAACAATTTTAAAAGGGCGTTTATAATGAGGCAAAACCATTTTATATATAAATGTTACTAACTTTTATGAAAGCTATTTTGGAAGACTAATTTTTATGAAAAACCGTTTTGAGAGAATATTTTTATGAGAATTACTTTAAAGGATCGTTTTATGAAGACCACGAATAAAGGATTTTCTAAAATGGACTTTTGGATGAAAGTTTTAAAATGAACTTTTGATATGAACCTTGATTACGATTATGAGTTATGATTCAGTTAAGATTTCCCAGGCCATTGCTATGTCCCCTTGTGTATGAACCTCTGGATATGACTTTGAGATGCACCTTCTGATATATGACCTTTTGATATGACATTGAGACCTGACTCTTAGTTTGATACCCGAGCCACCTTTCTGTTACCTAGCCAGGAAGGTAACCTGGCCGTGTCTGTGATGCACCACTGGCATGACTCCTGTGTGGGGGAGTGATTTCTCACACCGTCCCTGTTCTGTTATCTGCCGGCTAATATGATTATATGATTATGACTTCTGTTTGGGGGGCGTATGGATTGCAATCCTAGATCTGATCTGTTTAGTGGATTTAATCTGATATGATATGACTTGTCTGGTGACTGGTGCTGTGTGCAATACACGCCTTTCACATATATCTGGGAGCTAGCTACTCCATTTGAAGAATGAGGACACCCCTCATATTATCTGATTATCTGAGAGGTCTCCCCTCTATATGATTATGAAGATTTATGGTTACACTGTTATGATATGATATGATCTGTTTCTGGGCTCGTGGTGGATGACTATCCTAAACCTTTACTCTTCTACCTTATTTATATCTCATTCATTGTGCTACATCTGATTATTTCCGTTTACTTTCGTTTCCGTTTATTATATATCTGTTCACTGGGCTTTGTAAGCTCAGCCGCACGTTTTCTTTTCGTGTGCGGCAGGTTTTAGATGGAAGATGGGTATGAGTGAAGAGACTTTTGGACCTAGAAGGCTTGACAGTTATTTGGCCTAGAGATGATTAGAAGTTATTTTATTGTTAGAATTTGTATCCGTTTTTGTAACCTTGTAATCTCAGTATTTCCTTTGTAACCCTTGAGAATCTTTGTATTACTTTTGAATGTATGCTTTGTTATATCTGATATGAAACCATTTGCGTGGCATCTTTACCCTTGTCGGGTTGGGGTGTTACAATTATGGTATCAGAGAGACAGGCTGCGATTCGTAATACATTTACCCTTGGCCTGTGTAAGTTAGGACCACTAAGTTCCCTGTAGGCGCTCGTAGGACAACCTTTGAGAATTTGCTTTAGGATCTCCCTATGGGAACCTGGCGCTCGTAGGACAACCTTTGAGAATTTGCTTTAGGATCTCCCTATGGGAACCTAAGTGAGGAATGGGTAGACTAAGACATCTATGTAAGTATCTTTGCTTCCGCATCACTCTGATTTGTGCCTCTGCTCTCAGTTAGGCATTATAAGAATTTTGTTATGTTATCTCTGTATGGGTCTGTTAACTGAGCATGATGATGCTAATAACGGATATTCTGTACACCTCACTTTTGACAACTATACGATGTTCGTATCTCTGATAACACACACTCCACTTACCGCTTATGCTAAGAAGCTGAACTGTTCGTTTATCCGTCGCAACACTTTTATTGAAGCACGTGCTGAACTTCGATATATGAACTATCCGTCCGATCTGATGACTGTATTCGTTCTATGAATCTTTTGATCTTGTTATGTCTTATTGTATGGTCTTTTGGGTATGGACTGGATGACTATTTGTAAATCTACCATAAGACTACCGTATCTGAAATGTGATCTTGCAAATCTGTGTCACCCTAATTCGTTTTGATGAATCTCTACACCTGAATCTGCTAAAATTTCTGCCGCCATGGAAGCACCAACCCTGAACTCATATGATTATCAAGTTTTCCTGAGAACCATTACTATCCATCCTTGGAAAGTTCCGTCATTAGAAATATTCTGTTGTACGAAGATTTCCCGGTATTTTCGATGTAATATGATTTTTGCTCACCTCAGTGATTCCCTTTGAGTACCCTTATTAGTCTATGAAAGAGGAAGAAAGAAGTATGTGACGATGTGTCGACTATCGTAAACTCAACCGTACCACTATCAGTAATCATTATCCGTTTCCGCGTATCAATAATTGAATTGGTCATTCTTCTGAAACTTCGTATCTGATTTCATCGTTCTAGATTTGAAGGGCTGAAGAAACAACCACAAGAACTTCTAAGAAGGGGGTTAACTAACTGAGAGTAACCTCTGTGAAGTATTTCAGTTTTATTTTTGAAGAAGAAAGGCGACATGAAGGGTATGTGAAGGTTTTCCCTAAATGATTTCAGAAATTGTCCTTGTTCTCATTATAACCTCAAGAGTTTGAATGGTGCCAATGGTATTGGCTAGAATGATCATGTCTCCTCGTGTTTTGGACAAATTGTCATGGTATGACATTGTTTTGTGTTCAAGAACGGAAGAAGAACATAGAGATTATTGATGAGACGACCCCTTTGTTCTGGAAGAGGAATTTGTTTGACCTTCAGAAATCATTGTAAACGACACCAACCTGTATGCTGTGAAGACAGAGTTTTCCACAGGAGGGACCGAGATCGAAGACAGTTATCGAAGGGAGAAACTTGGAGGAAGAGAAGTAGAAGACGGTGACGATAAGCAGTACCATGGATGAAACATACAAGAAGGAGAAACGAACCATTCAGCACATGACCTAGAGTCGACGGCGGCAGTGTTCACCTTAAAAACCTGGGGCTGGGTTAGAAGGCCTGTCGAAGACACGCAGTCTTGCTCCTCTATTCATTTTAGTTGTACTAAGATGAATTGAGAGCAGAAGCAGACTTGCGAATGGAGGGATGCACAATGATCGTGTCAAAGACTGCCATTACGACAGCACCATATCAAGAAGAGTTGCTGAAGGCTTGAGGAATCAGACTCAAGTTTGTAATTCCTGTTCGCCGTGGGATAAGATAGACAAGCAGCAAACTACTCCAACTTGGAAGAACTTTAAAATTTTGTACAAGAATGGACGAATTTTGAAGCAGACGTTTGTGTGTAGACGAGATGATTCTGTGGAGAATGAAGCTATCGACGACGTATTCGTTTCCTCTCAACCTACTTAAATTCCGTTACTTGGTAATGAGGTCCTTCGAATGATTTGGTTCTCAGTTAGAAATTATTTTCACTCTGCGTTTGTTGAATAACGATCTGTATGAGAATTTCGAGGAGCTATGGAAGGAATTTTGATATTTACGAATAGACGGATGATGAAGTAACCACTTATTTGGCTGAATTGATTTCGGTAAGATATGAAGTATTGGTGCTATTAACGACGTACCTGAATTCTGATGGACACTTTCGAATTTCCGTTACTCTTCGAGTAATTTCGTTCTCTTAGTTATGATATTTGATTTTGGTGACCTCTGAGACTGTAGGTGGACTAGGTGGATTTAGATAAGTTGTGTTGCTCACGACTTGAGATAAAGTATGACCATCATGGGGGCATATTTATATGTTGCTAGTATTATGACGCCTGATCAACGTGATAATACTTACACCATATAACGTGCACTTGTTGTGGGCATAGGATATTTCGAGGAGTGCCATAGAACCTTGGAATTTCTGATATCTGAATGAGATCATCCGCGTTTAGTGAGACTTTGGATTCATTCTACCTATCCAGTTAATCTGCTGCCTTTGATATTCGACTTGATACGTTTGGACGCTCGATGTGAGTTGTTGACCTCTGTACTTCTGATAAGAATCTTAGGTTCCGTTGTAGAACTTTCTGCTATTTTGATGATATCTGACGATACGTTGTGTCCGTATGGATTCAATCTGTTCTGCTATTTATACGTTCCACATTCGTTGAATATGTTCATTGTGATCTGCTATGAGTTAAGATATGAGATTTTGGATTCTGAGAAAACAAGGTCTGTTTACCTATGAAAATACTTTCGAAAGGTTATACTAAAGCCGAGACTATTTGAAAAGCTGAAAATTTGAACGCTTATATCATCCTAATGTTGCTATAACTCGATGAATTCTCATCTGATTCGCCTAATTCAATTCGATGAAAATCCTATGTATTTTTCTGTACCGCTTCCTAGAGAATACGATTATCATCCGTTACGATTGGTAAATCATTCTCTTGATTCAAATTCAGTATCATATGTCTTTCTGACAAATCCGAAGCTATTCTAACCTTAATAACGAGTCATGAGAAAACAAGTCTGTTACATTTCCGTTCACTGTCTGTTGTGTTTCCTGTTTCGTATCCTTCCAATTTTCGAGGACGAAAATTTTTCTTTAGAGGGGAAGAGTTGTAAAACCCAAAAATCTAAAACATGTAAAAAGACCAAAATGCCCCTACAATCTAAAACTTTAACGAAACAAGTCCGTAACGCACCGAATGGATTCCGAAACTTGGTAGACTAACAAGTTATGAAACCAAACGATCCTATACTACTTATGACACGATATAAAAGTTACATGGGCACCTTAAACACTTACCTAGGCCGAATTATAATATTGTTACACATTATATATCTTTTGAATTTAAAATACAAAGTTAAACTTGGAAATTATCAAATCAAATTACCTCCAATTGATTCGGTCCATTCAAAGCCGAGATTTATGCCACAATATTCCCTCCCCATTCACACGCTTCCCCATTTATTTAACCCATATCTCCCATAATATCCTCACAAAACAAACCGTGTAGTTTTTTTTTTAAACCCTAGAAACAAGAAGATTGGCTGCCATCTTTTCATCCGGTTATTCCCAAGCTTCTAAACCAAAGTTCTTGTGATCTTTGACGTCTAAGAGAAGCTAGAAAAATCCCTGAAGGCTGCTTGTGGTGAGTTCGACCCTGGTTGTTCTCCACCTCCTTTGATCACGCTACGAGGCTATGGTAACGACCTTGTTTCATTCCTTTTGTTTGATCTCCTTATAAACATATTAAAAACGTCTCATGATGTTATATAAATCGGCGAATGATATCAGCATGTATACCATGTATAAGTCGCATGATATTATAATTAACTTTCACATAAACTAACAATCTAAAAGTATGGTGTGTGAACTTATGCGTGTCTTAATAGTCGACCATATATTACGCATGAACATGACCTCGATAATACGACCTAAAAAAAAAAAAAAAAAAGATGTGGAAGACTGACCCTACGAACTAAAGTAAGGGTAATGACATGTTTGTTTTGTTACTGTGTTCGAAAACCCATTCAGTAAACAGAAAGGTTGTCGAGTGGAGTGGAACTCATGATTTTATGTGGTCTTCTGTGGTGTCGTATGGCTGTGTAAAATGGGTCACCATGTGGACTGTTTATGCGTCGAGTTAGGCGGGAAACAAGGGCGAGTTTACGTGTGTATTGGGGCTGTACAATGAGTCGAGTTCAATGTAAAGGAATGGGTCTTGTGTGTGAGTTGTGTGGTGTTAAGCGTGTGTCGATTAGGGCAAGTTGGGGCTGGAAACAAGTGTTGTTCGAAGTGTGTTTTAACAGTGGACGGGGTGCATTATAGGGGTTCAAATACTCGTGTTGTTGTTGTGTCGATGGGGGCTAGAAGGGTAAACTTACAATCTTTTTCTATTCCAAGTCGCATCAAATAAACAAAAGAGGGTGTCACGAATTAGTGTGTGTCGTGTGTGATTCTGTGGAGTTTTATAAAGGTTGATGTCATGGTGGTTTAAAGTCTGATCCGTGTAACTCGCAATCAGGTCTTATGGTTGGGTATTGGGAGCTTGCGGTTGTAGTGCTAGCTTGCGTATTAAGGGGAGTTAGAGATCAGGTCGTGTAGGGTTTTGCTAATATTTTACATGTTAAATCGAAGGGCTGGTGTATGTGGGAATGAAAGATTAAACTAGTTAAATATGCTTGGTCTACAAATATTGTGACCCTAAAGTGTCAAAGTACTAATTCGGAAAACTTACAAAAAAAAAATATGGAAAAGCTTCTTAAAATAGCAAGAAGCCTAAGTTATCAAATTTGATTCAAAATGAGCTTGTAAATAATACGTGATTATAAAATTGTATAGGTTCGGTGACGAAAGAGCGATTTTCCGTTATGTGTCATCCGCCTTTCAATCCGGTTGTCTTTCTGAATAAGGTACAGATATTCTGACCTTTCTTTTAAGGTTTCTCATGATCTCTCTCGTATGCTGAATCCATTAGTTTCTTATTCATTTGTTATAATTTTTCCTTTGTTTGAACCTCCCCAGTTGAGTTCCATTTGATATGATTTCTGATCTGAAGCTATGCTATGAAAACCTTTCCTAATTATATCTTGTAAATGTTTTGAGAAAAACAATTTTAAAAGGGCGTTTATAATGAGGCAAAACCATTTTATATATAAATGTTACTAACTTTTATGAAAGCTATTTTGGAAGACTAATTTTTATGAAAAACCGTTTTGAGAGAATATTTTTATGAGAATTACTTTAAAGGATCGTTTTATGAAGACCACGAATAAAGGATTTTCTAAAATGGACTTTTGGATGAAAGTTTTAAAATGAACTTTTGATATGAACCTTGATTACGATTATGAGTTATGATTCAGTTAAGATTTCCCAGGCCATTGCTATGTCCCCTTGTGTATGAACCTCTGGATATGACTTTGAGATGCACCTTCTGATATATGACCTTTTGATATGACATTGAGACCTGACTCTTAGTTTGATACCCGAGCCACCTTTCTGTTACCTAGCCAGGAAGGTAACCTGGCCGTGTCTGTGATGCACCACTGGCATGACTCCTGTGTGGGGGAGTGATTTCTCACACCGTCCCTGTTCTGCTATCTGCCGGCTAATATGATTATGTGATTATGACTTCTGTTTGGGGGGCGTATGGATTGCAATCCTAGATCTGATCTGTTTAGTGGATTTAATCTGATATGATATGACTTGTCTGGTGACTGGTGCTGTGTGCAATACACGCCTTTCACATATATCTGGGAGCTAGCTACTCCATTTGAAGAATGAGGACACCCCTCATATTATCTGATTATCTGAGAGGTCTCCCCTCTATATGATTATGAAGATTTATGGTTACACTGTTATGATATGATATGATCTGTTTCTGGGCTCGTGGTGGATGACTATCCTAAACCTTTACTCTTGTACCTTATTTATATCTCATTCATTGTGCTACATCTGATTATTTCCGTTTACTTTCGTTTTCGTTTATTATATATCTGTTCACTGGGCTTTGTAAGCTCAGCCGCACGTTTTCTTTTCGTGTGCGGCAGGTTTTAGATGGAAGATGGGTATGAGTGAAGAGACTTTTGGACCTAGAAGGCTTGACAGTTATTTGGCCTAGAGATGATTAGAAGTTATTTTATTGTTAGAATTTGTATCCGTTTTTGTAACCTTGTAATCTCAGTATTTCCTTTGTAACCCTTGAGAATCTTTGTATTACTTTTGAATGTATGCTTTGTTATATCTTATATGAAACCATTTGCGTGGCATCTTTACCCTTGTCGGGTTGGGGTGTTACAGACCTGCTGACTGAGGAGGTGGTGACATATGAGAGGCCTGAAGAATTGATAGGATATCAGAGACCATTGACTTTGTCTCAGAAGCATCATTCTTCACGGCACTGAGTTCGGTAGCCATTACTTGTTGGGTGGTGGAAAGTTCTGTGACACGGTTGGTGTAGTGGTTGATCAGCTCATTATGTGTTTGTGAGAGCTGATCCATGGCTGAGGAAAGCTTGTTGAGGTGCCCCTTGGATTCCATGGCAGCCGAAGAATGGAATCCTGGTTATCCCTGAGACCTTTGATATCTACCCCCTGAAAGAGCCTAAGAAGCTTAGTAAGATTGGTGGAGGCAGTCGACTGAATGGCCATGTGATCTTTCATTGATTGAATCATTTTGGGATCATCAGAAAGTTGATCTTGGACTGATTCAACGGCCTTGAGGAGGTTAGCAAGCTCCTGATGCTGACCAGTGGCTGTTTCATCAAAGGTTTTAGTCAGTTCCCCAAGTTGTTTGTCAGCGAGCCTTGTAGCCTGAAGAATTTTTTCCTGAGATTCTTCCACTGAGCCCTGAAGTCGGCATAGGAGCCTGCCGCTTCAGTATGCTGATCCATGAGTTCATCAGTAAGAGCATTATACAGACCTTCGTTGGCATGGCGAAGGTATTTGTCCATACTTCTTTCAGTAGGCGGATGAACATTATCATACTTGGTTAACCATTCAGGGGTGGCAGAGGCACCTAATGAGGATGATGATGAAGATGATGGTAAACTGGGTTGTTGATCCTCAGGATGAGGAGAAGAGAGTTGTTGCTCAGATGGACCCTCCATTTCCTCTTCAACTTCAGGAAGTGGTTCATCATCACCAAAATCGAAATCCGTCTCCTCCTCTGACTCATCAGCCAACAAAATTTCATAGCCAGCCAGAGAAGGAGCCTTCAGGGAATCCAGCTCCCCCTCAAAAGAGGGCTCACTTTCGTTGTGGCCAGGTCCTGATCCTTTCGCCATAATAACTGGTGGGGTTGTACCAGCCTGACTAGTCATAATAACTGGGGGGGTTTGCCCAGCCTGACTGTTAGGATCAGTTCCCAAGTGAATTGGACCGCCTGAGGGGGTGAAGGGTTCCGTATCAGCGGGTGGTTTGTTTCCCCCTGAGTCTTTGTCCCCCTGAGCACCTTCATCTACTGATGGGTGTTTTCCAGTAGAGTCACTAGGTACTATTGGTGAGTGTTGATGGCCTCCCTTCCCATCAGGATTGTACTATCCTTTTGGGGATTTAGAGGCCTGAACTCCCTGAGACTCTAAGTGTGATTGCTTAGAGATGTTAGCGGGATGTGAGTGGGTGTGGGTCCCCATTTCAGTGGAGTAGTGCTGCCCCACTGAGGATATAGAACCCTGTACTCCCTCAGGCTCTGATTGTGATCTATCAGTGCCTTCACTGGGATGTGAGTGGGTGGATGCTCCTGACCCACCTGACTTGTTTTTGTCAGTAGGGACATTCGGAAAGGGTGTGCCCGAGGATACTGAGGATGATTGCCCAGTACCCTCCGTTGGCGGTTGTTTTGTGGCCAATGTGGTCTCTGTTATGGGAGTCGGAGAGGGCAAGGTCACAATCACATTTTTGGTGCCTGAGGCAACAGTCTCAGTGACGAGTGGCTTAGGTCTAACCACCTTACTGGATTGTCCCCCTTTCCCTTTCTTCTTCTTCACCTTGGTTGGTAAAGGAACTGGTGAGCATACATTTTCACCCTGAATCACCATTAACATGTAGGTGGTCAGGGCGACCGGTTGTACCTCAGTGATGTCACTACTAAAGTTGGTCTTATGTAAGATGTCAGGTTTTGTACCTTCATCATCAGACCTTAAGTAGTCAGAACCAAGGAGGTCCTGAAGCACACAGGAGATGAATCTAGGATAAAACATATGTCTTTGCCTATGTTTCCCTGAGAGCTTTGACACGAGATCACGGAAGATTATTCCTCCGATATCTATTTTTCTACCCTCCAAGAGACTGAACATCATCAATTGTTGTGATGAGTTCAACTGCTCAGTGGAGGATTTGTTTCCTCCGAGTAACTGAATGACGAATGTCATCATAAGTCTCCAGACAGGGTGAAACCATGTCTTCACTATTGGAGCCTTAGCCAACAAGGCTTCAGGAGACTCGCCAGGACGCCTAACATCATGAGGCCCTAGGAAAAGCATTTCAACTTTTATTTCCTGATCAGTAGGGTTAGCCTCAAAGTTCTCAACAAAGTTAAGACTAGTGGCCTTGATGAAGGTCTTGTAGTTCAGGGAGAGAGTCTTAGTCCCATTCATCACAGTGAAAGTGATGATCGACTCTTTGGTGTCCTTAGGGCTAGTAGCCGTTGCGGTACACCAAAACTCCCTGAGATAGTCATTGTAGATGACTTCTGGGGTGGATGTAAAAGCTGTGGCAAGGAAGCAGTTTTGTAAATACTTAACTACATCCTTGTAACCCGCATATTGCTGCGGGTAGTGGAAATTTCCAACCACATTATTTTTGGTCAGGTCCACGCCCTCCATTGTGAAGCTCACATTTGGGGCGGTGGTAATAGCATTAGAGGAAGCCATTTTATGATCGGGTTTAGGTCGGAAAATGGTCGGATATTTCTTAATGCTAAGAACACACACACAATTTGTTTGAGAAATTAAAAAGGGCAGAGTTTGCTTATAAATTTCTAAAAACGTGTGTGTGTATTCTTTTGGATGGGTATTTATAGGGAAGTGGAAAGGTTGGGGGTATTTAGGGCATAAATGAATTAACTTCAAAAATTTGAAAATTGTTTTATAAAATTTTGAAGTCCGCTTCAGTTGGATGGATTCAATCAGTGGACTGAGTCTCAATATCCAACATTCCTAACTCAGCTTTCAGTCTAGTGAAAGTTGGTTCATCCAAAGGTTTGGTGAAAATATCAGCTAACTGATATTCAGTAGGGATGAAGTGTAATTCGATGTCACCATTCATGACATGATCCCTGATGAAATGATATCTGATATCAATGTGTTTTGTTCTCTGATGAAGAACAGGGTTGTTGGAAATTGCAATTGCACTTGTGTTATCACAAAAGATGGGAACCATCTTATACTGAATGCCATAGTCACTGAGTTGACTTTTCATCCATAGTACATTTGCACAACAGCTGGCTGCTGCAATATATTCAGCTTCAGCTGAGGACATGGCAACTGATTGTTGCTTCTTAACACTCCAACAGACTAATTTTCCACCAAGAAATTGGCAGAAGCCTGAGGTGCTTTTCCTATCCATGTTGCATCCAGCATAGTCAGAGTCTGAGTATCCCTTGAGGTCAAACCCTGAGCACTTAGGATAATACAATCCAAGGCTTGGAGTACCTTTCAGGTACCTGAGGATCCTTTTTACAGCAGTGAGATGAGATTCTCTTGGGTCAGATTGATATCTGGCACACAAACATACTGAGAATTGGATGTCAGGCCTTGATGCAAGGAGATACATCAGTGACCCAATCATTCCTCTGAATAGAGTCTGATTGACTGATTTACCAGTGAGGTCATAACCAAGGTTGTTTGGTGGGACCATGGGAGTCTTGACTGAGGCACAGTCACTGAGATCATACTTCTTCAGTAAGCTTCTGACATACTTCTCTTGACTGATAAAGGTTCCTTTATCAGTCTGCTTAATTTGTAAGCCAAGAAAGTAAGTCAGTTCTCCCATCATGCTCATTTCAAATTTCTTTGCCATCAGTTTTTCAAACTGTTTGCAAAGTTTATAACTTGTTGAGCCGAAGATGATGTCATCAACATATACTTGAACAAGTATAACATCATCATTTGTCTTGTAGATAAACAAGGTATTGTCTATCTTGCCTCTGACAAATTTGTTTTGGATCAGGAAGGATGAGAGGGTTTCATACCATGCCCTGGGAGCTTGCTTCAGTCCATAAAGGGCTTTGTCAAGCTTACAGACATAGTCAGGAAACTCACTGCTCTCAAATCCAGGAGGATGTTGGACATAAACTTCTTCTTTCAGTGAGCCATTTAAGAATGCACTTTTTACATCCATTTGGTACACTTTGAAGTTCATGTAGGTTGCAAATGCAAGGAAGATCCTGATGGCTTCCATCCTTGCAACTGGTGCAAATGTTTCCTCATAGTCAATGCCTTCTTGTTGGTTGAAGCCTTTGGCAACCAATCCGGCCTTGTTTTTGATGACTATGCCATTCTCATCTGATTTGTTTTTTAATACCCATTTCATGCCAATGACTGTAACTCAATCAGGACACTTGACTAAGGTCATCACCTTATTTCTGTCAAATTGTTCCAGTTCATCATGCATGGCCTGAACCCAACTAGGATGTGTAAGTGCTTCTTTGACACTTTTGGGTTCAATAGTGGAAATGAAATCCACAAATAGGCATTCATTGGCTGAGGCTTCGGATAGGTTAGCAGCCATGCTTCTGGTGAGCATGCCTTCAGTAGGCTCTCCAATAATATTGACAAGTTCTATATCCTGAGACCTAGTCCATCTGTCCTGAGGTCTTGGGTACTGACTAGAACTTGTGGAGGCCATATTGGGTAGAGGTGAAGGGATTGGTTCAGACACTTGAGGGCTTTCAGGGTGTTGGGTGTCTGAATGATTTGTTTGATCACTGAGATTATTTGGTTCCTGAGCACTTTGAACAGACTGATTGTTAGAGTCAGTGTTTGTTTGTGCTTCAATAAACTCAGTGATGCTTGGGTGAGGAAGGTTATGAGGAAGGATGTGATAGGAGATATCAGCATCAGCTTGATACTGAGTGGAAGGATTGTTTTCAGGATCAAACTCATCAGGAGGATATCTTGATGAGTCATCGATTCCTATCTCTTCCACTGAGGAATTTGAGAACCTGATGACTTCAGTGCTCTCATCAAAGGTAACATGAAATGTTTCCTCAGTTTGTTGTCTCCTTGTGTTGAACACCCTGAAGGCTTTTGAGACAAGAGAATATCCTAGGAAGTATCCATCATCAGCCTTTGCATCAAATTTCCCTAGGTGGTCTTTGTGATTATGGATAAACACAGGACACCCAAAGACATGAAGGTAGCTGATGTCAGGGATTCTTCCCTTGAATAACTCATAAGGAGTCTTGCTATGTCTCTTGACAATGATGGATCTGTTTTGTGTGTAACAGGCAGTTTTGACTGCTTCAGTCCAGAAATGTTTTGAAAGGACTGATCCATTTAGCATTGTTCTAGCAGCTTCAATGAGTGTTCTGTTTTTCCTTTCAGCCACACCATTTTGTTCAGGTGTGTAAGGTGAGGAAAAGTTTTGATGGATACCTTTCTCATCACAGAAACTTTCAAGTTCATGGTTTTTGAACTCAGTCCCATTGTCAGTCCTAATCTGTTTGACTTTGATGTCATTCTGATTTTCAATGTTTCTGACAAAGGACATGATAGTTCCTGCTGCCTGACTCTTTTTGGTCAGGAAGTAAACCCAAGTGTATCTTGAGTATTCATCCACTATGACCAGAGTATACTTCTCATGATTAATAGATCTAGGACTGATGGGTCCAAAGTGATCCATATGAAGAAGATGTAGGCAGTTCCTGATGGAAAAGTTGGTTTTGGTTTTAAAGGATGCTCTCTTGTGTTTGCCTTTTTCACAAGCTGAGCAGGGTTTATCCTTTGAAAACACAAGAGATGGTAAGCCAAGGACCTTATTTTGTTTCACAAGATGATTTATGTTTTTGAAGTTCAAATGGGAGAGTCTTTTATGCCAAAGCCAATTGAGAGTCTCTGTGGCCTTAGCAAAGAGACAAGTACCATTCTGAGTCAGACTAGTCATGTCTAACACATAAACATCTTGTCTTCTACGTGCAATAAGGACAACTTCCTTGTTTGCATTGAAGATTGTTCCTTGCTTATCATCAAACTGAACTATGTATTTTGCATCACATAGTTGACTGACACTGATCAAATTATACTTAAGGCCATTTACATAAGCTATCCTAGTGAAGACTATACCATTGCAGTTTACTGAACCATAACCTTCAGTGGGACATGATGAGTTATCTGCAAATACCACCTTAGGTCGTGATTCTTTCACATATTTATGCAGATACTGCTTCACACCAGTCATGCTCCTTGAACATCCACTATCTAGATGCCAAATTGGCTCCCTGGCATGTCTCTGCACAAATAGTAAACTGGGTCAGTTCTTTCTAGGACCCCTCTTCTTAGAGGGCTTGGCTTTAATATCCTGCTTAAAAGTAGATAATGATTTATGGTCAGTGGTTGAGTGGACTGTGCTCCCACAAATTTTTCATTTTATTGCAAGGGAAGACTCAGCAGACTGAGAGGATGATTTGTTCTTTCCTCTCCTTGCCTGAATGACCTCATCATGTCCTGAGGTGTCATGAGTGGGATCACCACATAGGTCACAGCATGTGTCCATTAAGCAATCCTCAGGGAGGTGATCATTGAATCCACAATGAGGGCAAGAGGGAAAAGGCTTTGCCTTTTTCATTCTCTGCTTAGCTTCAGATGGATACTTAAGTGCAACTGATTTAAAGTTTGCATACCATGCAGTAAAGGATCTGTGTATGACTGATGATCAGAGGTTCTGTGATATTCCTTTTTGCATACCATGCAGTAAAGGATCCTGTAGCAATCATCAGCAACATGATTATTAAAGCCACACAGCTCACATATCATGTAAAACCCAAAAATCTGAAAACATGTGAAAAGACCAAAATGCCCCTACGATCTAAAACTTTGATTTATGAGCTTATAAAATACCAAATAAATTCCAAACTTTGAGAGATGATCAAGATATGAAGTAAAATTATTTTTCCTCTACCACAATTGACATTTGGGAAGTACAAAAATTAATTATACACAATATGTATGCCGAAAATCCATAATGTGTATTATTATAAATATTATTTAACTTATAACTAATTCAAAATGCATTTAAATGACAAAATAATTAAGGAAACTAATTATGGTGATTTGGTCCTTGATTTGCCACGAAATTCCAGCCCATTTCCCCCCCTAACTCGGTAATCACCCATTATTATCTAACAAATCACATTAAACCTAAAATAACCAAACCGATAAGAACAAAACATACACACAAAAATCATTGCGCCTTCATCCGAATTTTTGGAGCTTCAAGATCAATTTTCCTGTGTTCTTTGTCATCATTAGAAGCCTAGAAAAATAGGTTGGAGTTTCTCTTGGCCTGGTTCAATTTTTGTGGAATTTTTTCCTTTGTAACATTGTAAACCATTTGTATTATGTAAGTCGTATGTTATGCTTGCCTTTGATATGTCACCATTTACGTGACACTTCTCCCCTTGCCGGGTTGGGGTGTTACAATTATGGTATCAGAGCCAGGTTTACTACTTGTAGTACATCTACCCTTGGCCTGTGTAAGTTAGGACCCCTAAGTTTCCACTGTAGGCGCTCGTAGGATAACCTTTGCGAAGTTGCGTAGGATTTTCCCATTGGAACATAAGTCATAACCGGTGAGGAATGGGTAGTCTAGGACATCCATGTGAGTAGTATTTGCTTCCGCATCACTCTGAATCTTGCCTTTGCCTTTAGTCATGCCTTATAAGAACGTTTGTCGCAGAAGACGAGGAAGTCTTACCTTCCGTCATTTGAGTGATGAACGTTGTATGTTAACCAATTTCCTTTAGAAGGATTTGATGTTGATATTTATCCAGTACGGAATTGTTATCTAAGCATGCTGATGCTAATAACTGATATTCCATACATCTCAACTCTGACAGTTAAACGATGTTCGTATTACTATCGGTGCACACCCTACCATTCCTATGTTATAAGCTAAACAAGATTCCAATCCTTTGAACTGTTCACGATTCTAACCTTTAATTTGATATATTTGACCTTGATATATTCTAATACTCTCCCATCCCACACTTTGATGAACCATGTACCTAATTTGATATGTGAACTATCCGTATGATTTGACAACCACATTCGCTCTGAGAATCCGTTTCCCTTTGGATGTATTTGACTTTGAGGTCTCTTGATTATGGATTAGTGGTTTTGTAAAGCAATCATGGACTGCAATATTTGAAATGCGACCTTTAACAATCTGCTTCACCATATTTTGATATGATATTCTCAATCATTTGAATCTGTTAAGATTATTGTTGCTATGAAGCACATACTCCGATCTCTTTGATTTCCAATTTTCTCCTAACGCCTGTTAGTATCCACTCTTGGAAAGCTCCGGCATTTGAAAGTTTGTTGTACGAATTTCTGGTGTTTCTGATGAACCTTTTGAGATCCGTTTGGGAAGTAAAGTTTGCATTGAACTAATCTGAATTTGGCGAAACCACGATACTGAAGAAGTTAAGAGATTGTAGGAACTGATGGAATATGAGTTTGTTCACTTCAGTGATCTCTTGAATGCTCCAGTTGGTTTATGAAGAAGAAAGAGAGAAGTGTGCGGCGGCACACCGACCATTGTGAATGTAACCGTAATCATTATTCCATTTCCGCGTATCAATATTTGATTTGTTCTATTTCTGAAACTCCGTAGCAGACGACCCCATTTGAGTTTGAAGGCGGAAGAAGCAACCACAAGAACATCTGAGGAGGAAGTTGATTAGTTGAGACTAAGTTCCGCGAAGCATTACAATTTGATTTGTGAAGAGAAAGATTTGTGATATGAAGTTCTTCCCTAAGAAGATTTCATGAAGTTGCTTTAGTACCCGTGTGACCACTATGAGTTTTGAATGATGTCAATTGTATTGGCTAGAAGATTCATGTTTTCGCAGGTATTCGGACAATTGTCATAGCATGACAGTATGTTTGTGCTCAGAGACGAACGAGAAACACGTTGACCATTTTTAGTATGAAGTGAACCGACCCTTTGTTCTAGAAGAATAGATTTACTTGACGATCAGAGATTGTAGCAGACAACACCACCAGGTATCCGATGACTAAAGAGCTTCCACGAAAAGGACCAAGACTGAAGACCCTTGTCAGAGTTGGAAACCTTGTAGAAGATGTGCAGAAGAGGTTCGTGATAGGCGTTACCAAGAGAGAAGCATGTGAGGAGAAGACAGACTGAGATGAGACTCGTTTATACCTCAAGCAGCATGTGGAGATTTCAGTTGGGCATCAAGACGACCAGACCATAGAAGATGAGCTTTCAGCACATAAACCAGGAAGTCCACGGCAGTTTGAGTTGGTGAATTTTGAATCATGCTAGAAGACCTGTAGGAGATACGCAACCTTGTTTCTCTAGTCATTTTAGTTGTACTAAGATGAATTGAGAGCTGAAGCAGACTCGCAAATGGAGGAATGCAAGGTGATCAAGTCAGAGATTCACGCTACCACACCGAAGTGCCCAGAAGAAGTGTCGAAGACTTGAGGAACCAGACTCAAGTTTATGATTTCCTTTTCACCCTATGATCGTATGATTAGACAAGAGAGCGACTACTTGGAATTTGAAAAGATTCGAGATCATGAAATTGAATGGATGAAATTTTGTAGTAAACGTTTGGATTTGGAAGATTTGATTGTTGTAAAGGATGAAGATATTGAAGACGTAATTCATTTCCTCTTAGACCACTTAAGTTTCCGTTACCCTTCGATAGGATCTTTTGAATGAGCCTTACCCTATTAGAAATTCCGTTCTGTGTTCGTTATGCATTTGTTTGGATGATGGTTTCGTTATGAGAAGGATGATGAATTGTGGAAGGCCTAACGTTTCGACGACGAGTTTCATTTTGAGATGTACACATTCCGTTACGCTATTTGTACGTTCAAATTCCTCCGATTTAGAATCCGTAGTGATGTTTGTTTTGGACCAACCTTAGGAGGTAGGAAGACTGATAGGTGGTTAAGATAAGTAGTTCTGTTCGCGACTTGAGATAAAGTATGACCATCATGATGTTATACTCATATGATGCTGGTATTATGACGAGTAGCTAACGTGATAATACTTACGTCATATGACGTACCCTTATTGTGTTCATAGGATATTTCGAGGAGTACTTTAGAAACCTTATAATGTTGATAGGAGATGTGAGAATTTTTGCATCTGTAAGATTTAGGTTCATTCCACCTATACGCTTAATCTGTTCGCCGTTATACGATCTGATACGTTCGATTCTTGACACGCATTTGTTGATCCATATACTTCTGACAAAAATCTTAAGATCTGCTGTGAAGTTTTCTGCCATTTGATGACACCAACAATCTATGTTCTGTACGATCTCATGTGATTTGCTTAATCAAATTCTATGGACGGCATATCCGTCAAAATCCTATGTATTCTTTGTATCTCTTCCGAGAGAATGTGATAATCATTTGTCATGTTGGATATGATCTTTGCAATCTGAAATTCAGTATAGTATGTCTTTCTGAGAAACCCGAAGCTACCTTAGATCGACAACGAAGAGTCATGAGAAACAAGTCTTTTACATTTCCATTCGCTGTCCGTTGTGTCTTCTGTTTCGTTTCATTTCCGATCGTTGGAATTTTCATTTCCATTCGTAAAGATTCTTTGGAAGAACCACCCAGAGCGGGAGGCTACCTGGGAAACCGAGGAATCAATACGAGCTAGTTATCCGCATTTTGTATTCTGATCTGGTACGTCCCTATTTTGTTTTCGATCCTTTCACTTCTGATTCTTTACAAATTTCGAGGACGAAATTTTTCTGTTAGAGGGGAAGAGTTGTAAAACCCAAAAATCTGAAAACATGTGAAAAGACCAAAATGCCCCTACGATCTAAAACTTTGATTTATGAGCTTATAAAATACCAAATAAATTCCAAACTTTGAGAGATGATCAAGATATGAAGTAAAATTATTTTTCCTCTACCACAATTGACATTTGGGAAGTACAAAAATTAATTATACACAATATGTATGCCGAAAATCCATAATGTGTATTATTATAAATATTATTTAACTTATAACTAATTCAAAATGCATTTAAATGACAAAATAATTAAGGAAACTAATTATGGTGATTTGGTCCTTGATTTGCCACGAAATTCCAGCCCATTTCCCCCCTAACTCGGTAATCACCCATTATTATCTAACAAATCACATTAAACCTAAAATAACCAAACCGATAAGAACAAAACACACACACAAAAATCATTGCGCCTTCATCCGAATTTTTGGAGCTTCAAGATCAATTTTTCTGTGTTCTTTGTCATCATTAAAAGCCTAGAAAAATAGGTTGGAGTTTCTCTTGGCCTGGTTCGATTTTTGTGGAATTTTTTCCTTTGTAACATTGTAAACCATTTGTATTATGAAAGTCGTATGTTATGCTTGCCTTTGATATGTCACCATTTACGTGACACTTCTTCCCTTGCCGGGTTGGGGTGTTACAGCAGAGGTTTGGTGGGCTTGGTTTTGGGTTTGGAGGTTGAGGAAGCTGGTTTTGTTTCCTTAATTTTAGATTTAGGATTTTTCTCAGAAGATTCAATCTTCTCACTCAGCTTCCTGACCATCTCAGTCAACTGATCAATTCTTGAATCAGGACTCTGGGATTTTACCTCAGAAGGGACTGAAGTAGATGAGTCATCAGTGTTTACTGAGACTTTTGCTTCAGAAGGGACTGAAGTTGTTGAGTCATCAGTATTTACTGAGACTTTAGGGATTAGCCTTTTCAGGATTGTATTTCCCGATCCTGATTTCTCCTTTGGAGAATGTTCAGAATAGACTAATGGAGTGAGGTCTGAGCTTGGAGAAGCTCCCTGAAGGACTTTCAGTGGTGGGAGAGGTGTAGCTGATTCTGATTCTGACTCAGTGATTAACTCAGTACTACTGGGTTCTTCAGTGAGTCCTAGCATGCTTTTCAAAGCCTGACTTTCAGGGAGCAAGATTTTCCCAGTCTCAAAGTTGGGTAACTTACTGACTGGGCTGTCCCTGACAATCCAGTCATTTGACTTGGGTTCCTTTTCTTGCTCAAAAGCAATGCCAGCTGGAATAAAGACTCTTTCTTTGTCAGTCTCACTGAGGGTGTCAGTGAGTGGGTTGATTCCTATGACTTTAAAGTTCTCACTAGGATTCATACTGACAGATTCATAGACTCTTGGGTTCTTTTTAGTCCAGCTTTTTATGACAGTTCTTTCTTTGTCAAGTTCATTTTGAAGGTCTTGGTTATTTTTCAAAATCTCAGTGTTTTGAATTTGTAGTGTGACTACTTCTAACTTGGCTTGTTTCAGTACAAGTAATTCATCTCTACATTTGTTCAATTCTAACACAAGATTATTATATTTTGAAAGTAGGTTAAGCCTTTGTTCTTCTACAAACTTGAGATCAACAGAAATATAATTTAAATACGACTACCAATCAGAATAATCATCCATTGAAAGTAAAATGTTTACCTTCTTCATTGTGATGTTGACCCATTCTCCATCTCTAGCATGGCTCTTTCCAACTGCCAGCTGATCACCATCTGAAAGTGCCATCAGTGCACTCACATGAATTTCTTCATCATCAGAGACCTCTTCATCATCCCAGTCATAAGCTTCAGCCATAAGGACCTTGTTCTTGGACTGAACAGGTTTGGGAGCTGGAACCTGAGAGACTGAGGGAGTGGCCTCAAGAAGAGCAAGCTTGGCTTTTGCCATCCTATACTTAGTTTCATAATCTTTTTGACCACTTTGAGAAGTTTATGGAGACTGAAACATTTTAGGTTGAAATTTGCTAGCTCTTGAAGAAGAACTGTTTCCAGAAAATTTGTAAGAGGGTTCTGAGGTTGTTTTCGAATAGCAGTCTTTTGCAAAATGACCCTTTTTACCACATTTAAAACATTCAGTGGTCTCATTTGCTTTAGCTTTTGAAAAGTTTGACTGCTTTCTTTTTATAAAACATTTTGAGTTTGCAAGAAGTGCCCTTTCTTGGAATTCCAAGTGTAAGTCACTTAAGTACTCCTCACTGGTTCTATCATCAACCTCATCATCAGAATCCTCTTGAAAATCCCGCACAATACCATTAGAATAAAAGGCAGTTGATATGGGTGAGGAAGTCAGGGCCTTTTTGGTCTCAAGAGCTTTCTTTGAGTCTGGGTATCTTCTTGATATTAGGTTGTCTTCATAGACAAACTTCCCATAGATCTTAGCAAGCTCAAGGGTCTAAATGTGGTTTGCATTCCTAAGGCCCTGAGAGAAGTTTAGCCACTTCTCAGGGAGACTGTTGACAAAGCCAACATTGATCTCATGCTTAGACAAAACTACACCATCATTGGATAACTCATTTATCAGGGTCTTGTACCTAGTGTAGGTCTCAGAGAGACTTTCAGAGTCTTTGGCCCTGAAGGTATTATACTCAAGTTTAAGATCCATGATCCTATTTTCCTTCGTATCTGAGGGACCTTCGAAGCTATGAACCAAGTCAAGCCATGTTTGTTTGGCTGATGTACAGTTAATGACTGATTCCATTATATCGTCAGGGAGACAAGATATAATTATGCTTCTCAGGCGTTGGTCTTGGTTGACCACCCTTCTCTCATCTATAGTCCACTGAGCTTCAGGTTTGTTTAAACCTTCAACAGTTTTAGGGACATAGGGACCTTCATTGATACAAGTGATGTAGTATGGTTCCATACCAGTCAAGTAGCAAAGCTAGCGCTTTTTCCACTTACTAAATTTACCAGCTTCTAGTCCGGGAGCAACAGCTGAATAGCTACCTCCCTTTTTGTCGACTAGCTGGGGCACATTTATATCAGCCATAGTAGGATCTTGGTTTTAAAAACCTTGAGCACTCTTAGTTTTGGAAAGATTTTATAAACCAGAGGCTCTGATACCACTTGTTGTTCCCGTTAGACTTATAGAAATAACTAGAAAGTTATCCTAATTGTGTACTAAGACTGATACAATGTATGATTAATTTTACCAAATAAGTTAGAACGTAAATATAAAACAACAAAGGTTTTTCAACGTTTAAATTCTTATTAGAAATTAATCAAAGAATCTATTACCCAAAGTGTTTTGCGGAATAAACACTTTGGGATTGAATAGACAAGGTATGGTGTTCTCCTCTTCTAAACTCAAGCTTTTCTTGAGTGACAACTAAAAGACCCTACTGAGCTATCTCAGTGAGTAGGTTGTTCTTTGTAGGAGAAAAATGGGCTGTGAAAGTCTAAGCTTTTAGTGCACAACCTTAATTCACTTTTCTCCTCATCTATCTATTTATACACAAGTATAAAAGAAAGCCTATAACTAAAGTACAAGTTGACCTACGCTGGTCTGACAAAAGTACAACAGTGTTTTGTCATTACCAATAATCTACATCGGGAATAGGCTAAAAGATCCTTTAGAGTGTCTGCCCAACCACTCTCTGACTTTAAGCCGTTTTAAGGAAAGTTCGCTTTCGGCGTGTTAAGACTTCTCCTTATCCTCTTCAAACTTTCCCGCTCGATCCCGCCTTTACTTCAGGTCTTAAATTGATTCTAAGTCTTCAGTCTTTAGTTTTCAGTCTTTAAGTTGTTCAGGAGACTGAGGGGTTCAGTGAGCTCTTGTCAGTACTCACTGAACCCATCATCTTCTTCTTCGGCTTAAGTCTCACTCAGGAAGTCCCGCCTTCCTGAGGAGTGAATCCTTTGCCTTGAATTCGCCTTAAGCATCCTGAAGATGACTCACTGAGTTACTGTTAACTCAGTGACTTGAATTGTTCTTGGTTGGTAAACACTTGCTTAATTTGTGTTCAAATCCTGTTTTAGATAATTGGGTATTTATGGACCCAACACTGTGATTATGTGTTGTTAAAATGCATGGACTTGTAATGGTTAGTGTATGTATACTGCATGTTATTGTGGTGTTTAATTGTGGTGATTATTTGAGTGGGAAAGTCCTAGTGGCTCTACTCATTATAATTATCTTGGATCGGTGGGCGCGTTCCGTCCCAATTGTGGTGGTATTTGGATCGGTGGGCACGTTCCGTCCCAATTGATGTGGTGTTTGGATCGGTGGGCACATTCCGTCCCAAATTTTGGATCGGTGGGCACGTTCCGTCCCGTAAGCTGTGATTGCATGTTAGTTGTATGATAACTTTACTTTTACTGTCCTGCAATGCTATACTATGTTTTATAATCACAGTAAATCGATAATCGAGGTGTTTTGTGTGTCTTAAACCTATGAATCTCACCAACATTATGTTGACCTTTTAAGCCTCATTTTCAGGTGAGCATTCTAAGGCTAAGATAGAAGGGCGCGATTAGAAGAGACCTAGTTTGCATTGAGGATGGCTTATCTTTAAGTTTTCAATTTGATTTAGTTGGATTTTGTTTATGATACATTGAATGTCTTTCATTATTACGTTATGTTTTAGTGAAGATATCTTGGAGGTTGTTTTTGGTTATTTTGTTCTGGGGTATTGTTACGACACTGTGTGTTTGTTCTTTACTCTATTTATTTGCATATAGTAAATCTCTATATAGACGCCATGTGTTGTGATGATATCCTTGAAGTTACACTCGCGTTTCCGCCATTGGCGAGGTGTGACAGATTGGTATCAGAGACTTGGTTATAGAGAATTAGGTGGTTGAGCCTAGACTATTACCTAGGAATCCCTCATATAGTTGCATTTAGGGCCTATGTGTTAGTATAGTACTTTACGTGTTTTTCCTTCTTGAGATTATGAGTAGTTTCGATTGAGTTTTAGACGTCTGTTGGATCCTCATACTTATTATCATATTTGTCATTTGTAGCATGGCACCCCTTGCAAGTAGGAGGTTTCGTTGGGCAATTGTTGTCATAACGGGTTGCAAGTGGGATGGTAACTTGAGACGAGTAAGCATGAGGATTCAGATTCCTGCAAGCATGTGGCCGTGTCTGATCGAGGAGAAGCTGACCATAGTGAACGTAAGTGGCACGGAGGTAAAAGTGTACGAGATGGAAGTAACCAATAAGGATGGTTCCACAACTAGGTATCCTGGAAAGTGTCCCAGATTTGTAGAAGATGGAGGAGTAATTCGGGCTGAGCCTCTGGATTTGTATGGATTTGTGGATCGCGTAGAGGAGGAAAGAAGGAATCCCGAGAGTGGCTTTGCTAGTCGTCCTCTACCACAACCCGAGGGAAACCGAAATGGATGGTTGAGCGAGGAAGAGAAGTGGATTCGGACCTGGAGTCTACGGCTAGTAGTTGAATTATTCCAAGATAGACGAAAGTTAGGATGTGACTCGAGCCATGTGTAGTTTTGTTTATTTAGTATTATGTTTTGAGATGTTTTTCTAGTGACTTTAGATGTTTGGTATTGTGTTGGAATACGGATTCCGTTGGATTTTTGGGATTTCTCCCAAGTTATTAATAATAAGGCTTGAGCGGTTTTTGAATACATATATCTTCGTGTGTGATTTGTGGTTTATTCTGAGTTTGTGTATATGTTATTGTAAGGTGTTATTATTGCTAGGTGTGGTATTGGTAGCGAGTACACATGTGAAAGGATATATCTATAATTATGGGTGGCCAACATAATTATACATGTATCACGACACATGTGGACTTACGGCCAATGCTACGTTGATCAATGATGACATGCTTACGTGTAGTAGGATTGGTATTAATTGTGATATTTGTGTTAGTTGTCCCATTCGATGGGGATACTTGTGTTAAATGTGGATATATATTCGCGAATGTCGTGAACGGCGCCTAACGATTTGCGTGTCCAGGTTATGGCACCAAAGAGATCAAGACGCCTATTTAAGTCACCAATGAGTGGAGCTTATCGGACGCCGAAGAAGCGGACGCCTAAGGGACGAAAGTTGACACCCACCATGGGAGATAGTAACCCTATTTTTCAGCAGATGATTAATCAGCAATTGGAAACGATGCTGCCGGAAATTGTTAATCAGTCGAGCTTTCAAGTGGGGGATGGTGCTTGACCAAGTGGTGCTGGAAATAGTGGGAGTAGTAATAATGGATGTTCGTACAAGGAATTCATGGCTTGTAAGCCTAGGGAGTTCGATGGTAAGGGTGGTGCGCTAGTGCTCATCCGATGGATCGAAAAGATGGAGACTGTGATGGACATTAGTGGGTGTGCTGAGGGTCAGAAAGTTAAGTATGCGGCAAGCTCCCTGAGCAACAAAGATTTGACTAGGTGGAATACATAAGTCCAGGCTAGGGGAAGGGTTGCTGCAATGGGTATGACTTGGGAGGACTTCAAGGCTTTAATGATGGAGGAATTCTGCCCAAGTAATGAAATGCAAAAGCTGGAAGAAGAATTCTGGAATCATGCGATGATAGGGGCTAACCACGCGGGATATACTGATAAGTTTCACGAGTTGGCCAAGTTGGTTCCTCACTTGGTAACTCCTGAATCCAAGCGAATTGAGAAGTACATTCGGGGGTTGGTTCCACAAATTCGAAGCATGGTTAGGGCTACGGAACCCGCCACACTTCAGAGTGCTATCCAGAAAGCTGGGGCATTAACGGATGAAGCTGTTAGAAGTGGAGTACTTGCAAAGACGGGTGAGAAAAGAAAGGAAGAGACTGAAGCAGGAAAACAGGGTAGTTCTGGGACTGATAATAAGAAAGCAAGGCATGGAAAAGGGTTCGTGGCGGCAGAGCCTGTGGTAGCAGCGAGTCCTGCATTGGCAGCTACTCCAGTGGGGACAGGAAATGTCGACAGAAGAGGGTACAATAATTTTCCCAAATGTGCTAAGTGCAATGGCTATCACCATGAGCAAGATGGATGTCGTATGTGTTTCAGGTGTAACAAACCTGGACATTTTGCTAGGGAATGCCATGCGGTAATCACTCAGGCGACACCAATCAATGCGGTTGGCGCAGGGTATGGCCGTAAGGCATGTTATGAGTGCGGGCGTGCAGACCATCTCCGGAATGTGTGTCCTAAGTTGAATAGGGCACCTGGGCAGTCGGGAAACAAGTTGGCTATCGAAGGAGGTCAAGGACAAGGGCATAACAGGGATGTAGCCAGTGGAAGGATGTACACCATGACTGCAAATGAGGCGCGGCAAGACCCGAACGTCGTTACTGGTACATTTTCTCTTAATGGTCATTATGCTACTACCTTATTTGATACGGGTGCATATTATTGTTTTGTGTCTACTGAGTTTGCCAAGTTGCTGAATATTGAACCTAGTACGCTTAGGTCTAGTATAGTGATCGAAATAGCTAGCGGTAGGGAAGTGGAAGTTGATACGGTTTTACGTGGGTGTACTATAGTACTAGAAGGTATCCCATTTTTGATTGACTTGATACCTTTTGGGCATGGAATTTTTGATGTGGTGATAGGGATGAGCTGGCTATCTAAGCATAGGGCTGAGGTCGTATGTCACGAAAAGGTTGTTCAAATTCCTTTGGAAAGTGGCATTATACTTCAGATTCAAGGAGAGAGTGTAGGGAGTGATTTGAAAGCCCTTAAGAGTGTGAAAGCCAAAGAAGTTAAGTTAGAAGAAATCCCTGTAGTATATAAGTATCTTGGTGTTTTTCCTGAAGACTTGTCTGGATTGCCTCCAATCCGTCAAGTTCAGTTTCGTATTGAATTGATTCCTGGAGCGGCACCTATGGCGAAATCTCCATATACATTGGCACCCTCAGAAATGCAGGAGTTGTCCGAACAGCTGCAAGAACTTCAGGATAAGGGGTTTATCCGACCGAGTCATTCTCCGTGGGGAGCACCTGTGTTGTTTGTGAAGAAGAAGGATGGTTCATTCCGGATGTGTATTGACTATCGGGAGTTGAACAAGTTAACGGTTAAGAATTGATATCCTCTTCCTGGGATTGATGATCTTTTTGACCAACTACAAGGTGCTCGGTTTTTCTCGAAGATAGATTTACGGTCGGGGTATCATCAGCTAAGAGTGCATGAGGAGGATGTTCTGAAGACCGCCTTTAGAACTCGTTATGGACACTTTGAGTTCACGGTTATGCCATTCGGGCTGACAAATGCACCTGCAGTATTCATGGATTTGATGAATCGCGTTTGCAAGCCTTACTTGGATAAGTTCGTGATTGTGTTCATAGAAGACATTTTAATCTATTCCAAGACCAAGGAGGAGCATGGAGAACATCTGAGATTAATTCTTGAATTATTGGAGAAGGAGAAGTTGTACGCCAAGTTCTCAAAATGTGAGTTTTGGCTTGAGGAAGTAAATTTTCTTGGACATGTGGTGAATAGTGAAGGAATACATGTGGACCCTAGTAAGATAGAAGCGGTCAAGAACTGGAAGGCTCCTACGACGCCGTCCGAAATACGCTCATTCTTAGGATTGGCAGGATATTATCGAGGATTTATAGCAAATTTTTAAAAAATTGCTAAACCCCTTACTTTGTTGACTCAGAAGAACAAGAAGTATGTTTGGGGAGAAGAGCAGGAGGTGGCTTTTCAGTCACTAAAGGATAGTTTGTGTAATGCACCTATTCTGACGTTACCTGATGGCCCAGATGATTTTGTTGTGTATTGTGATGCATCGAATCAAGGATTAGGATGTGTGCTAATGCAAAGAGGTAAGTTGATAGCTTACGCATCTCGACAACTAAAGATTCATGAGAAGAATTATACGACTCGTGATTTGGAACTTGGTGCGGTGGTATTTGCTCTCAAGAATTGGAGACACTATTTGTATGGCACAAGGAGTGTTGTATATACGGATCATAAAAGTCTTCAGCATATCTTCAATCAGAAGGAGTTGAATATGCGGCAAAGGAGGTGGATTGAACTATTTAGTGATTATGATTGTGAGATTCGCTACCATCCTGGAAAGGCGAATGTGGTAGCTGATGCTTTAAGTTGGAAGGAAAGGATTAAACCTAAACGTGTGCGGGCGATGTGTATGACGTTGCAGTCGAGAATTAAAGGAAAAATATTGGCAGCACAAGGAGAAGCTCTTAAAGATGAGAATGCGATTTCTGAAATGCTGCGAGGATTGGATCAGCAAATGAAGAAAAGAGAAGATGGTGGACTGTATTTCTTAGATAGAATATGGGTTCCATCGGTAGGAGGTGTAAGAAAGTTGATCATGGATGAGGCTCATAAATCGAGATTTTCGATTCATCCAAGATCGGATAAGATGTATTATGATCTTAGAGATGCTTACTGGTGGTTGGGAATGAAGAGGGAAATAGCTGAATATGTTAGCCAATGTTTGACTTGTTTGAAAGTTAAGGATGAGCATGAGAAACCCTCAGGATTGTTACAACAGCCGCCGATTCCGGAATGGAAATGGGAGAGAATAACAATGGATTTTATTACGAAGTTGCCTAGGACGAGTAGTGGACATGACACGATATGGGTCATAGTGGACAGGCTGACGAAGTCTGCACATTTTCTGGCCATTTGTGAAGATTATAAGATGGAAAAGCTGGCGAGAATTTATATTAATGAGATTGTGGCGAGACATGGTGTGCCTGTGTCGATTATTTCAGATCGCGACAGTAGGTTTACCTCGCGGTTTTGGCAATCGTTGCAAAAGGTGTTGAATACACAATTGGACATGAGCACTGCTTATCATCTACAGACTGATGGGCAAAGTGAGCGAACGATTCAGACTTTGGAGGATTTACTTAGAGCGTGTGCTATTGATTTTGGAGGAAGCTGGGATACTCATTTGACTTTGGCTGAGTTTTCCTATAACAACAGCTTTCATTCCGGTATTAGATGTGCACCATTTGTGATGTTGTATGGGAGAAAGTGTAGATCACCTATTTTATGGGAAGAGGTTGGGACAAGCCAACTAATTGGTCCTGAAATAGTGCAAGAGACTACAGATAAGGTGTTTCAGATTAAGGAAAGACTTAAGGCAGCAAGAGATCGCCAAAAGAGCTATGCGGATAATCGCCGTAAGCCCTTGGAGTTTAGTGTTGGTGACCTTGTAATGCTGAAGGTGTCTCCTTGGAAAGGTGTTGTGCGTTTTGGTAAGAAAGGCAAGTTAGCGCCTAGGTATGTAGGACCGTTTGAAATTATGGAAAGAATCGGGCCGGTGGCATATCGGTTAAGATTGCCTGAGGAATTAAGTAGTGTGCATGATACGTTTTACGTATCTAATCTGAAGAAGTGTTTGGCAGATGCTAGTTTGCATGTGCCATTAGAAGAGATTAAGATTGATAAGACTCTTCACTTTGTTGAGGAACCTGTTGAGGTTATGGATCGAGAAGTCAAGAGTATGAAACGTGGTAAGATAGCATTGGTAAAGGTACGTTGGAATTCAAAGCGTGGTCCTGAGTTTACTTGGGAACATGAAGATCAGATGAGGACCAAGTACCCGAAGTTGTTTGCTGAAGAGATTGATGAGACAAGCTAATAAATCTCGGGACGCGATTTTCCTAAGTGGGGGATAATGTCACAACTGTGATTTTTAGCAGGTTAGTTTGACCTATTGTCTCAACTCATTTAACTTTTGCTTGGTGTGTATTACTTGCTTATTTGTGATATGCGTATTATAGGTGGTATATGAGTGGTATAAGTGTGTGTGTGGACCACTAAATCCCTTGGTGTGAGATTTTGTCATGTTGAGTAGTGTCGGATTTCGGGATAAGTTCATTTTGATCGCCTTTGTTGTGTGGAAATGACTTGTGTATTTTGTTGGAGTTATGTGGTTTTGTGTAACGTTTCTTCTTTCAAGTGTTTTGAGCGTAAGTAAGTTACGTGGAGTTGGTTATTATGGGTTATGTTAATATTAAGTATGAAGAATCTATTTTTGGAAACTTTGAGTGAAAATGATATTTTTCCGGTTGTCGTAAAATTTAAGTTTATCGCGTAAGACATTATGTTTTGTTATAGGGTTTTTATAAAATATTAAATATACAGGGTTTTAAGTGTAATAAATAAATTTAACAAAAAAAATAAAAAAAAATATATAATAACATATTCGGCCGAGTAAGGGAAAAAAAGAAAAAAGGAAACCAAATTTGATTAGGATTACAAATCTTGGAGGAAAAGTTATCTCCTTAGGGTTTCCTATAGGTCTATAAATACAAACCAAAAACCCTCATTCCCCTCTTTGTGAAAAATTCGGCCAAACCTAAAGGGAAGAGAGGAAGAATATTTTTTTTAGGGTTTTCATTCTTCAAGAATTAAGGTAAATTTTAATACTTATGTTTAAATAATTTTTATGATTCATGTAATACAAATTGTGATGGATTAGGGTTTATATTTAGATCTATAAATTAATGATATTAAACATGTTAGAGTCATTAATTAGTGATATTATAATGATTGGTGAAGTAATTAGGGTTTTAAACATGTTAATTAATGAGTTATGAATCTGGCAGAATTAATAGGCTGTAAAGATGCGATTGTAAATAATAGATGAAGATGAGTTAGATCACGAATTTTATTTCTAAATTATAGTTCAGAGAAAGAGCTTTCCAAAAAGTCCGACCACGATCAATTTTGAGGTCGGGAGGTCAGTCAAACGATTTTTGTAAGTTAAGGTGTCAAAACTGTTAAACCGGGACAGAATTAGGGTAAAAGTATTGAGGTCAATGGTGGCTTTTAAAGTGTAATTAGGGTTAGGATTTCTGTGGTAATTGAGTTCTATATTATTTTTGACTTCCACGCGAAAATTAGACGATAATAAGAGGTCAAAACTTTTTGATGTCCGATCAGATCCGAATCTGGATAGATGATAAGTTTGATTTTTCATTGGGTACTTGTGTGTGTTTTTAGTGCATGGCCTTCTGGGACAAGCTTGTATGCTTATGAAGGGTCATGGTGAATTTTTGGTGTGAGTTGTGAAGTGTTATTCGCTGTGATTTTATGTGGGTGAAAGTACCCTATAAATCTGAGTTTTTAAAAGTTTTAATTAAGGGATTTAGTGAGTGTAAAGTATTGGGTGATGATTATTATGGAGTCTAGGTAATCCATAGTGGGTTATATGAACCTTAGACATCCATCATATATATGTGTTACATGGACTATAGCTTTTAGCTTGGTCGCGTGTAATGTGGAATTGTTTGTTTGTATAGATTTGTGTGTTGATAACTTGGAAGCTGCGGAGTTGAGGTGAGTTCATAGTCCCATATTTTTACTTTGTTTTAAACTTGGGAAGGAGATGATGCTTGTTAAAATTGTTTTTGAGTTACTATGATTATGTGTTGTTAAAATGCATGGACTTGTAATGGTTATTGTATGTATACTGCATGTTATTGTGGTGTTTAATTGTGGTGATTATTTGAGTGGGAAAGTCCTAGTGGCTCTACTCATTATAATTATCTTGGATCGGTGGCGCGTTCCGTCCAAATTGTGGTGGTATTTGGATCGGTGGGCACGTTCCGTCCCAATTGATGTGGTGTTTGGATCGGTGGGCACGTTCCGTCCCAAATTTTGGATCGGTGGGCACGTTCCGTCCCGTAAGCTGTGATTGCATGTTAGTTGTATGATAACTTTACTTTTACTCTCCTGCAATGTTATACTATGTTTTATAATCACAGTAAATCGATAATCGAGGTGTTTTGTGTGTCTTAAACCTATGAATCTCACCAACATTATGTTGACGTTTTAAGCATCATTTTCAGGTGAGCATTCTAAGGCTAAGATAGAAGGGCGCGATCAGAAGAGACCTAGTTTGCATTGAGGATGGCTTATCTTTAAGTTTTCAATTTGATTTAGTTGGATTTTGTTTATGATACATTGAATGTCTTTCATTATTACGTTATGTTTTAGTGAAGATATCTTGGAGGTTGTTTTTGGTTATTTTGTTCTGGGGTATTGTTACGACACTGTGTGTTTGTTCTTTACTCTATTTATTTGCATATAGTAAATCTCTATATAGACGCCATGTGTTGTGATGATATCCATGAAGTTACACTCGCGTTTCCGCCATTGGCGAGGTGTGACATGATGGCTTCCATTCTAGCAACTGGTGCAAATGTTTCTCCATAGTCAATGCCTTCTTGTTGATTATAACCTTTGGCAACAAGTCTGGCTTTGTTCTTAATGACTATGCCATTTATATCAGTTTTGTTCTTGAATACCCATTTCATGCCAATGATGTAAACATCCTGAGGACATTTGACCAAAGTCATTACCTTATTTCTGTCAAATTGTTCAAGTTCATCATGCATAGCCTGAACCCAGCTAGGATGTTTCAGTGCTTCTTTGACACTCTTAGGTTAAATATTGGAGATGAAGTTTACGAATAGACATTCATTGGCTGAGGCTGCCTTAAGTTTAGCAGCCATGCTTCTAGTAAGCATTCTTTCAGCGGGCTCTCCAATTATGTTGACAAGTTCTATATCTTTAGACCTAGTCCAACTGTCCTGAGGTCTTGGATATTGATTTGAACTTGTAGAGGCCCGATTGGGTGGTGGTGTAGATTCAGGTGCAGAAACTTGAAGAATATCAGGATCTTGAGTATCTGACTGACCAAGTTGATCACTGAGATTGATTGATTCCTGAACAATTTGTTCAGACTGATTGATTTCACCAGTACATGTTTGTGCTTCAACAAACTCAGTGATGGTTGGTTGAGGGGGTTATGTGGGACAATGTAATAGGATATATCAGCATCAGCTTGATAATGAGTGGAAGGATTACTATCAGGATGATATTCATTAGGAGGGTATCTTGATGAGTCATCAATTCCAATTTCTTCTACAAAGGTGTTTGAGAAACTGATGGCTTCAGTACTTTCATCAAAGGTGACATGAAATGTTTCCTCAGTTTGTTGTCTCCTTGTATTGAACACCCTAAAGGCTTTGGAGACAAGGAAGTATCCTAGAAAGTATCCATCATCAGCTTTTGCATCGAATTTCCCTAAGTGATCCTTGTGATTGTGAATAAACACAGGGCACCCAAATACATGAAAATAGCTAATGTCAGGAATTCTTCTTTTGAATAACTCTTAAGGAGTTTTGCTATGTCTCTTGACAATGATGGATCTGTGTTGAGTATAACAGGCAGTCTTGATTGCTTCAGTCCAGAAATGTTTGGAGAGTACTGATCCATTTAGCATTGTTCTAGCGGCCTCAATAAGTGTTATATTCTTCCTTTCAGTGACACCATTTTGTTCAGGTGTGTAAGGATAAGAGAAGTTTTGAGAAATTCCTTTCTCATCATAGAAACACTCAAGATCATGATTTTTGAATTCAGTCCCGTTGTCAGTCCTAATTTGTTTGACTTTTATGTCATTTTGGTTTTCAATGTTTCTGAAAAAGGACATGAATGTTTCAGCAGCCTGACTCTTTTTGGTCAGGAAGTAAACCCAAGTGTATCTTGAGTATTCATCCACTATGACAAGAGTATACTTCTCATGATGAATAGACATTGGAATGACAGGTCCAAAGAGGTCCGCATGGAGAAGATGAAGGCATCTTTTGATGTTGAAGTTTTGTTTGGTTTTAAAGGATGCTCTATGATGTTTACCTTTTTCACAGGCGGAGCAGGGTTTATCCTTTGAAAATACAAGTGATGGTAAGCCAAGGACCTTGTTTTGTGTTGATGCAAATAATGTTCTAAAAACGTTATTTATATCTTTCGATAACTTCACGTTTTGAGGAAGACAAAATGTGAAAACACTTTACGTTAAAATTAACGTAAACAAGTTTTTAGTCGAAAGGCCCAATTTCTACGCAAATCACACTAGGTATGCTCAAACAAATTTACAACTTGACAAATGATCAAAGAAGTGAATTTGTGTCTAAAACTTCACATTTTTAATGTGACAAAACATTTTTTCAAAAATATACTTTACAAGTTATTTTTGAAAAGTTAAGAAATGTTTTATTCGAAAAATAAGTTCAAATAACATAACAGCTATTTCCCCCCCCCCCCCAAAATCAGCTCCAAACTTCCCCAAATAAATTTTCATCACTAAAAACAAAAAAAGGAGCGTTTTTGTATGGCACGGTACCAATGTACCACTAAATTTAGTGGTACCGTGGGTGATTTAGTGGTACCGTGTCCTCATAACGGCTAGAATTTTTCAACCTATAAATACCTGCCCTCTTCACCGTTTTTGGGCATCCTTTTTCACACATATCTTTCTGAGTTCAATACTCTTATCACATCTTCTCTTCTTGATCATTTAGTTTAGTTTTCTTTTGTTTAAAGAGTGATCCAATCATCCAACCAAGTGATCACCTTCATTCCTCTACTAGTGCAAGAGAAGAACACAAGGTATCCAAGGAGATACAAAGTGTTGTAGTTGTAGTTAGTGCACTTGTAACATTTGTTACACACTTGTTGTATTCTAGCATACATCAAGTTCATTTTTCTTGTGAGAGTATATCATTGTGATCTTGTAGAGATATTGAATATCTCTTGTACCTTGTGAGCTAGTGTGTTGATCAAGTGGATCAAGGGTAGATCGGGTAGCTGTTGATTGTGTGAAGTAGAAAGGATCGTGTGGATCGTGGTAGATTGGTACTAGCTAAGATTAGTACTCGTCATCTAGCTTAGTGTCGAAAATTAGGATAAGCGACGTTGTACGGTTTTCTCCGCCTGAAGGGAGGTTTGTTGACATAGTGCTTGAAACTCTCGAGTATGGTACTCAGGGAGTGGAGTAGGGCGAAGAAGAGCTTCGTGACCGAACCACTATAAATCTCTTTGTCCCGGTTTGATCTTTCCATATCTTTTCTTTACATTAATTATTTACATTAGATAGTATAGTTTAGTGTTCAAATTGGTGTTGATTGATTACACATAAGATTCGAATCAAAGTTTTTCAAAAGTAAGGTTTTGAAAAAAATTAAAAACCAGTAAAACTATTCAACCCCCCTTCTAGTTTTCCACAATTGGTACCAGAGCCACGTCAGTCAAGATTTTAAAGTAAATTGTATTTTAAAACTTGAATTGATCAATGGATTCCGACAAATATCAAGAAGGGCAATCTATGCAAAGACAACCACTTTTCGAAACCGATTGTTTTATATATTGGAAAACAAGATTCGAAACGTACGTGAAATATAAAGACATTGATCTTTGGCATATTATTACCGAGGGTGACTTTCAACTGATTCAAAAGAATCCAGAAACAAAAAGGGATGAAATAGTTCCTTATAGTAAACAAAGTGATGAAATTAAAAGAAAACTAGCCAAAATTGATGATGCTAAAATGATGATTTATAATGCTTTACCGAAAAAAGGAATTTGAAAGAATTTTTATGTGTAATACGGCAAAAGATATGTGGAAAACTTTGTTAGTCACTCACCAAGGTAATAATCAAGTCAAAGAGAACAAGATAGATCTTCTTGTGCAACAATATGAACAATTTTCCATTTCGGAAGATGAATCTATTGATAATGCTTTTGCAAGATTTAATACTATTATTACTAATCTTAAAGCTCTTGATGAAGGTTATTCTAGCAAGAACTATGTTAGGAAGTTTCTTAGGGCTCTACATCCCAAATGGAGAGCAAAGGTCACCGCCATTGAAGAGTCAAAGTACTTGGCAACATTATCTCTTGATGAACTAATAGGAAACTTGAAAGTTCACGAGATGATAATCAAGAAAGACTCCGATATAGTCAAAGGCAAAAGAGAGAGAGAGTTAGTTCTCTAGCATTGAAAGCCAAAAAGGAGTCCAGTGATGAGGAATGTTCGGATTCCGATAGTGAAGATGAAGAGTATGCATTAGCCGTTAGACACTTTAAAAAGCTCTTTAGGAGAAGAGGTAGGTTCGTTAGGCAACCTCGTGATGACAAGAAGCCATCACAAAAGAACTGAGATGAAAAGAAAGGAAAGGGTGATAGGAGATGTTTTAGATGCGGAGATTCGAATCATCTCATAGGAGAATGTTCTAAGCCACCAAAAACCAATAACCAAAGAGCTTTCATAGGAGGCTCTTGGAGTGATACCGGTGAAGAAGAAGAGGAGAAGCCCAACGATGAAACATGTCTAATGGCTCAGGCTTTGAATGAGGTACATTCCGACTCTTCTTATTATAGTGATGATAATTCGTCAATAGATGACAATAGATTATATGACGAGTATAATAAACTATGTGAAGTAAGTTCTAAAATCATAACTAGGAACAAAACACTAAAAGCAACATTGCATGAACTAGAAGTGCAAGTTTAAGAACTAAAGGGTCAAGTTAAAAGACTTGAAAAAAATAAAGAAATAGATGTAGGATATAAATCATGCATAAATATTCGAGTAGAAAATGAAAAACTCAAAGAAAACGCTTTAAGGATCATTAAGTTCGAAAAAGGGACAAAGTCACTTAATGATATGCTTGAAAATGTTAGGTATAGTGAACATGTCGGAGCGGGCTTAGGATTTGACCCAAATAAAGCTTCGACAAGTAAAACAAAACAAGTAAAAATTTTCAAACCCACAAGTTTTGTCAAAATTAAGGACGGTACCATTAATGGTACAGACGGCACCACTAAAATTAGTGGTACCACGGTACTGTCTGGTGCTGGGGACAGAACTGAATCGAATCTGAAAAATAATTCAAGTCCTAAACCAAGTCACATAGTTGTTAATAGTGTCAAAGTACCTATTGCCAGTAAAAAGGAAATCAAAAGCTTTTACAAACCTCTGTCAACCCCCGTAACTTGGAGTAACTGTCAACCACAAAGTTATCCATGTAACTTTCCCGTAACTTGGAATAACCGTCAACCACAAAGTTATTTACCATGGGAAATTTGTCCTCCGTTCCAACATCCTAACCAAATGCAACTAATGCATAGGATGTTTAATACTAATAACTTTGGACCCATGAGATATTGGGGACCAAATGTTTGAATGTTTGTCTTATTCAATAGATATGCTTGGGAATCGACTTGGAGCCCGATGAATGGGTCAAGGATAGTGGATGCACTAATCATATGATGGGTAACCGAAGTCTATTCTCATCATACAAGGCATACAATGGAGGTAATGGCACTTTCGGTAGCAAACTTAAGGGCAACATAATAGGCAAAGGTACGATTTCTCAAAACACCCTCACTATTAGAAATGCTGAGCATGTAGATAACTTAGGATTTAACTTGCTTAGCATTAGTCAAAAGGTAGACAATAAGTGTAGAGTTATATTCTCCGAAGAGGGTAGTGAGATCACTAAGAATGGCAAAACCATAGGCAAAGGAGTTAGGAAGAATGGCTTGTTTGTTATGAAAATAGTAAATAAGCCTCAGGATATGATTTGTCTAGCAACCATAGATGATAATTCCACTCTATGGCATAGGAGACTAGGTCACGCCAATATACGCTTGATACAATCATTGGCGTCTAAGGAACTAGTTAGAAACCTACCTAAGATTAAGTTTCATAAACACTTTTGTGATGCTTGTAAGGTTGGAAAACAAGCTCATTCTAGTCACAAAGCTAAGAATATGGTCTCAACCTCTAGATGCCTAGAAATCCTTCACATGGACTTATTTGGTCCATCCGCCATACGGAGCTATGGAGGTAATTACTACACCTTAGTAATAGTTGATGATTACTCTAGGTATACTTGGACTAGATTCCTTAAGAATAAGACACAAGCTTTCGAAGAATTCGAAATCTTTAGTAAGAAGTTTCAAAATCAACTAGGGTGTACAATAGTCTCAATTAGGATGGATCATGGTCGGGAATTTGATAATGAAGTGAAATTTGTAGTATATTGTAATGCTAATGGTATTACACACAATTTCTCGGCTCCACACACTCCACAATCAAATGGGGAAGTTGAGCGGAAAAATCGTACTCTACAAGAGATGAGTAGAACGATGTTGAACGAACCATCAATTCCGCAAAAGTTTTGATGTAATGCGGTGGACACCTTATGTTACATACTAAATAGGATTCTAATTAGACCTATCTTAGGAAAAACACCATACGAAATCTTGAAAGGTAGAAAACCTATCCTATATTACTTTAGAGTGTTTGGAAGCAAGTGCTTCATACTAAACACTAAAGACTACCTCACCAAGTTTGACCCAAAGTCTTACGAAGGTGTTTTCCTAGGTTAATCCCAAAATAGTAAAGCCTATGTTATCCTAAACAACTAAGACATCACCCTTGGTGGATGATGAGTTAGATGAGGAATAAGCCATTAAGGTTAATGGTAAGAAAACCTTAGAAAATGACATTGAGGATGAAATAGTTGAAGTTGACGAAGTTGTCAACATTAAGGAATCCAAGAACCATCTTATTGAAAATGTCATCGGAAACTTAAACCAAAGAACTCTTAGGTCACAAGCACAAAACAAAAGTAGTTACTTTTGTTTTATATCTACCGTAGAACCTAAGAATGTCGGTGAAGCAATTAAGGATGAAAGCTAGGTAGTTACCATGCAAGAAGAATTAAATAAATTCACCGCAAACCAAGTTTGGGATTTAGTACCGCCACCTAAGAATCAAACTATCATAGGAACTAAGTGGGTGTTTAGGAATAAACTCGACAAAAATGGCGTCGTAACTAGGAATAAGGCAAGGTTGGTAGCACAAGGCTATAACCAACAAAAAGGAATACACTACGATGAAACTTATGCACCCGTAGCAAGATTAGAGTCTATTAGGATACTCCTTGCCTATGCTTACGCCTTAGACTTTAAATTATACCAAATGGACGTGAAAAGTGCATTCCTAAATGGTTATATCAACGAGGAGGTATACGTTGCACAACCTCCGGGATTCGTTGATTTCGAGAAACCGAATCATGTTTATAAACTCAAGAAAGCACTCTATGGTCTCAAACAAGCTCCTAAAGCTTGGTACGATAGACTAAAGGCATTCTTGATTGAACATGAATATACCATGGGAGTGGTTGACAACACACTTTTCACGAAGAAACATAATTCACATCTCATCATTGTTCAAATATATGTCGACGACATCATATTTGGCTCAACTTGTCCAGAACTGTGCGATGATTTCTCTATGGTCATGCGTGATTTCTTCCTTGGTTTACAAATAAAACAAATGGAAGATGGTATCTTCTTTAATCAATCTAAGTATAGTAAGGAGATGCTTAAGAAATTTAGTTTAGAAGAGTCTAAGCCCATGAAAACTCCCATGTCCACGGAAATTAAACTCACGAAAGATGAAGAAGGTGAGTCCGTGGATAGCAATAAGTATAGAGGTATGATAGGAAGTTTATTATACCTCACGGCAAGTAGGCCCGATATCATGTTTAGTGTCTGCCTTTGTGCTCGCTTCCAAGAGGATCCCAAAACCTCTCACCTTGAAGCGGTTAAGCGTATCTTCCGATACATTAAAGGAACTATACACTTGTGATTATTCTATCCCAAGGGGACCGGTGTAGAAACTGTTGTCTATGCCGACTCTGATCATGAGGGAAATTATGTGGATCAAAAAAGTACGAGTGGCGTTTGTACCTTCATGGGTTGTTGTCTAACTTCTTGGTTCTCCAAGAAACAAATGGCTCTTGCTATCTCCACGACCGAAGCCGAGTATGTAAGCGCCGAAAAGGCATGTTAACAAGAAATATGGATGAAACAAGCTCTTATTGACTTTGACATCCATCTTGACGACGTTCCCATTATGTGCGATAACAAAGGTGCTATTGACTTGAGTAAAAACCCCGTTCAACACTCTCATACTAAACACATTGAAATTCGTCACCACTTCCTTCGCGATAACGTTCAGAAAGGAAACATTTCTATTGAGAAAGTTCCCTCTCAAGACAATATCGCTGACATCCAGACCAAACCTCTCAAACGTGAATCCTTCAACTATCTTCGTCTAGGTCTAGGAATGATGGAACATATTCCATAAATCTTATGACTATTTGAATATTTACATGGAAATATTGAAGTCATCTCGTGTGTCTCGTCTCATGACTCTTTAAATATTTCACTGAAAATATTGATTAATTCTTCACATCCCTCGTATGACTACTTGAATATTTCACTGGAAATATTAAAGTCATATCCTTCCATCTAGTCTAGGTTCTCCTCGTCAAAAGAATTTATTAGGTATAAATTCTTTCCTCGTGTCAAAAAGTCTCACTAAAACAGCGACACTTATTCGTCAAAAATAAAAATGGGACGAAAATTCATCCCAACAGATCACGACACCACTTAAGTGGCACGACACCATTAAATTTAATGGTACCGTAGTACCGTGTATTTGACAATGCTCGTATTTTAGTCCTCTCTTCCCACATTATTCATTTTTAAACTTTCCCAACTTTTACAATTGTTGTCAAGACCAAACCTCACAACCCAAAATTCAATTACACCCCTTCAAGATCTTATTCAAAGCATAGATTCTCAAGATTACCAACTACTTTCACTTCTTCAACATGACTTGTAAGTCATTTAACTCTACTTTTCTTTAATATTGAGTCTAGGGTTTGTTCATACATAAAAATTGAATTGGGGTTTTTTAATTTTGATTGAGTCTCTATGAAATTAGGAGTAGGTTTAAGAGGAATCATGTCTAACTGTTGGGAACACGTTTTTGTAATTCAAGTATTGATCATATTATAATAGGTTGCTTTGGCCTTTAGGTTTGTTATTAGGCCCAACCCGTGTAGAAGGCCCATGGGCTGTGTCGTTTATTTATTTAAGTATGTTTATGTAAGATAATTAGGGCTACAAGCCCATGCTCATGTAAAACTATAAATACCCCCTCCCACCTTAGGGAGAGGGTTGGTTGATGAATGCACTAAACATTTCCATATTATTGTTAATCATCTTCCATACTCTCTTTCTCTCTCTAACTTTCTCTCTCTAGATCTAGGGCTTATTAGTGGTTAATCTAGGTAGCTTAATTCATAATAGTAAGTAACATCAAGTGGTATCATTCGCCTAGGGGTAATTTAGGTTGTTACAAGATTAGATCTAAGAAAAATAAAAAAATCCGATAAGTTACTGTTCACGTACTGTTCATCCGATTTGTTACTGTTCATTGATCGAGCTTCAGAAGGTGATCGAGTATCTGGTATAACCGAGCTTCTTTGATCGAGTTTCTGGCTATTCCTCGAGTTAGGTAAATTAGTCGAGTTTCTTTGAGTGATCCAGTTTCTAACTTATTCGAGTTTCTACTTGATCGAGTTTGTGGATCATCAAGTTTCTAATATCAAATTTGATTACTTCATCGAGTTAGATAAAGTAATCGAGTTTGATAAGGTTAATCGAGTTTCTCTTATAGATCGAGTTTCTTGACATCGAGTTTCTTGAACATCGAGTTTCTTGACATCGAGTTTCTTGACATTAATCGAGTTTCTTGGACTGATCGAGCTTCTTGGACTAATCGAGCTTCTTTCAGTTGATCGAGTTTCTTCAGTAGGGTGATCAAATTTCTGGATTTCTTAAGAGACTAATCGAGTTTCTAGTGTAAAATCCTCCGAGTTTCAACGATTGAAATCTCCGAGTTTCTAGTGTAAAATCCTCATAGTTTCTTCACGTTCTTTTCACCGTTAAACAATCTAATCTACAACAAAAACCGTTATTATCCTTTAAAGATCCTTAAATCATAACAAGTTACTTCACAATGTCTCAACCACCATACAATCCCTATTTCTATTATCAACTACAACAATATCCACAACAACAACATCATCAACAACAACAATATCATCAGCAACCACAACAATTTCATCCTTAATATCAACAGCAACATGCTTATGTGCAACAACATCAGTTTTTCCCTCAACAAACAGCACCTCAGCAACAATTCATGCCACAACCTCAGATGCAAAACTACCAACCTTCATCAAGAGAACCTCACTGGTTTACAAAGATGTGTGAAGCTATCAGTAGTCAGCAATCTAGACATGAAGCAGGATCGTTTGAAACTCCACCAATGCTGACACCAGGAAACTATGTGCAATGGTCTAGTCGGTTTATTAGATTTGTTGAACTAAGAAAACCTCATGGTCCATATCTCAAAAAGGTCATCATGGAAGGACCTTATCCAGTTCCTTAAACAGTGGTTCCGGGTGATCCAACTGCTATACCTCCACGAGAAGCATCCACAACTCCCGTTCCAGTAGCTCAATATACCAGTGAACAAACTTTACATCAAGAAGCTAATGAGATGGCCATGGCTTACAGACTCCTGGGAATTCCTAACCCAATCTGCAGGAGTATTGATGCTCAGAAAACAGCCAAGGATATGTGGGAGAATGTGCATCTTCTGATGGAAGGCACAGAATTGAACCAAGAGGATCTGGAATCCAAGCTTTACATGGAATACAATAACTTCATGATTGAACGAGGGGAATCCTTAGAATCATACTATCATCGCTTCACCAATGTTGTCAATGATCTGGAACGTCACAACATGCCTCTACCAAAGATTGCTATCAACTCCAAATTTCTAGGATGTCCTGGACCAGACTGGCAGAAGTATGTGACATTTGTGAGGCAAGCCAAAAAGATTAATCAAGTTTCATATGGGCTTTTGTATGATTATCTCAAGCAACATCTGTAACACCCCCATTTTCGAGATACGCAGCGGAATATAAGCTTTGGGGTGCTACTTCATGGTTCACAGTCATGAGTATAGAAAACGACTCGAAAAGAGACGTTTTTAATAAATTGTTATCATTCATTTATTTAATCAGAGTTTACATATAGAGGTCCCAGCGGGAGGTTTCGAAATACATTATAAATGATACATTATTCATTTGAATGATAACAAAACAGACACTCTTTTTATAAGATGAAAGTCCATGCCACTCCGTGCCAAATCGTACTTCCAGTTACCTGAGATAAACATGCTTAAAAAGTCAACACAAAGGTTGAGTGAATCCATAGTGTTTAAAGTTATAATCAGTTTGAACATAAGCTAAATAGAAAGTAATTCGGAAATAAACATATTGCCCTAAGCCTCATGAACTCAAATGATAATGGGATGCATTTGGTTACTTAACCAGCAACACAAATGGGGTGCATTTGGTTACTTAACCAGCAACACAAATGGGATGCATTTGGTTACTTAACCAACAACACAAATGGGATGTATTTGGTTACTTAACCAGCAACACAAATGGGATGTATTTGGTTACTTAACCAGCAACACAAATGGGATGCATTTGGTTACTTAACCAGCAACACAAATGGGGTATCTTAGGCAATATTAATCATGAAATCATACAGAAGATACTTATGTCCGGTTTGTAGCATGTATCTCCCCACATATTTAGAAAACGTAATAAAAAGTGGGACTATGAACTCACCTGAGCAGTCTGGATGGAAAATAAAGTTAACTAGAGTTGATAAACGTCTCCGGCTTGCAACCTGAGTTGGTTATGTCAAGTATTCAGTATCTGTTTCTGATTATATAAGTTTCTATTGATCGTTTCGTAATACTTTAGTTGATGATTAAATGCTTAATTGAGCCAATATGTAGTTTCAAAAGTAAGATTTTATCTTATCTTCTTATCTTGTAAGTTTCGATTCTGTCTGTTCGTTAAAAGGATTATTCGTTTTTAGTTACGGTACAAAACATATATTAAGTTTAAATAAAACTTAATAATAATAATACTAATAATAATAATTATTATTATTATAATAAAATTATAATAATATTAAATAAAAATTAGGGTTTATGTTATATTTTCATTTTAAACATTCATGTTTCTATAGTTGACAACTTTTACCCTTAGACTTTATGAATATGACAACTTTTACCCTCGGACTTTAGTTAGTTGTCGCTTTGTACCTTTAAGTTTCAAAATAGATAGTTTTACCTTTGGACTTTGGTTAAATGACAATTTATGCCCTTAAGTTTCAAAATGACCCTTTTTATCCCTATGGTTTTGTTCGATTGCAGACATGGTCCTTTTTACAAAACTAATTAGAGTTTTGACACTTTTTACCCTTGAGACTTCTATATCATTTCATTCGAAATCCTTTTTACACAAAAACGCTTTGTTCTTTATGATTCGTGACAAAACTTTTTACGACTCCTTAACCAAAATAAGTATCAATGTTTTAAGAGTATTTCTGCAAAAGATTATACCATGATTCGAACTCACGAGCTCACAAATAATTTTTAAAGGGTGCGTATGGTCAGTTTGTCGAGGCAGAAAACACCCGACAAGAGATGACCATATCTTACTCGATACTTAACGAAAACACTTCATTCTTTTTCCTATAGTTAGCTATCTCAGTGAACTACGTTTGTACAAAAATATAGAATTTTTAGACTTCGTTTAGTGGTCGAATTTTATCTTACAAAACCTATATCTGCTGTTTTCTTTTTATAAAAACTGTTCTGTATTTAATTAAAAACACCCTTCGTTACACGTTTTCATGATTCGAGGTCTAAAGACTTTTTAAAGAAAACGTTGTTCCGGACAACTTTCGTGTTTTAGGTTTTCGACGAAACGGACCAGAAGTGCCTCGTTTCGCGTGATGTACGTCTGTTGTTACAGAAAGTTTATTAAGTTTAACTACAACTTCAAATCGACATAACTTTTGACTCGTTTATCCGTTTTTGATGATTCAAATTGCTACGTTTTTCTAAAAATATTCTCTTTAATAATATTTGAATATCTTATAGACTAGTGTTCTTAAAAAAAATCGAAATGAATAAATATAGGGTGTGTTTGTTTTCTGTTTGGTTCAGGAAGAAAGAAAAAGAAAAGAAACATAGTATTTGGTTTTGTGGTTTATTTTTACATGTTATCTAATGATGTTTTAGATGCTATAAAGTAAATAAAACTGAAATTTAAATAGAGTTAAAGTACTTACTTAGGGTTTGGTTCGAATAGGGTTTTATGAATAACTTGGATTGGTTTCTTGAATCTCTAGTTGCTTCCTCCTCTCCTAAGCTTCCTAGACTTTTTGTGTGGTTTGTACATTAGGCTGGGAATCAGTAGTGGCTGTGTCTAATGGTTGTCGAATTTTGGTTGTGAGGGAAAGGGAATTAAGAGTTAGTATTTATAGAAAGAAATTATTAGGGTTTGTTAGATAGATGAAATGTGGTGATGGTCTCTGGTTGTTCTGGGGTTTATATAGGATGAGAAGAAGCCTAGAACATGTGAAAGGGTGGATGAGGTGTGTGGAGGAGAAGATGGACACGTAAGGTAGTATGTGTATATACACATACATACGTATGTGTATATATTTCCTCCACAACTTGCAACCAACTTCTAGAACAGGTATATGTTTTTGTTTTCTGACCTTGAAGAGCTTTGAGATCTTATGTGGGGAAGGTGATAACAAGGGGGAAGTGGGTTGTGTTCTATATATCGAATAGAGTTTTTATATGTCCAAAAATTTATTTCTAATGTATAGCCGTATGATTTTTAAGTAGGAAATATACTCAAATACATGTTTAAGGACTAAGAAATATATTAGAATCAGGTGAGAACAGCTACGGGTCGATTTGGATATTTTATGAAAATTTGTCATGTTGAATAGGTTGGTTATGGACACTTTACTTTGATAAATTTTAACATATCAAAACTTCATAACAAAAGCTGAAAATTGGTGTCCTAATTATTTGGTGGGAGGTCGAATAGGAGATGTAAAAATATATGTAGGTCGTGTTTTAAATTTAGGAGAAAACGGGACACTTTGTTGAGGTTCTAGTCGACTAGAATAGGAATAAAAAGTGGGTTTTTAGTCTTCTGATTCATTGTACACGATTTATAAAATTGGGCTGCATGTTGGGCTAGAAATATAATGGAGTTGGGCTTAGTATTTTAGTTTGGTCCGAGTAGTAGTAGTAGTAGTATGCTTTGTGTATTAAAAGTTTATTCCGTGGTTCGCGTGTGGGCTCGTTCCGTCATTTAATAAATTATGTAAAAATATATATTTGTGTTTAAAATAATATAATAAAGAAAATTTTAAACTTTCCGGTAAAAATAGAAATTAAAAATAGTGACCAAGATTAATATTTAAATTAATTGTTATTAATTTTAGTGAAAATTTACCGGGAACTAGAATAGAATTTGGGTTTCGTTGTTCATATTTGGTGTTGTGATGAATTTTAGGGTTTCCTAGAAACTCTTATTAGTTAAGGAACGTTTAGTTTTAAACGTACGTTAACGAAATAACGTAAAAGGATAAGTGGGACCTCATAACGTTTTAGGTCAAAGATGTTTATACAGTTGAATACTAAATCAGTTAAGATTGGGTTGCAAGCACGGTTATTCGGGATGTGATCTTCGTCACATAAGATAATAGTTTACAATCAGATAAAAAAAAATTCACACGTAGAAAAGGATAAATATTCTGAGAAATAGTTTATTTAAATGAGGGATTTTTCACAGTGGTTACAGTCACCCACCGTTAAGGGAATCTCGTCCCGAGATTCAGTCTATGTTGGTTGTGGAAATTGGGAAAAGTGAAGTATAGAGATAGCTAGGTTCAAATTTCTAACCTATGCAGATAGGGAACATGAGAAAGGAATAAATCGTACAACGAATTGGTTTAGGATGAGAGTTTGATATGATTTAAAATGCCTCAAGTTAAAAATAATATTATCTAGAATATTATTTCATTCTTAGGTACTATAACTCCAAAAATGTTGTTTCATTCTAATCCTTGATTTTCCGTTTGATACCTAAGGGAACGTAGTTTGGTCGGTCTTTTTCCTACTGGATGAACTAAATTTAAATGTTTTGCCACCTAATAAATCTAAAGCTAGGAAAAGCACTTGTGCAACGGTCAGATTCCAAAGTTCGATGAACAGTGTATTTTAACGGTCGAAATAACGACTATATAACGGCTAGTTTTTCTCCTATAAATACCTCATTTTCAATCCTTATTCTTTCACTACCAAATTCTCTTCTAAAAACCTCAAAATGCCGCATCTTGTTACACTTATAGCAATTGTTTTCGTTGTTGCGATTGTCACCTACATGGTGTGTAATCCGGAAGAAGATCATGAAGGCTTGGGCTTGATCCTATGGTTCGTCATACCACTTACTATTGTATCCTTTATCGTGGATCAGACTTGGGGAAAAAAAGTCTTGCGCTAGGGTTATTAGTATGGTCCTTGTTGTCTTTCCTAGGTAGTCCTTAGGGAAATAAAACTTATGTAATCCTTGTAATATTAGCACTTTCGTTGCTAACTATGTTTCTATGTATGAACTTCCGAGGTTTCTAATAAAATTTGTACCGTTTGGGTTTGTCGTAATTCCTAGGGTTTTTCTATCCTCAATTCTTGTCAATTTCCTATCTTAGAGGTAACAGGTAGTAGATGTAGACTTTTATTGTATCAAATCGAATGTGATGAAAAAGTTTTGCTTAAATATTTTGCTTTTGAATGAGAATTGGTAGTAGAAAATCTGAAAAGATAACTGTCCAAATCATTACATGATTCTTCCTAAATTATACATAGTTGATCAGGCTATGTATAGTCGAGGACCAAATGATGTAATGTTTGGCTCAGTTACTGTGGTATTTGTGTTTTTCAAAAAGTTTTAGATGGTGTTCAATGCTTTATTTCTGTAAAATAACTTCATAAATAATTTTTCAAAAGCATAGGAAAATCTCAGTCCACACTACAGTGATAAGTTAGGGATTTCTTAAGGTATTAATGGGATAACCTCGAAATAAATCTTAGAGTTTGTCTAAGGTTCCACTGGGTATGGTTTATGAATAGGGTATGGGGAAATAAAGTAGATATGGATGCTAAACGCTGATTGGGATTATAAGGGAATTGTTACAGGATAGAGATTTCATAGAGTAGAAAGATAATTTATTTAGATTACGTCCATCATAACTAAGGAGTAAAATGCAACTTAAAGAGTTCTAAACCTCAATTTATTTTTCTGCTTAAACTTAGGGGTCATACTAGGACATGGTTGGGATTCCTTAATGAATTCTAGTTTTCTTCTGCACCAGCCTCGGTTTTTCCTATTGGTATTAGGGTTTTCTATCATCAAGTTTTCTCTTAAAGTCTTTTTCTTAGAGGTAATACCTTGCCTAATTTCTAGGTAGGGAAATCCTTAAGTTTAAGGTGATGGTCTTTCTATCATTAAGTTTTCGCTTTTGGTTATTTTGCCTAAATTCCTATGGCACGGCTAACGGTAGGTTTAGTTATGATATGCTGATCTAATATCCGTAAAGCTTTCATCCAAATTTGAGTTTGCTTAGTCCTAGTAGGGGGTCACAATATGAAGTCATAACCTATTGAGAATCATAATATCACGATGCGTCTGGTTAAAATCGTAAATAAATGATTAACTCAAACTAATCCATTGAAGTTCAGCAGCTTTCTATTTATTCATCAAGTTTTCTTCCGAAATTTATCCTAGAGGGAATTTCTACAATCATAGCCTAGTCATGGTAGGTTAATGGAATCGTAATAGTCCTATGAAAGGTCATGGTAAGTCTGAGTTTAATCACTGAAAGTTTCACGATATTAATAACTTGATCGATTGTTTTTACACAAAACAATTAATAAAAGGTCTTTTATTAATATTCCATGTGGTGGGTTAAGGATTCTGTGTCTCTAGTATAAATGTTTGGGTTTCTTGTTGTCATTAGGGGTCCTAGTTTCCGTTACTTAATATGTTACCAGTTGGTCGGTTGTCTATGTTTGGAGGTTGAGGGAAGGAACTGTTATCTAGAGTGGGGTTTAGTATAAAATGATCCTAATAGGTAAGGTACTAAGTACAGTATTATCTTGATGTCCGAGCCTGGACATGAGAGAAATAGATTGGATAGGGGAAATCAGGATTCTGTAACCACTCTATAGTTATAAATATTTCATTTATGCAGTTTAAACGATTAACAACAACTTACATACAAATAACGTTTCAGTAACGGCGTGGCACGGAGGACTTTGGTTAAGTTTTTGTGAAAATCGGTTATAGTCCAATGTTTGAAAACATTTGGTTCTCTATAACCACAAGCTCTGATACCAATCTGTAACACCCCCATTTTCGAGATACGCAGCGGAATATAAGCTTTGGGGGTGCTACTTCATGGTTCACAGTCATGAGTATAGAAAACGACTCGAAAAGAGACGTTTTTAATAAATTGTTATCATTCATTTATTTAATCAGAGTTTACATATAGAGGTCCCAGCGGGAGGTTTCGAAATACATTATAAATGATACATTATTCAATTAAATGATAACAAAACAGACACTCTTTTTATAAGATGAAAGTCCATGCCACTCCGTGCCAAATCGTACTTCCAGTTACCTGAGATAAACACGCTTAAAAAGTCAACACAAAGGTTGAGTGAATCCATAGTGTTTAAAGTTATAATCAGTTTGAACATAAGCTAAATAGAAAGTAATTCGGAAATAAACATATTGCCCTAAGCCTCATGAACTCAAATGATAACGGGATGCATTTGGTTACTTAACCAGCAACACAAATGGGGTGCATTTGGTTACTTAACCAGCAACACAAATGGGATGCATTTGGTTACTTAACCAGCAACACAAATGGGATGTATTTGGTTACTTAACCAGCAACACAAATGGGATGTATTTGGTTACTTAACCAGCAACACAAATGGGATGCATTTGGTTACTTAACCAGCAACACAAATGGGGTATCTTAGGCAATATTAATCATGAAATCAACAGAAGATACTTATGTCCGGTTTGTAGCATGTATCTCCCCACATATTTAGAAAACGTAATAAAAAGTGGGACTATGAACTCACCTGAGCAGTCTGGATGGAAAATAAAGTTAACTAGAGTTGATAAACGTCTCCGGCTTGCAACCTGAGTTGGTTATGTCAAGTATTCAGTATCTGTTTCTGATTATATAAGTTTCTATTGATCGTTTCGTAATACTTTAGTTGATGATTAAATGCTTAATTGAGCCAATATGTAGTTTCAAAAGTAAGATTTTATCTTATCTTCTTATCTTGTAAGTTTCGATTCTGTCTGTTCGTTAAAAGGATTATTCGTTTGTTAGTTACGGTACAAAACATATATTAAGTTTAAATAAAACTTAATAATAATAATACTAATAATAATAATTATTATTATAATAATAAAATTATAATAATATTAAATAAAAATTAAGGTTTATGTTATATTTTCATTTTAAACCTTCATGTTTCTATAGTTGACAACTTTTACCCTTAGACTTTATGAATATGACAACTTTTACCCTCGGACTTTAGTTAGTTGTCGCTTTGTACCTTTAAGTTTCAAAATAGACAGTTTTACCTTTGGACTTTGGTTAAATGACAATTTATGCCCTTAAGTTTCAAAATGACCCTTTTTATCCCTATGGTTTTGTTCGATTGCAGACATGGTCCTTTTTACAAAACTAATTAGAGTTTTGACACTTTTTACCCTTGAGACTTCTATATCATTTCATTCGAAATCCTTTTTACACAAAAACGCTTTGTTCTTTATGATTCGTGACAAAACTTCTTACGACTCCTTAACCAAAATAAGTATCAATGTTTTAAGAGTATTTCTGCAAAAGATTATACCATGATTCGAACTCACGAGCTCACAAATAATTTTTAAAGGGTGCGTATGGTCAGTTTGTCGAGGCAGAAAACACCCGACAAGAGATGACCATATCTTACTCGATACTTAACGAAAACACTTCTTTCTTTTTCGTATAGTTAGCTATCTCAGTGAACTACGTTTGTACAAAAATATAGAATTTTTAGACTTCGTTTAGTGGTCGAATTTTATCTTACAAAACCTATATCTGCTGTTTTCTTTTTATAAAAACTGTTCTGTATTTAATTAAAAACACCCTTCGTTACACGTTTTCATGATTCGAGGTCTAAAGACTTTTTGAAGAAAACGTTGTTCCGGACAACTTTCGTGTTTTAGGTTTTCGACGAAACGGACCAGAAGTGCCTCGTTTCGCGTGATGTACGTCTGTTGTTACAGAAAGTTTATTAAGTTTAATTACAACTTCAAATCGACATAACTTTTGACTCGTTTATCCGTTTTTGATGATTCAAATTGCTACGTTTTTCTAAAAATATTCTCTTTAACAATATATGAATATCTTATAGACTAGTGTTCTTAAAAAAAATCGAAATGAATAAATATAGGGTGTGTTTGTTTTCTGTTTGGTTCAGGAAGAAAGAAAAAGAAAAGAAACATAGTATTTGGTTTTGTGGTTTATTTTTACATGTTATCTAATGATGTTTTAGATGCTATAAAGTAAATAAAACTGAAATTTAAATAGAGTTAAAGTACTTACTTAGGGTTTGGTTCGAATAGGGTTTTATGAATAACTTGGATTGGTTTCTTGAATCTCTAGTTGCTTCCTCCTCTCCTAAGCTTCCTAGACTTTTTGTGTGGTTTGTACATTAGGCTGGGAATCAGTAGTGGCTGTGTCTAATGGTTGTCGAATTTTGGTTGTGAGGGAAAGGGAATTAAGAGTTAGTATTTATAGAAAGAAATTATTAGGGTTTGTTAGATAGATGAAATGTGGTGATGGTCTCTGGTTGTTCTGGGGTTTATATAGGATGAGAAGAAGCCTAGAACATGTGAAAGGGTGGATGAGGTGTGTGGAGGAGAAGATGGACATGTAAGGTAGTATGTGTATATACACATACATACGTATGTGTATATATTTCCTCCACAACTTGCAACCAACTTCTAGAACAGGTATATGTGTTTGTTTTCTGACCTTGAAGAGCTTTGAGATCTTATGTGGGGAAGGTGATAACAAGGGGGAAGTGGGTTGTGTTCTATATATCGAATAGAGTTTTTATATGTCCAAAAATTTATTTCTAATGTATAGCCGTATGATTTTTAAGTAGGAAATATACTCAAATACATGTTTAAGGACTAAGAAATATATTAGAATCAGGTGAGAACAGCTACGGGTCGATTTGGATATTTTATGAAAATTTGTCATGTTGAATAGGTTGGTTATGGACACTTTACTTTGATAAATTTTAACATATCAAAACTTCATAACAAAAGCTGAAAATTGGTGTCCTAATTATTTGGTGGGAGGTCGAATAGGAGATGTAAAAATATATGTAGGTCGTGTTTTAAATTTAGGAGAAAACGGGACACTTTGTTGAGGTTCTAGTCGACTAGAATAGGAATAAAAAGTGGGTTTTTAGTCTTCTGATTCATAGTACACGATTTATAAAATTGGGCTGCATGTTGGGCTAGACATATAATGGAGTTGGGCTTAGTATTTTAGTTTGGTCCGAGTAGTAGTAGTAGTAGTATGCTTTGTGTATTAAAAGTTTATTCCGTGGTTCGCGTGTGGGCTCGTTCCGTCATTTAATAAATTATTTAAAAATATATATTTGTGTTTAAAATAATATAATAAAGGAAATTTTAAACTTTCCCGTGAAAATAGAAATTAAAAATAGTGACCAAGATTAATATTTAAATTAATTGTTATTAACTTTAGTGAAAATTTACCGGGAACTAGAATAGAATTTGGGTTTTGTTGTTCATATTTGGTGTTGTGATGAATTTTAGGGTTTCCTAGAAACTCTTATTAGTTAAGGAACGTTTAGTTTTAAACGTACGTTAACGAAATAACGTAAAGGGATAAGTGGGACCTCATAACGTTTTAGGTCAAAGATGTTTATACAGTTGAATACTAAATCAGTTAAGGTTGGGTTGCAAGCACGGTTATTCGGGATGTGATCTTCGTCACATAAGATAATAGTTTACAATCAGATAAAAAAAAATTCACACGTAGAAAAGGATAAATATTCTGAGAGATAGTTTATTTAAATGAGGGATTTTTCACAGTGGTTACAACATCAAACTGAGGTAGACAAGGACATTGCAGCAAGAGGAGGTTATTCACAGGCACCAAATCCAAACTCTCTTGCTTTGATAGCTCAATCATACTTTCCACCATCAAACCAAGAATTTGTTCCACAACCTTCTCAACCAAGTTTCCAACCACAACCAAACAATCAAATTGTTCCTTATGAAGCACCATCTCAAAATTCTGATAACCAACTGGTCCCATACAACAATACTAATAATCGGTCAAGCACACCACAAGCTAAACCTCTCACGAAGAAAATTCAACTCGCGACGATTTAACGCAACAATCAATTGTAATATACCGGATAAGCGAATACCTGGGTCGTAGTCCCAGCGAGGCGTGAAATTGAGGATATCATTTGGGGTTCGGAATTATAGTGCTTGAAATAACGAGGGTCACTTGGTTACTAATGCCTAATTAAACAAAAATCAAAATAACGTAAACCGGAAAACGAAAAACAAGCATAAACGTCAAAATTTCTAAAAAATTAACCTACGAATACCAAATTAATTTTTCTACGTCCTAAATGAAAAAATTAAATTTTGAGAAAAAGAATTAAATTTTTTGACTTTTATATTTTTAAATATGAATTAAAAACTAAATGAAAGAAAATAAATGATTAAAAATATTAAATGAAAAGAGAAAATTCTGTAAATTTTTCTAAAAATACTTTAAGTTAATAAAAAGCTAAGAAAAATAAAAGTTTTGAAAAAGCGTAAGCCAATAAGCTGCTATAAGCCAAAACAGCTTATTAAAGCAAAAAGGGTGGAACAAGTATAAATATTAAGTTTTTCAAATAAAACATCAAGCATAACTAGAGCATTCGGGTGGGGTGTTGGTGTTGTGTGCTAGCAGACCTGGGTTCGAGTCCCAGGTATGCCATTTTTTGCAAAACATTTTTTTTTTTAAACAAGGAAAATTTTTTAAAACTTAAAAATAAGCTGTTGAATGGCTAAAAAGATAAGCATTTTAACACTAAGTAAAAAAAAAAGTAATATAGAGAATGAAAGGCTAAAATAAAAGACTACAAGCTGATTTTAGGGTGAAATAAGCTAAGGGACAACTAAGATGATCTAAATAAGCGAAATAATCTAATAAGCAGGCCTGAAATAAGCTAGGAAAAAGCTTAAGTCACAGATCAGTTGAGAAAAATGAAAGGGAATAAGCTAAGGTTTAAAGGGAAGTGGCTGATAAGCCATGAATAAGCTAAATGGGACTTTGAAATATGCTGAGTACTTAAAATAAGCTACACTGAAAACACAGAATAAGCCACAAGCAAGAAATAAGCACTTAACAAAAATAAGCCAAAAAAAAGTCTACTGATCTGCTCTTGGTGCAGGGCAGATTTGGGGCTTTTCAAGGCCTCAAAAAGCACTTAAATAAAATTCTTAAAAATCTAAGAAAAATGGTATTAGAAAGATAAGCTCGCCAAGCTGATGAGTGCAAAGATTTAGCTTAAAACTACTTAAAATGAAGGAATTAAAAATCATTAAAAGGGGCTGCAAAATGGAAAAATGCAAAAACTCGTGTCTGCATAACTATTGTGGACTGATATGGGGCTTTTGTACCTCAGCTGGCAAGTTCAAATGAAACTCTAACCAATTCTCAATATCACCAACAAGAACTTAATAAAATGTAAAAAGTAACTCAAAACAAGCTCAGCTTATTAGAGAGCTTAAGTGAGCAGTTGACTTTAGTTGACTAAAAAAATAAAAACAAGAAAAGTTAAATTTGCATTAACTGAATTGAAATTACATTACTGGAAATTAAAAAAAACAAGATAAATAACAATAAAAGAAAAAAAAGAAAAATACCTAAAAATTAAGCTAAAATAAACCTATCTTTCTACTGCTACTACTATCTATTTATACTAAAAAGAATAACTAGGGTTTCTCTTGCTGCTTGTGCTCCTTGTGTGCTTCTTCTTTAATTCTTGGCCCTCGGATTTGCTTGGTCCCCAATACATGAAATCATAGCCGTAGATGAGAGTATTGTCCTTGGGATCGATGAGGTGGCAAGGAGGGGGAAGACAACACCATGTGGGTTCTTTGGCTGGTAGTGGTGAGGTGGAAAAGATGATGGTGATGGGAAGAGTGGTTAAGTAGTTTTGGTGTGATTAGGCGGGGAAACAAATAGAGGTTAGGGATAAACAGTGATTGAATTGGGGGTTTGACTGAGATAGGGGGTTTGACCGAGATTGGAGGTTTGACCCTGGGTTTTGGTTATTAGAAGATGGGATTGGGCTGTGGGATTTTTGATTGGGTTTGTGTAGGATTAAGGGTTTTTGGGTTTGTGTTTTGTATTGGATTTAGTTTTGTTTGATCCGGTTGTATAAGGTAGGTTTTAGGATAAAATGGTTTTAGCAAAAGCACTGGTACAGATTCTGCCTATCGTCACACTGGAAATGCGTGACTATATGCATATAGTCACACACGTTTTTTTGGGTGTGTGTGACAAAAAGTCGCGCCACCGTAGGTATCATATGGTCACATTGTTTATTTTGTGGCCGTTTTCATCGAAAAAGAGTGACCATAACCCGAATATGTGTGACTAATTAGGCACAAGTTTTGTTGGATTCATCAGTATGTGTGACTATTTCCCATCCTATGGCCACACGAAAATATAATAAATGTGACGTTTGTGATGATTTAGTCACACATCGTGTGTTGTTTTTTTCGAGTTAGTCACATACAATTTAAAAAACAGTGGCCAAAAGTGTTAATAAGTGTGACCATATGCTGTTTAAAGTGAAGAAATGTGTACTATTGATCATCCAATGGTCACATGAATTCTTAGTTTGTGTGGCCTTTTGTAATATTTAGTCACACAAAGCATGTTTGCTTTGGGTATTTAGTCACATACAATTAAGCATAAAGTGGCCAAAAGTGTTAATAAGTGTGACCATATGCTGTTTTAAGTGAAGAAATGTGTATTTTGTGTGACTATTGATCATCCAATGGTCACATGAATTCTTAGTTTGTGTGGCCTTTTGTAATATTTAGTCACACAAAGCATGTTTGTTTTGGGTATTTAGTCACATACAATTAAGCATAAAGTGGCCAAAAGTGTTAATAAGTGTGACCATATGCTGTTTTAAGTGAAGAAATGTGTATTTTGTGTGACTATTGATCATCCAATGGTCACATGAATTCTTAGTTTGTGTGGCCTTTTGTAATATTTAGTCACACAAAGCATGTTTGTTTTGGGTATTTAGTCACATACAATTAAGCATAAAGTGGCCAAAAGTGTTAATAAGTGTGACCATATGCTGTTTTAAGTGAAGAAATGTGTATTTTGTGTGACTATTGATCATCCAATGGTCACATGAATTCTTAGTTTGTGTGGCCTTTTGTAATATTTAGTCACACAAAGCATGTTTGTTTTGGGTATTTAGTCACATACAATTAAGCATAAAGTGGCCAAAAGTGTTAATAAGTGTGACCATATGTTGTTTTAAGTGAAGAAATGTGTATTTTGTGTGACTATTGATCATCCAATGGTCACATGAATTCTTAGTTTGTGTGGCCTTTTGTAATATTTAGTCACACAAAGCATGTTTGTTTTGGGTATTTAGTCACATACAATTAAGCATAAAGTGGCCAAAGTTGTTAATAAGTGTGACCATATGCTGTTTAAAGTGAAGAAATGTGTATTTTGCGTGACCATTGTTCTTCCAATGGTCACATGAATTTTTATTTTGTGTGGCCTTTGGTACTATTTAGTCACACATCGAATTAAACAAAGAGTGACCAATAATGTTGGAGCAGAGTTGCTACTGCTAGCAGTACTAAGGTAGTCCAAGGTAGTCCTGCTGAAGCAGAGTTACTGCTGCTAGTACTATGCTAGTGCTGCTGGAATGTGTATATATATTATATATAAAACAATATTAAAAAACACAAGAAATTTCAAATTGAATTAAACTCTAATGTATATAACTGGACAAAATATACAATTGTAATGTCGTACTTAATTAATCAAATATCTAAAGACTTTTGAACCTTCACCCCCTTAGCAGTTTGCCTTAAGTCGTTAGCAGATATATATTGTTTCTTCGTTGGTGCCTGTGGTACACATTTAGTCACATGGTTTGTTGGTGTAACCTGTAGTAAACAAAAGACGCTTCTATCAAACATTGAATTACATATGAATAATTATATATGTAGGTTGAAAAAACACATGTACGTACCACCTCTTCAAAAATAACTTGATCCTTTGGCCATGCAACGAAACTACCTTCGACTTCCTTAACTGTTTTGAACCCATTATTTGCTACGTCCGGTATGCATGCTGCATCAACTAACGATGAATCAATTGACACTCTGTAGCAATCATTTGGGAGTGGTAGGTTATGCAGCATTTGCTTTCCATGAGACTGGTATACGGTACCAAAAGCAACGATATTTGATTTCTTTGTGTGCCAGAATTTGCACTTAAGTGTCTACAAAAAAAAAAAAAAATTGCATGTATATATCAGAAATTATTTAAACAAAAGAATAACAAGAAACATGTTGAAATACATACTGTTGGCAGTGCTTGTGTTAGAGACACATCTTGTTGCGATTGGGAATCTGGAGACCCGTTTCGTCGCTTCTTTTGCTTTGGCTTATTGGGTCCGACAGTTTTAGCAAGTTCCTATATGTATATATAAAACACGTTACATTATTTAAACAAAAGAGTAACAAGAAACATGTTGAAATACATACTGTTGGCAGTGGTTGTGTTGGAGACGACACATTTTGTAGCGATTGGGAATCTGGAGACCCGTTTCGTCGTGACTTAAGGTTATGCTTAGGCCTGACAGTTTTAGCAGCAGGTTCCTATACGTATATATAAAACACGGTACATTAGTCGATCATGTATGTAAAATTCAAAAATCAAAGGGCGATCTTTTATTACTATACTTACCATTGTTTCCGTTACCTTTTTAGAAGTTTCAAGGCCATTGGATTTCTCCTCAATTCCCGCATCTTTAGGACTTACAACACCACTTGTCTGAGTGCCATTGGAGTCACCTGCAATATTGTCAATGGCCATTGGAGTCACCTGCAATATAAATTAAGAAATACAGTCACTCATCAGTTTATGTTCAATGCCTAGTATCATTAGCATCAGTGGTGTTAGCATTAGAAAATGAAATTGTTAACAACATAAAAAATGGCTTACAACTGAGGCTATTGGCGATGGTTGAGTTGGCAGAGTTATATTCATCCCTTTATCATTCAACTGTTGCAGAATTTGAGAAAGCATTACATTTGTGTTTTCCACCTCACCGGATAATTTATTGACCTGCACATCTTTTTCGGTCATCTCGGCGGACAATTTTTTGATCAATTTATCTTTTTCTTCACGCTCGCGGCTCTCATTATCCAGTTGAGTTTGAAGTAAGGCAATTTTTTCATTGGCTTCTTGTTTTCTTCGAGGAAGGCCAAAATACTCTTTGTATGTTACTGCACCTCCCACTCCCCTGGCATAACCGCCCTTTTCCTTACCAAATACAAATGTCATGGCATCAGTGCCATCATCAAAACCCGATGTTCCTTCCTTGATCTTGTCATCAGCTTCTTTCTGCACAAAAAATATAGGAAATGTTGGGATTAAAAGTCTTCTTGATGCTGTTACTACTGCTAGTACACAAGCTACTACTGCTAGTACACAGTTAAATGTTGCTGCTATATAAGCATAATAATAGAATTAGCAGTCAAACTTACAAGTTCATCTCCCTTTGATTTAATATCATCATTTGGGTATTCGCCGTCTTTGTTTACCCTTCCTTTCACCCACATTACATCACGGGGGGGTTCTTCATCCGCTTCAATCTCTTTATTTTCGATCTAATAAACATCAAATGCATACCCATGTAAAGTTAAACCAAGATAAACGAAAATATGTGGATGCTTACACATGTACAGTTAAACCAAGATAATCGAAAATATGAGGGTATTAATGCAAATGTGCAAATTGGGCAATGTAAACGGATTCATTTCTCATACTGATCGTCTCTTAATTGGTAAAACAAACATTGTGTAATCTTACCATTTTCTCTTTGACATAAGCATATCCACCTCGTCCCATTTTATGCTGATAAATATTTTGGGAACGCGCCATTTTACCTTTCTCAGATTTCTCCTAAAAACACAAAATCATAAGGCGTTTAGATGCGGTAATGCTGCAAACTGAAAATAACAAAATGACATATACACTTAATTAAAGATGACTAATTAAAACCTTGTATGCTTCGGTGGTCGTGTATTTAACATACTCGACCCAGTCTTCTGATTTCATTATTGTATTATACAAGTCCGGGACTTCATTCAGTTTGGAAGGTGTATTTAGGTTGGGCAAAATGTAGTTGACTTTGAGCTTCCTTCTGTAATTCCTTAGCATTTTACCAAGACTAATCATTATCAATTTTCTGTATTGGACGTCAACAACAAAAAATTTCTGAAAAGATTAACACAATGTTGTTAATTAGTTGCACATAATGTAACTGCATACATAAACTTATGTAGTATTGGGTTACAAAATAGTATATATGTACCAAGATTTCATCCCATAGTTTATCTCTTGCTTCTTTATTCACCTTCTTCCAGTGTAGAATCTTCACACCTATCTGCTCACGAGCCACATCTCCTAAAAAACTCACAAACACACTGCTCTGTTTTCCCCTGTTACCCTACCGAGTGCATCGAAGGTTACCTTGAGCTTTGTTGCACCAGGTTTGTCATGCTTCGCGCGAAACTTTACTAGCCTGGTTGAGCCCCTCTTAGCTACTATCTCAGGTGTTTGGTTGGTTAAAGGCTCATCTATATCTTCTTCATCAGAAGACTTTTCGGATTCATATTCTAAGGCGTTATCATCATGTACAATATGATCAAGAGGAAGCAAAGTATGGTTATCAACAATGGGTTCAGTTTCCATGACTCTTGAGCAACAAAGGGTAAAAGAAAATGATTATGGCTTAGCTTGGAGAGTAATGGTGAGAGAAGATTTGATTTTTGTTTTTTATTTGCAGTCTTTTTTTTAGGAGAGAAAAGAGGCTATACACCAAGAATATGAATCGTTTGTGATTCAAAAAATTTCGATCCAAAAATTTGCCTCCAAGTTGTAATTTGAAATTAACAATTGAATTATTTGAAAATTTTCCCTTTGAACCTGTTAATTAAAGCATAAACTTGATTTTTGTTTTTTATTTACTATCTTAATAATCGCAAATAATGTATCATACTGTGCAACCATCACATCAACAGTACAAACGTAATTACTACATATTGTACCCTTACCAATTACATTTACAAAACACAAATTACTAATTACCTTTTTGTTATTTGGTTTCATTGTTTGCGTGCTTGTGTTTGCCATAAGAATGTGTGTGTTGATTAGGGTTTATTGATTTTTGTGTGTGTTTACAAATGACCGGGTAAAGGGATTAATTGCTGGTTGAATATTGAATTTGTGGTTTGGTTTAACTATAGCTGACGTGGCAAGATTTGTTTAAAAAAAAAAAAAACTAATGGTGATGAGGTGGCGGTGAAATCCGGCTATAGCCGGTAAATAGGGATGGCAACGGTTCGGGTTCGGGGCGGGTTTTAGTATACCCATAACCGAACCCGTTTATAATATACCCGTACCCGCCCCATATCCCACCGGATACCCGATTAATATTATCCATCGGTTTTTCGGGTTTCCCCGCGGGTATTAGTTATCCGTACGTAGTTGAATATTATATGGACAAAATTGGCGGTATTAAGATTAAGTCACGCTAAAATCCACCGAAAAAACAAAAGAAAATACTCTAACCGTACTCCCAACAATAACTCAGCTTTAAACTTTAACACAATGCCACGTCAGCTTTAACACACTCACCCTTAATTAACTGAGCTTTAGTTATACACAAGATGTTTAACGAATGAGCCGAGATGATATGGTTGTATACGAGATGTTTAACGAATGAGCCGAGATGATATGGTTGTATATATACGAGATGTTTAACGAATGAGCCGAGATAATATGGTTGTATACGAGATGTTTAACGAATGAGCCGAGATGATATGATTATACACGAGATGTTTAACGAATGAGCCGAGATGATATATATGGTTGTACACGAGATGTTTAACGAATGAGCCGAGATGATATGGTTGTATACGAGATGTTTAACGAATGAGCCGAGATGATATGGTTATACACGAGATGTTTAACGAATTGAATGAGCCGAGATGATATGGTTGTATACGAGATGTTTAACGAATGAGCCGAGATTATATGTTTGTACATGAGCAACACACCCAACAATAACTCACGCAACCTTTCGACCCTGTTTCATCATTTATTAAAAGAGTTTAATTTCTAGACCAACCCTGATAGCTGGATGGTCTTGAGGCAACTCACGCAACCTTTCGACCTCTGGATCAGCACGATTATGCATCTGTAGCATAATACGAGTTATCTCACCTAGCAAATTGTTAATCAATTTGAGTTCTTTTTCTTGTTCATTGTGTAATCGGGTGAGGATAGCCTTTTGCACCTCTGCTAGTTAATTTGTTAGCCACAGTAGTGTTTGTGTTAAAATTAGTGATACTTGCGAGAGAGTTTTATAAGAAGTTGTGTGAGAAAACGAAGTGTTGTGAAAGTGGCTTTGATAGTGGAAAGCCGTTAAACTAGCCGTTGGAGGCTATTTTAAAAATCAGATTGAAAGTAAAAGTAACCGTACGAGTATTATTCAAATTCAAACGTAAAGTAACAGTACAACATATTAATAACGAGCGGGATATTTAAATTTTAAAATTTCAAATTCAAATTAAACAAAAAGGCGGGATATATTTAAAATTTATCAATTCAATTCAAATTCAATTCAATTTATAAATTGAAAATAAAGTATCAAATACAAATACATTAAACATGAAATAGAAATACATTAAACATGAAATAGAAATACATTAAATGTCAAATAAAAACTACGTTAACATAAACAATGATTGATTAACATAAACAACATACGATTAACATAAACAACGGACGATTAATAAAAACTATCATCTGAATCTGGGTAACCATCTTCAGAGGATTCGGAAGGTGTGAAAAAACCAGACTCCCACCTTTGCCTACGTTCTTCATCCTCCCTGGCTTGCCGCTCCAAACGATCAGCTTCCTCTTCTCTTTCAAGTGCTTCCATTTCCAGGAGGACTTGCATATCTGCTTCCTCTTGCCTAAGTTGTTCCTCAGTTAACCCAAACGGATTTGGGTCTTGGTTATGAACTGGTTCATTTTCAGGTTGATTATTCACCGGAAAATTTTCCGGTTGGAAAACCGGAAAGATATGCTCGGGTGGAGTATGGAATTTTTCATTTTCGCTAGGTGGGCTTGGAAACTGTTGGCCAAAATCCTTTTGGCGAGGTGGGCTTGGAAATTGTTGGCCAAAATCCTTTTGGCGAGGTGGGCTTGGAAATTGTTGCCCGAAATCTTTTCTGGAAGACATCTTGAATTTGAGATGCTTGGATCTTGAGTATTTGAGAAGTTTGGAATGTGTTTCTGTGTGACTTGTGCTTCAGAAGCATTGGTATTTATAGGGTACAAATGCACACGTTTTATTAACGTGACTTTGAATTTTAATTGTTGGGGCTAACCTGCGTTAACGCAGCGTTAATATGTTGTACTTTATCTTACGTTTGAATTTGAATTTTAATTTTAATTTGTTAAGGCTGAGTTATTGTTGGAAGTGGCCTAAATATACCCATACTTCTCAAACACATTCAGACTGCGATAGATATTAAAGCATGTATTTACATTAAACATGTACTAGAAAATATCAATTACCCTAATGAAAAAGTCAATTAGTCATTAAAGTTAGCACACAAATTACATTAAACATCATTAATATAATATAGAAAATATCAATTACCCTAATGAAAAAGTCAATTAGTCAATCCAACACCAAACACACTTCTAGATCAACTACACTAGTCAAATCCAAACCAAACACAAACCAAATCCGATCAATATTATCCATCTGTTTACTTTTGGCGCCTCTCGATGGTCCCTCTTCCCGCCTAAAGTATTGGGAACCGTTCGTATACCTCTCTAGCCTATTTGTACAACTCGACATGGAAAACCGTTCATAATTAATCAACCGTACCATATACAACTCCTTTGATATTTTCATTAGAAAATAAATTTCAAATTTCAATGGCCGACTCCTCTTCAACTCCTTCTTCCAACAAAAACAAACGCCCAAGGGATGATTCTCCTCCACCAATGCCTGAAAATTATAAAAAAATGGGCATATCCCAAAATATTTGGGAGAAATGTAGTAAAGGCCCGTATGGTGTTGAAAACGCATTGTTAGAAATTCACAACAAGCGTATAAATATGTATGAAGAAAGGAACAAGAAAGATTTAGAGGTCATTGAGGAGCATCAGAAGAAAATTGAGGAGAGGAACAAAAAAATAGAAGAAGAAAGAGAGAAAATAGTTGATGTTTACAGAAGTATTGAAGCTAGTAAATATGTGTCTTAATGTATCTTTTCTTTATATATTTTGCCTATGTATATTTTGCCTATGTAAATGTAAACTTATTTTGACTTGGTTTAATATATGAATGCAGTTATTATGTACAAGTTTATGATATTTGAATACAGCTATTATTATTGTACTGCTAGGTAAACAATTGTACTGCTATCGAAACGTTGTACTGCTGGGTATCCTTTTAGCAGTGGTTGGGAGTGCAGGGTAGTTTGTATCACTTTTTACTTAAAGTGTATAAACCCCCAATTGCTGCACACAATCACATTCACGCACACATTACTCTCTCTCTTCCACTCCCTAATCGAATTTTAATTGTCAAATTGCAAAACCCCCAAATCAAATCATAATGTCGAACCTAACTTTTACCGAACCTCATAATAATGTTGCCTTTTTAGAAAAATCCAATAAGTCTGTAGATTTTACTGAGATCATTGATTTCCTTAATGCAAGCTATATTAAGTTTGCATTAACAGTAAAACCTACTATATATACTTCCAACATTATCCAGTTTTGGTCGTCTGCTAAGGTCAAAACTATTAATGGGGAAGCACAAATCCATGCCCTTGTAGATGGGCAGATGATTATCATTACAGAGGCGTCTATTCGAAGAGATCTTCTCCTAGATGATGCTAACGGAGTTGAGAATCTTCCAAATACTACAATCTTTGAAAAACTTGCACTGATGGGCTATGAGAGATATACAGATGCTTTAAAGTTCCAAAAAGGTAATTTTTCTCCTCAGTGGAAATTCTTAATTCATACTGTCTTAGTGTGTCTAAGTCCAAAGACCACTGCATGGAATGAATTTAGCAGTAATTTAGCTTCTGCTATAATTTGTTTGGCTGAAAATACTCAAAGATTTAATTTCTCAAAATTAATTTTTGATAATATGGTTAAGAACTTGGATGGTTCTTTGGCTAAATATTTTCTATATCCAAGGTTTTTGCAACTCTTTTTGGACAACCAATTTAAAAAAAAGAAAAGTCACAAAAATGTTTATCCCACTCCCTGCCTTACCAAAAAGGTTTTTGCTAATATGAGTAGGGTTGGAAAAGATTTTTCAGGGAGAGTGACACCTTTGTTTCCAACAATGTTGGCACTAGCCCAAACCCAAATGGGTGAAGGTTCAGCAATCCCAGCTGGTACCCATCACACACCCACAGAACAACAACAAAAGACCTATAAACGTAGGACTAACACCAAGAACACTGAGCTACCTCAGGCTAGTGGTTCTATACCAACTGTTGCAGATGAGGATGTCACTGGGGGGGAGAGTGACATGTTGGCAAGGGCTGCCACTACTGTGTCTAGCTTAGCAGCAGCACAGGACAGTGGTAACATCATTAAGACCCGAACCAAGACAACTTCTAATGAAGAAAGTTCCTCTGGAACTGATTCAGGTGAAGGTCCCAGTCACATGGAAACAATGGGGGGTTCGGATGTTCATCCTAGGGGTGAGACTGAACTTAACTTTTCCAGTGATCCACCTCTCGGGCTAGGTAACACAAGCCGAAGTGGTGAGGATAGTATGCAACTTTTGAATGAATTGAAGGATACCTGTGCCAAGCTGTCTGCACAAATTGGTGATCTGCGAGCAATAGCTTCTTCCCAAGATGGAGTCATCAAAGCTCAAGGTGGGGAGATAAAGGCTTTGAAGAGAAGGGTTAGGTATTTAGAAGGAGTCAAAGGATCAAGAATTCCCAAACAAAAGGTTAAATCTTCTGAAGCTTCTAAGGATGCTCCCAAACAGGGAGGGAATGAAGGCAAAGTTTCAGGGGAGGATAACCAAGGGAATCAATTGGTGATTGATCATCGTCTGGGCAAGGTTACAAATGCTGATAGTGCTACTGAGCCAATTACAGTTGGTACTACAAAAGCTAGTACTGCTACACCAGAGGTTTTTGCAAATGCTGTTAGTGTACTTGCTGAGCTGAAGACAGCAAAACCAGTAACCAAAGGTGTTGTGATACAAGAGCCATCATCCTCTCCAAAAGCTAAACAATCAACTCCACAAGTACAAGGCAAAGGTAAAGGGATTCTTACTGAAGAGCCTGTGGAGAAACCATTATCAAAAGAAGAGCAATTAAAAGTTGATGCTGAACTTGCTATGAAATTCTCAGAAAAGTATGATGCAGAACATCAGACAATTTTGGAACAAAGGAGAATACAAGAAGAAAAAGATGCAGAGTTAATAGCTTCATGGGATGAGCAAAGGGCTCAGGTTGCAGCTGATTCTGAGCTTGCTAAGAAACTACATAAACAAGAGCAAGATAAGTACTCAGTAGATGAAAAAGCCAGGATGCTGAAAGAATTTTTTGATGAAAAAAAGAAGTTGTATGCAGAACAAAGATATGCAGCTAAGAAGAACAAGCCACCCACTCAAAAACAAAGAAGAGATCTCATGTGCAGGTAGTTTTTTTTTTTTTTTTTTTTGCAAAGGTATTTATATTAATATCAACAATACCCAATATGTACATCATATCATAAACATCTACTCATGTGCAGGTATTTGAAGAATGTGGACAGATGGAAACTAAAGGATTTGAAATTCTTGGATGATAAAAGAATTGAAGAATTATATGCAATTGCCAAGAGAAACAATGATCTCTTCTTGAATGACAGTTCAAAGAGAGCAGGTGAACAGTTGGAAATAGAAAGCAGTAAAAAGAGAAAACAAGAACAAACTGAGCAAGCTGTTGCTGAAGAACAAATGCAAGCTCACACTGAACTTGCAGTTGCCTCTGTAGGAGAAGCCATGGATGCACAACCTTTAACTGTCAAACATCCCATTGTTGATTATAAGTCTGGATCTTTTGGGGAAACAGTTTATTACGATATTAAGAGGCATGATGGTTCTTCTAGAAGGTATGTAAGCATTCTTCACATGGTTCATGATTTTGATAGACAAGATATGATAGCTCTATGGAAATTACTCAAACAAAGATTTGGTAATAAGACACCAGAACAAGCTAATTATGATAGAGAAGTCTGGAATTATTTAAAGGTAATGTTTGAACCAAATCATGAAGATGAATGTTGGAGAAGACTAACGCACAATACTGTTAAAGAATGGAAAATTTTTCAACGATGTGGAGTACATGCTTTAACTGTGAATGAGTTGGTGATCTACATGCTTGTAGAAAAGGATTACCCTTTAAAGTTTCACAAAGACATTCTACATCAGATGTTGCGTGTGAAGAAAACACTCAAGCTTCAGCTTAATTATGATGACATGGCATATGAACTGCTCAGGAAGATGGAAGAGTATCTAGGACCCAAGGACAAGAAATAGAATGTATAGTTATTACTGCCACAATGTATAGTTTGACTTAAACATGTATAGTTATTACTGCTAGTATGTATAGTTATTACTGCTAGAATGTATAGTTATTACTGCTAGAATGTATAGTCTGACATTTATCATGTATATGTCCACTTGCAGTCAAGCTTTATTGTATTTGCAGTTTCCATTTATCATGTATATGCACTTGCAGGCACTTTAGTAACATGTTACTTCATTATAAAGTTGAAAATTGACTTTAGAAAGTCAAGTAATCTGGTTCCAGCTAGGGGCAAGTAACATACTTACATACTACTGCATTAAACTAGATAGACTATAAAATCCCAGCATTGTAATGGGGCAAATTAAATGAAGAGTCATGACTAACAGTCTGAACTCAAAATATGACTCTATGATTTAGACACCTAAATAAATACTTCATGTGACCATATGTAACATCTTGAATTTAGTCACACAAACACTCAATGTGACTAATATCAAGGTTAATGATAACTGAGTTCACATTTTGCTATACATATTAGTCACATGAATATTTCACAGTGTGACTATTTTCAATGTATTGGTCACATATAATACCCTTATAATGTGGCCATAAACATAATTTAGATGCACATTTGTGGTATGGTGTTACTATTGTATAGCCTATAGTCACATGATTGTGCTACAATTAAATGTGACCATACACATTAGGAATTGGCAGGCAAACACACACTTAACTTTAGACACACATATTAACTTACGTGACTATTTGTATCGAATTTTGGTCACACTTAATCATGTATGCCTATGGTTTAGTGTGACCATATATGACATTTGGTCACACATCTCAAGTGTGTGACATATATTTGTCACTTTTAAATGCATATCGTGACTATGCTTCAAACTTACTTTTCAGTTGTCACACATTTCAAATTCATATGTGGCTAAATTTTCAACAAAAACTAGCAGTCACGCTTAAATAATGTGTGACAAACTTGAGCATATGATTTAGCCACATACACAATTACTTCGTGTGACCATATATGGATTTTGGTCACACTTTTCAATTGCGTGACATATATTTGTCACATATGTATATATATAGTGTGACTAATGTTTCAACCTTATTTGTATCCGTCACACGTCCCAAATTATAAGTGACTAAAAAATCAAAAAAAATTTTACCAGATACGTATAGTCACGAAAATATTCAAATGTGTGGCTATAGCCTCGGATGTAATTCCGAAATGGTCACACAAGTCGGATCAAGTGTGGCTGTTTATTTTATTCTGGTACATTTAGTCACATAAAAAGGCGACTGTGTGGCTGTTCGAAAAACAGCATGTGTGACTAAATCCCATTTTTGTACTAGTGAAGGACCATAAGTGTTAACATGGAAAGTCCAGGGACCAATCTTGCCAATCTGAAATAATCCAAGGCCACTTTGGGATTTTTGAGCAATATCTCGGACCAAACTCGTGAATTTCTTCTCGGGTCCCGGCTTTTGAGCTCTTGTCCAATCCATGCTCGGTTTTGTCCATATTTGCCCCGTTTTCAATCCTTTTTTACCTGAAACACAAAATACACAATCCAAGGATATTTGTAACAATATTGGGTCTATTTGGGTGTTTTTGGTCGTTTTTGTGGGGTTTTTCGGGTATAAAATGATGAGTAAAAGGCCACTCATCAATCCCCCACACTAAGCAATTGCTAGTCCCTAGCAATCCGATCATATGAAGTAATGAAATGATCAAAAGAATATCAAGGTACCAAAAATATCACCCCGTTTTGACTTTATTATAAAATGTAAGTAAATAAAAACGAGAACAAATGTAAATAGCATGATTGATTTTCAAAAAATGGCATCATGGAACGGGAATCACACAAAATGGGTGACTCCGGGGAATTGTAATCGTCATCCTCTTTTTATACTCCCCAACTAAGTCTAAAACCCTTGTGCAAATGTTTTTGTAAAATGCTAACACTACTTATATTAGTAATCTGTTTAAGTCGAGACTTAACTTTTCGCTCCCAAAGTTATTTAAGTTAGGTATGTGTGCTTGTTTTCAAAGTTTTGACCGTAAAAATCGACATTTATTAGGGTTAAAAATCGACAATGATTTAGAGATTAGAGATTCAAAGGTGAGATCACTCCATGTAGCGACTTTCTTCTAAGCTTGCCCTTAGTAAACTTAGGAGGCTAGGTTTTTACACCCCCGAGAATAGTATCGGAGCTCACGGGATCTTTGAAGTCAACAATTTCTAAATCACCGTCCAACTTTTAGACAATTTTGACGAACACTAGTTCAACTTTCGATTTAAATTTAAGAAGAAGCAAGTTTCTTACATTTATTCATAAGCAACAAACATAAACATCTTTTTCATTTTTTTTTTTTTTTTTTTTTTTTTTTTTTTTTTTGACTTAACTCATTCTTGTACCATAAACTACGGAGCTTCACGGGGAAATTCCAAGACCTTACACCTTTCGGAATAAAGGATCCAAGGGCCGTTACAACGGAGAGTTCCAAGACCTTAACGCCTTTCAGAATTAAGGGTCCAAGGGCCGGTGCAAGAGGGTAGCCAAGACCTAAACGCCTTTTGGTAATAAGGATCCAAGGACCGATCTCGAACCGAAGGTTAGGAGTTATTTATTCATACTTCAAACTTTCATTTTTGCAACTTTCAAGCAACGACTCACTTTCATTTTGCATTCTTATTATGTTTACGAAAGTATGCTTGTTCCGAAATTTAAATAAAACTTTGAACTAGTATTCTAAATCAAGATTGTATAAAAATTTATTTGCTTAACAAAAACGGTTTTTGCATTCAAAAGTTTGAAAATAGCACTTATTTTAGTCAGATTAGGAACTTCTGGGAGAAAAAGCCATAGATTACTTATATAAGCTCTAAAGAGAACCAACTACTCCACGCTTAGCATTTTCATTTGCACAATTCGTAAAAACTTAGCCTAAACGTTAAGGGTAACAGCTAGATCAACACTCTAGCAGAGTCAGGATTCCCCTTGTTCTAGCCTAATCAAGTCTAAACTTCCACTAATACCGAAGCATTAATGTATAGCAAATTATTTTTTAATGTGCAAAGCACTTCATTTTAATGCAAAATACGATAAAATTTTAAAATTTTGGTCAAAACGGGGGTGCTAGGGGACTAGTAGGTACAATATGTGAAAAATTTTAAAATTTGGTCAAATGAGAATTCCCCCCCCCCCCCCCCACACTTAGAATTGAATATTGCCCTCAATATTCAAAGTACCGGCCTAAGCCGACACTATAAAACGTAAAAGGGTAAGACTACTACCTAAGTGTGGAAACGAAATCTTTTTCACAAAAAGGATTAATAAGATATCCCTGGATAAACATAAACATAAAGATCGGATATTGGGCGGCTGGATTGAAAATAGGTGCATCAATCATCACGATCTACGGGAATCCTGAAAACAAAGGCAAACACACAACAACAAAGCAACAAGTAGAGGAATTCCCCCACACTTAGTGTTAGAAATAAGAAAGAAGTAGAATGATAAGCATGGGTTGCCACCCACGAAGTGCTTGTTTTTTATCGAGTCGTATAGCTTAGACTCGCCCCGAATTCATTTGTTCTTGGGGGAGCAAGTGGAAAAGATAATCTCCATCGGACTTTCATTCAAGATGTTTGGAGAAACATTGAAGTACTTGAAAGTTCCACTCCGATGAGATACCCACGGCTTAAAAGAGTGAGAGATGCCGGGGTCAAAGATGGTATCTTCACTCCCGAATGAGTGAATGAGAGGAGAAGTCACCAGATAGGTGAAGAAAGGGAGAAAGACTCGAACGACATATGTGAAATCAATATAAGGGCGATCCTTAAAGGGAAATATCACATATGTCGAAGCAAGAATATTCTTTTGAATTTCGGGATTAAGAATTGAGGTCATATTATCAAGTTTAGAAATAATAAAGTCATTGACCTCATCGTTCTCTAACACTTCATCAAAAAGATTATTTGCGTTTCTTGAAAAGTACTCGTCATCAAATTCAAAAAGAGAGTTCGAATAGACTTTGAGACTTTCATTTGGAACGTCCTCATTCGAAAGTGATTCATCATCACTAGAGGAAAAATCATCGTTGGAATTGAAAAGAGGGTTAGAGAAAATCCCGGAAAAATCCTCCGAAGTTTCAAGAGGATAATCATCACGAAAAGACAAATCACATTCATTGTCGGATATATCCTCAGACTCACTTAGGATTGGGAAAAGGTTCTCAACACTAGACTTTATGAATTCGTCCGATTCCTTTTCAGGAATTGTGCTAAGATGCTCATCCCCCATAATGAGAGAGTCCTTGGAGTCCATAGTCGGTAAGATGGATGTGTTTGCAATAGACTGAGGGAGTTGAGAATTGATATCATTCAAAGGAATAGTACTCTCCTCGTCGTCCTCTTCATCATTGTTGCTAGCATAAACAACTTTAATAAGTTCTATTTGGTCTTCTACTAGCAATTCTGCAATACTCTTGTTTTCCTGATTAATCTGGACGGGTGTGATTACAGCTGATGAATTTTTGTAAAACTCCCTAATTTGAATAGTGTCCTCATCATCGTCATCGAGAAAGGCAGCCTTGAGAAACATGGAACACCTTTGCGCTCCTCGTTCTCTGGCTAGTAATTCTGCAATAGATTTTTCATGAGGATCTTCTTGGGGAGGTTTATTAGTCAAATCCTTAAGATCTTTTATTAAATCAAGAAGACCAATAAGAAGTTCTTGAGGAAGTGGCTGAGGTTGTGGTTGAATCATTTGGTACTGTGGAGGTTGGTCAAGATAAGAATAGTCATAATTGTTACAAGGGACATGCTCATAAACAAGCGGGTTCCTCGTTTGACAATCAGAGCTATAGTGAGGATCTCCACAGTACTCACAACAATACGTTTGCTGTGACTGATTCGGTGAATTATATGGATAATGGTCATAAACAAAGTTTTGATTACATGGAACTTGCTCATAGACAAACGTGTTCCCTGTTTGACAATCAAAACTTGGGTGTGGACCTCCACAATACTCACAAGAATATGTCTCCATCTCATGGTGTTGTTGTGGGGGCTGGTTGAAAAAGTCGGTTGTTTCATGGTAAGAATAAGGATTTTGGTCATAGACAAACCCGTTTCCCGATTCCACCATGCTACAACCGGGGCAATTTCCACCATTTGGAGGACCTCCACACCATTGACAACCATAATGGTAAGATGAAGACACAGAGAAGAAGAATTAAACAGATAGAGGGATAAGAAATAAAGAATCAAACGGATAAGAGGATTGAGAAGAATATTTTTGGATTTTTAAATTTAGAAACATTGAAAAGAAAAAGGAAAATAATTTTTGAAAAGAAAATCTTTTTGGGTTTTTTATATTAAGAAAGTATTTACAAATGAAAACGATAACTTCACGAGGAAGGGTCTTCAAGTCACTAATCGTCAAACCGTAACGATATTGTCACAACACACCTCCCCGGCAGCGGCGCCATTTTGATAATCGGTCAAGCACACCACAAGCTAAACCTCTCACGAATAAAAGTCAACTCGCGACGATTTAACGCAACAATCAATTGTAATATACTGGATAAGCGAATACCCGGGTCGTAGTCCCAGCGAGGCGTGAAATTGAGGATATCGTTTGGGATTCGGAATTAAAGTGCTTGAAATAACGAGGGTCACTTGGTTACTAATGCCTAATTAAACAAAAATCAAAATAACGTAAACCGGAAAACGAAAAACGAGCATAAACGTCAAAATTTATAAAAAATTAACCTACGGATACCAAATTAATTTTCCTACGTCCTAAATGACAAAATAAAATTTTGAGAAAAATAATTTTTTTTTTGTGGCTTTTATATTTTTAAATATGAATTAAAAACTAAATGAAAGAAAATAAATGATTAAAAATATTAAATGAAGAGAGAAAATTCTGAAATTTTTTCTAAAAATACTTTAAGTTAATAAAAAGCTAAGAAAAATAAAAGTTTTGAAAAAGCTTAAGCCAATAAGCTGCTATAAGCCAAAACAGCTTATTGAAGCAAAAAGGGTGGAACAAATATAAATATTAAATTTTGCAAATAAAACTTCAAGCATGACAAGAGCATTCGGGTGAGGTGTTGGTGTTGTGTGCTAGCAGACCTGGGTTCGAGTCCCAGGTATGCCATTTTTTGCAAAACATTTATTTTTTTAATTTTTCTTTTTGAAACTTGTAAAAAGCAGTAAAACAAGCAACTTTAACACAAGGTAAAATTTTTAAAACTTAAAAATAAGCTGTTGAATGGCTAAAAAGATAAGCAGTTTAACACTAAGTAAAAAAAAGTAATATAGAGAATGAAAGGCTAAAATAAAAGACTACAAGCTGATTTTAGGGTGAAATAAGCTAAGGGACAACTAAGATGATCTAAATAAGCGAAATAATATAATAAGCAGGCTTTTAATAAGCTAGGAAAAAGCTTAAGTCACAGATCAGTTGAGAAAAATGAAAGGGAATAAGCTAAGGTTTAAAGGGAAGTGGCTGATAAGCCATGAATAAGCTAAATGGGACTTTGAAATATGCTGAGTACTTAAAATAAGCTACACTGAAAACATAAAATAAGCCACAAGCAAGAAATAAGCACTTAACAAAAATAAGCCAAAAAAAAGTCTACTGATCTGCTCTTGGTGCAGGGCAGATTTGGGGCTTTTCAAGGCCTCAAAAAGCACTTAAATAAAATCCCTAAAAATCTAAGAAAAATGGTATTGGAAAGATAAGCTGGCCAAGTTCATGAGTGCAAATATTTAGCTTAAAACTACTTAAAATGAAGGAATTAAAAATCATTAAAAGGGGCTGCAAAATGGAAAAATGCAAAAACTCATGTCTGCATAACTATTGTGGACTGATATGGGGATTTTGTACCTCAGCTTGCAAGTTCAAATGAAACTCTAACCAATTCTCAATATCACCAACAAGAACTTAATAAAATGTAAAAAGTAACTCAACACAAGCTCAGCTTATTAGAGAGCTTAAGTGAGCAGTTGACTTTAGTTGACGAAAAAAATAAAAAAAAGAAAAAATAAATTTGCATTAACTGAATTGAAATTACATTACTGGAAATTAAAAAAACAAGATAAATAACAATAAAAGAAAAAAAAAGAAAAATACCTAAAAATTAAGCTAAAATAAACCTATCTTTTTACTGCTACTACTATCTATTTATACTAAAAAGAAGAACTAGGGTTTCTCTTGCTGCTTGTGCTCCTTGTGTGCATCTTCTTTAATTCTTGGCCCTCGGATTTGCTTGGTCCCCAATACATGAAATCATAGCCGTAGATGAGAGTATTGTCCTTGGGATCGGTGAGGTGGCATGGAGGGGGAAGACAACACCATGTGGGTTCTTTGGCTGGTAGTGGTGAGGTGGAAAAGATGATGGTGATGGGAAGAGTGGTTAAGTAGTTTTGGTGTGATTAGGCGGGGAAACAAATAGAGGTTAGGGATAAACAGTGATTTAATTGGGGGTTTGACTAAGATTGGGGGTTTGACCGAGATTGAGGGTTTGAACACGGGTTTTGGTTATTAGAAGATGGGATTGGGCTGTGGGATTTTTGATTGGGCTTGTGTAGGATTAAGGGTTTTTGGGTTTGTGTTTTGTATTGGATTTAGTTTTGTTTGATCCGGTTGTATAAGGTAGGTTTTAGGATAAAATGGTTTTAGCAAAAGGACCATAAGTGTTAACATGGAAAGTCCAGGGACGAATCTTGCCAATCTGAAATAATCCAAGGCCACTTTGGGATTTTTGAGCAATATCTCGGACCAAACTCGTGAATTTCTTCCCGGGTCCCGGATTTTGAGCTCTTGTCCAATCCATGCTCGGTTTTGTCCATATTTGCCCCGTTTTCAATCCTTTTGTACCTGAAACACAAAAAACACAATCCAAGGATATTTGTAACAATATTGGGTCTATTTGGGTGTTTTTGGTCATTTTTGTGGGGTTTTTCGGGTATAAAATGATGAGTAAAAGGCCACTCATCAAATACCGACTCCACGTTCTATTCCAATGCTGATTATGATGAAGAAGACGATGTGTTCAACTCTCTCAATGAAGGATTTGCATTAATTGCAAGAGCATTCAACAAATTCTCTAACAAGTCAAACAACCGTCTTCGTTCGTCATCAAACACTAGGAACCAAGCAGTCGTTAAGGATGGATGAGTTGAGATTCAGAATCGGTCTTCTGGTAGAATTGGGTCAGGAAACATGGGAAATTATGGTACAAGGTTTAACTCAGGGGGACAGAGGTTCAACACAGCTGGGGGAAGTAGAAACAATATGGGGAATGTACAGAGGGTAATTCAGAATGTTGGCACTGGAAAAAGAGGCATTGCTAACACGTCAATCACTTGCTTCAACTGTGGTGGAAATGGGCACATGGCTAATGCATGACCTAAGCCTCGAACAATGGGAAGTGAATTTCATAAAGAAGCTCTTCTGATGGCTCTCAAGGATGAAAAAGCTGAAGGAATGTTGACTCAAAACGAGCAAAGCTTTATGGCCAATGCTTACTCCGATGATGAGATGGAAGACTTGGAGGCCAATGCTGCAGTGATGCTAATGGCCAATATGCAGGAGATGAATGTGAATGTGATGAAGCGAAAAGTGTACCCCTTTTAAGGGGTCATTTAAGCCTTAAATCGTATTTATTTGATCAAATATTGCCCTAAATCGTTTCTTTTGTCATTTTAGGTACTTTTGAGGAGAAATCTGGAAAAGGAGGCATTTTGGACGTTTTTGGAGCATTAAAGTGAAGAAAACGGCAAAGTCTCAAAAATCGGCTAAAAGTTACTCTTGACGGCGTCAGACTTTACTCTGGACGGCGTCATGCTTTGGCAAGAAAAGTTGGACGTGAAATTTACTCATGACGGGCCAGTGAAAATAGCATGTGAATTCTGACGGCGTCAAGCTTTAACTTGATCGAGGGCGTCACGGCTTAAATCATAAGGGGACGGCGTCACGTTCATGGTTAGACGGCGTCAAGCCTTGATAAGCCAGAATGGATTTTTGAAGAGCTAAAGAGGGACGGCGTCAAGAAGGTCATCCGGGAACCCTAAAAGCGGCGAGGTGACGGCGTCACACTCCATAAGGTGACGCCGTCAGATCCAAAAATCTATATATAGTTTTCTAATTTTTTGTCATTAGAGAGAACTTAGTGTGTGGAATTTTGGGAGAAAACCCTAAGACGATTTTAGCTACTTTTTCAGGGCTTTTTGCCTTGAGATCTTCCATGTTTCATTGAAAGATAAGTTATCAATTAATCATTCAATATGTCTATGTGTTGTTTGATTCTATCTTATTCTTGTCTTTTGTTTAACATGTTAGGCTAATTTTATCTTGTGTTTGCTTAGATCTAATGAAACTTAGCTATTGATTATTGGTTGTTAGTGTGTTATTAGTTGTATTGGATGATTGTTTATCTATGTTAGGCTTAAGAAAACTGGCTAACTTCCTATTCGGTAACTTGCTTGAACGTCTTAAGAAACATGAACCAAATGCGTACTAAAGGTTTTTATGGTTGTATTTAATGCACAAGCGAATTCTAGTGATCCCATGTTAGGAGCTTCCTAGCCGGCTCGACATAGGAGTGAAGTAGGAGCTTGTAGAGTTGGGGAAGTAAGTACGCCACCCCACGAATGGTATTAAGGAATACACCCGTCATCCACGCAACTAATACACACTAATTAACCGGTAAAAGATAGTTAGGGAGTAAGGAAATCTAAGTAAACACATTTCTCTACACACAAGTTTCTCACCACATTTTATTTTCAGTTATTTATTTTATTTGCATTCGTAGTAATTTGGGTTAGTTGACTAGCAACTAATTCCGCCCACTCCTTCAAACCCGAGATTTTACTTGCTTCCATAAAATATAAAAATACAAAAAGAATCTTCCTCAACCCTTAGACCTAATTAGAGTAGCCTTTCACACCTAACGAACACTATTCCCTGTGGAGAACGATCAATCCCCCGTACTTACCACTACACTATACTACATCGGTCAGGTACACTGCCTGGTGGGGTTGTAAGCCTCTTGAGATCCCTCGAGAGGTAAAACCTGTTGTAAGGTTACAAAACCACGCAATCAAGTTTTTGGCGCCGTTGCCGGGGAATAGTTATTGTTTAGGTTGAATTTTTATTTCTATTAGGTCTACTCACTAGATTCCTTTCTAGTGAGATTTTTATTTTATTTTTCTAGGTTTTCTTTAGTCTATCTTATTTCTTTGTGTGTTTGTTCGTAATTTCCATTGACTCTTCCATTCACCATTATGGAGAACGCGAATCCACCATACTACCAGCCACGTAATTCACCCACTCCATATGACATCTTGATGTTTAAACAACATAAAGATGAACCTCTCTATGATGCATGGACTCGTTTTAAATATTTACTCCAAAAAGTCCCTCATCATAACTTCGATTTTTGGTCCCTAACTCAAATCTTTTACAATCATGTCGACCGACATGCCCAAAGGGACATTTACCATATTGCCGGCAGGGATATTAGGGAATTAAGTGCTGAGAAAGCATGGGAAGCTATTGAAGAGTGTGCCCAATATTATTATATAGTAGACAACCCAACAAACGTTAGTACAAGTCAATTGACCACAAATTTCAAGGATCATGAAACAAGTTTGTTTGGGGATGAATATGTTAGTGTTGAGATACCTAAGTGGATGTCATGTAATGCCATATTACAAAACAAACACATAGGTGACCTTGATATGACGGAGGATTTAGCCGAACATGATCATATTGATCAAAAAGACCTAGGTTTTGTGATTGATGACGTCGAATCTCAAGAAACACATGATGAATCTTTTAGGCAGTTTGAATATAGCAGTCAGAATATTGAGGATGATCCGTATGATTTGGACATAGAAGTTGAAATGCCTAGAGAAGCACTTGAGATACTTGGGAAAATGTTAGGGTTAGAGCCTACTAAAACGCATGATGAGGATATAGGTGAGCTTGACGTAAGGAATGATGAGGTAAGTAACATAAGCCCACCAAGTGCCCCACAAGTCCTACCATCATTTGAGGCACACACACCGCCCGTGACTTACCCGGAAGAAGTGGAAGAGACTATAGGAACCCCAATAGAGGTAGAACCCTTGGACCAAACACAACTAGAGGATATAGGTTTGAATGCTTATAGTGATCACAACCTTACTCTTAGTTCTAGGGGATTTCCTATTTTTGATGAACCGGAGCCTCAACCAAAACCGTTACCTAATCTTCCATCCTTAGATGTGAATTTAGGAATTAAAATAGGTCCCGATCCACCCATCAAACCATATAGTCCGGGTAGTTTTACGATAAAGGTAGTAGACTCTAAGCCTTGTAGAGAGGAAGCCAATATAGGAGTGAACCATGACCTTACATACTTACATCACCCATTTATGGTTGATCATAAGAAACATTATGGGTTTAAACCGGGTTTATTAGGTCAAAGTAGATCCTTAACTTGGAGTCTCTCGAAGTTGATAGAAGATGATCCCTTTCTAGGAGAAAATCTTAATCCGCCCACTAACCCAATTGAATTAGGTAAGGTTATGATGATAGGATCCCGCACCTTTGAGCATATAATTCACCCGTCACTCTTTCCTCACGTGGCATACTTCCACCGAGATGGTGTGTATCGCTACTATCACCCGCACTTAATCCTAAGTGTAGGGAAAACCTCCCCTATTTCCGTTAAATAAGGGTAGAGTCAGGCTCGTGACTCGAACAAAAACAAGCGCTTCTTGGGAGGCAACCCAAGCTTTATTTGCTTTGTGTGTTTATTTATTTGTTTGTTTGATTTTTTTTGCTTCCGTATGTGTGTTTAATTTTTATTAGTATTGATTCATGTTCAAAAGTAATTTGTGAAAACGCTTTATTTTGTTTTTAACTTCGTCTTAACTACATATAAAGGTATTTTGCAAAAGATAAGTGTAAGGGAAATCTAAATCGGTTTATTAGAACACAAATGAACATGAATCGTAATAATAATAAATTAGCATACATATTCGTGTTTGTTTGAGTCAAATGCTTGTATCGAGTCATAATGATGTTTTGCAGGATTTCCAGGAAGTAAGGTAAAGGTTTTTCCAGAAATTTTCCGGAAACTTAAAATGAAAATTTTTGTCAGGTCATTTCTGACGGCGTCAAGGTTTATAACCTGACGGCGTCAGATTTAATTTTCAGAAATTTTGAAAGTTTTGTTTTCATAAAAAGTTTTTACTAAAATCTCCAACTTATAATCTCCAGGAATCTGCAAAATTATCATTCCACAAGCATTATATCCTTATATATAGATTTTTTCCCGCCGATGTTATGCAGGTTTTCGTGTTTGTTTTCTCAGGTTTAACAGGTTATTTTGGACAAGGAGATGTTTTTGGATCAAGCTTGTGGCGATGCATTAGTCATGGAGCTTCTACATCTCTTTGGAGGAAGATTTAACCGTGTAATTTCATTATCCACCGAGCGAATCAGGGGAGTATTTGATTTCATTCTTTTACTTTTTGCTTTTACATCTTGTTATTTGAACATTGGGGACAATGTTCATCTTAAGTGTAAGGGGAGGGTAAAAGTACGATTTTAGAGAATGCCATTGCGCTTGACTTTTGTTTGTTTAATGGTAGATGTGTAATAAAACTGAGATAAATACTTGTTAGGGTAATTTTAGTGCCAAATTTAAAATTTTTTACAACATATAGGAGTGAAACTTTGATCTTAATGAGCGTCTCATGGATAGGAGTTATATGACTAGCACAAAAACCGTACCACTAAAAAAATTTTCCACCCCCAAATATGTGAGGTTCGCCCCTAGAATTGGTAGGAAAAGCATTTATGCTATGATGTGTGTACCGGTAGCACTTAGATTCTAGAACTTGCGTTAGGACCATTCCAAGGCTACAAGTGAGACTACATTCGTGTAGTTAGATTTACTACATGATAAGAGGCATTAGGATTAACCCATTGTTTTACACCTGTGTTTTTGTTATAATTACATTGGCTACATTGGTCAAGTAATTCTCCCACACCCTTTGCGTTGTACTCATTTTTAGTACACGATACCCCTAGTACACCCCTCAGAGCCTATCTTTTCGTTTCGACCTTTAAGCATTTTACTTAAAAGAAGAATTTGTTTACACCCCACTAAAATGTACACCCAAATCGCCTTAGCCAACCTTGTATGCACTCATCTTTAGTGCATTATTGTGACAACATTTGTTTAAACCCAAGTTAATTATCTAGTTGATTACATGGTTGCTAAGTCGAGTCATATCCTTGTACATATTGTTTTGGGACGATTGGGACTCATGGGTAAAGTACTAGTGTAATGGAGTAATGGGGAAGAACATCATTTATTACCCCCATATGTGCTAAATATTTTTAAAAGTACTCCAAGTTTTTCAATTATCTTAATTCGAGTCATTAGATTAGTATTTGTAAAGTTATGTAAAAGTTCAAGTGTAAGGGGAATGCAACGCCCCTATGATGTATTATTTTGGATGGTAGGGTAAAAGTGTATGCAAAAAAAAAAAAAAAAAAATAAAATAAAAAAAAATAAAAAAATCAAGAAAAACACAAAAAAAATGAGAAAAAGAAAAGTAGAAAAAAACATACGGACTACCATCCCGTTTTATTTTATGTTTGTTTTATATTTTTGTTATTTTGTTATTTCGTTTCTAGCTTAAGATCGAGTCTAGTCTTGGCTTAGCAACATTGTATAGTACATGTAATTGATCAAGATTTTTAACTCGCCACCAGTAAAATATCCCGTATCCAACAAAACCGTGTTTTCCTTTTCCCTACACCTTACGTTATAACCCATTTAAAAGCCCTCTTTGATAGTTTATCTTAGGTGCTTACGCCTAGTGGAGGAGGTTTTCGATCCTTTCCCAAGCCTATGGTAATCTATTTGCTATGACAGGTAGTGAGAGATATTATCCGTTTTCATTTATGAGATTTATTTTGATGACACTTGAGAGATGTGAGTATCTAAACACTACTTGTGAGGTGCTAGTATGTAATCTCCGTGCTTATTATGATTGAAGTGGAACGATTATTTGTTGTAATTACTTTTATATTAGCGTTAAATGACCCCTAACTTGTATTTTGATTAGAATAAAAGCGCATTTGCTTGAGGACAAGCAAACCTCAAGTGTAAGGGTATTTGATGAAGCGAAAAGTGTACCGCTTTTAAGGGGTCATTTAAGCCTTAAATCGTATTTATTTGATCAAATATTGCCCTAAATCGTTTCTTTTGTCATTTTAGGTACTTTTGAGGAGAAATCTGGAAAAGGAGGCATTTTGGACATTTTTGGAGCATTAAAGTGAAGAAAACGGCAAAGTCTCAAAAATCGGCTAAAAGTTACTCTTGACGGCGTCAGACTTTACTCTGGACGGCGTCATGCTTTGGCAAGAAAAGTTGGACGTGAAATTTACTCATGACGGGCCAGTGAAAATAGCATGTGAATTCTGACGGCGTCAAGCTTTAACTTGATCGAGGGCGTCACGGCTTAAATCATAAGGGGACGGCGTCACGTTCATGGTTAGACGGCGTCAAGCCTTGATAAGCCAGAATGGATTTTTGAAGAGCTAAAGAGGGACGGCGTCAAGAAGGTCATCCGGGAACCCTAAAAGCGGCGAGGTGACGGCGTCACACTCCATAAGGTGACGCCGTCAGATCCAAAAATCTATATATAGTTTTCTAATTTTTTGTCATTAGAGAGAGCTTAGTGTGTGGAATTTTGGGAGAAAACCCTAAGACGATTTTAGCTACTTTTTCAGGGCTTTTTGCCTTGAGATCTTCCATGTTTCATTGAAAGATAAGTTATCAATTAATCATTCAATATGTCTATGTGTTGTTTGATTCTATCTTATTCTTGTCTTTTGTTTAACATGTTAGGCTAATTTTATCTTGTGTTTGCTTAGATCTAATGAAACTTAGCTATTGATTATTGGTTGTTAGTGTGTTATTAGTTGTATTGGATGATTGTTTATCTATGTTAGGCTTAAGAAAACTGGCTAACTTCCTATTCGGTAACTTGCTTGAACGTCTTAAGAAACATGAACCAAATGCGTACTAAAGGTTTTTATGGTTGTATTTAATGCACAAGCGAATTCTAGTGATCCCATGTTAGGAGCTTCCTAGCCGGCTCGACATAGGAGTGAAGTAGGAGCTTGTAGAGTTGGGGAAGTAAGTACGCCACCCCACGAATGGTATTAAGGAATACACCCGTCATCCACGCAACTAATACACACTAATTAACCGGTAAAAGATAGTTAGGGAGTAAGGAAATCTAAGTAAACACATTTCTCTACACACAAGTTTCTCACCACATTTTATTTTCAGTTATTTATTTTATTTGCATTCGTAGTAATTTGGGTTAGTTGACTAGCAACTAATTCCGCCCACTCCTTCAAACCCGAGATTTTACTTGCTTCCATAAAATATAAAAATACAAAAAGAATCTTCCTCAACCCTTAGACCTAATTAGAGTAGCCTTTCACACCTAACGAACACTATTCCCTGTGGAGAACGATCAATCCCCCGTACTTACCACTACACTATACTACATCGGTCAGGTACACTGCCTGGTGGGGTTGTAAGCCTCTTGAGATCCCTCGAGAGGTAAAACCTGTTGTAAGGTTACAAAACCACGCAATCAGAATGAAACATGCCTGGTATATGATACCGATGGCTTATCTCAGGTACTTGAATCAGAATGCCTTATTCATGAGATTGCTTCACCATCTGCATCTTCATCTTCACAAGAAAATATTGTTCAAAATGATTCATCATTCTCGTCTCAAGGAGATGATCAAATAAACACTGTTGTTTCATTCGATGATGATAACACCAATGTTTCATTTGATGATCCTGTTGATGATGAAAATCATGGTCATCTTGAACAAGATGATCTTATGCCTGATCAAGATCCAGAGCTTATGACCTTATTGCTGACCACCCAATCACAATTGAATGCACAAAAGTCACAAATTGACAAATGCAATGAGATTAACCAGAACTTAAAAGCTAAAATTGCAATGTTAACAAAGGACAATGAGTGCTATAAAATACAACATTCAAGTTATGAAAAACAAGAACAACGTGAGAAAGGCTTTGAGGTTGCATTCCAAAAGACATACGTTCAGGTCAAGGATTTAGAGCATCAAGTTCGTAAGCTAACTGTTTCCAAGGCTTATTTGCTTTCTCAAAAAGAAAAAGAGCAATTAGAATTCAAAAAACAAATTGAAATTTTGAATTCTGAGCTATTAAAAAGTCAAACAGAGCTTTCAACATCTCAAAATGATCTTCTTGTAGAAATGCAAACCACTAGGAAACGAGTTGACTCATATCTTGGGGAGATTGTGGACTTAGAATCCAAGCTCAAAGAATTTCAAAATGTTGTATATAAAACGGGTAATTCAGTGACACAAATTCAAAGACTAACTGTGAAACCAAGTCCTAAAGGATTTGGATTTGCAATTGGCTGTGACCAACCACGTTTTTTACAAAAAGCACTCAAAGATAATCCTAAGTTATACAATGCAGAATTTCTGTTTGATGATACGTTTCAACGTGTTGTTGTGTTTAGTAATGATGAAGAAATTGAATATCTTGAACATAAGAATGAGAGTCGATCAAAGTCAGACAAAGATTTTTCAAGAGTACCATATGATTATTCAGCAAGACCTCACATCAGTAAATCTTTTGTTCCTCCAAAGGACAAACCAGACCAAACACTGTCTATAACTGAAACAAATCCTTCTTCTAAAGTTGCTCCTGTTACACAAATCAATGGTCCAAACGCTACTGTAGATCCACAAATGCCTCAACAATGTTGAATTCTTCGATATTTTAAGACATTTACGGATGACATTATACTTTTGGAACAAGTGATAGAATTTAATTCTGAAATCAAAATCTCTTCTTTATTTTCTCCTGCTAAGAAAGAAAAGAGAGAAATTTTTCAGAAACAATTCTTACCACATGTTAAACACCTGATACTTTGTGCAACAATGTGGGAACAGGAACTACAGATTGAAGTTGGATCAATGATGAGTATTTTTAAAGCTAAAGATGACAAAATTGCAAAACAAAAGTGTCAAAAGAAAGCTTTAGAAAAAGAGGCCGATCGACTCTTGGAACGTGTTTTGTGTGATGATGTGATTTTTGTGATTATGAATTCTATTTTTAAATCTTGTCATGCAATGCTTGTTGATGATCATGCTGTGAATGTTGGAATGTTGCAAATTGAGATTGATTATTTGGTAAACGAGAATGAGAGTCTTAGACAGATCAACTTTGATGTGGAAAATAAGTGAGAAAAAGAAATTTTCAAACTTAACAAAAGACTGGAATGGTGTCAAAATCAAAGTGTTGAGTTTGAGTTAAAGTACAAACATCTAAAAACATCTTTATCATTCCAAAACAGCCATGCTTCAGAAAGTCAGAATAAAAATGACATTGATGTCTTGCGACATAAACTGTTTGAATATGAGAAAGACATAGATGAAGTTTCTCAAAACAGAAATGACATTGTCCGGTTAAACAGAATTTTGGATTCAAAAAATCAAGAACTCCAACACATCATTGTTGATTTGAAAAAGAAACTTAGAGTTTTAGAAAAAGGAAAAGTTGTGATTGCCCCAAGAATGTACACAGTAGACAAGCCAACTGAGCAAGCATCAAATCAAACCACTAATGTGAATACTTCCACTTCCACAGGACTAGGAAACAACTCTAAGGCTAGCAGATCAAGAAACACCAAGAGACAAAGGAAGTTTAGAATCTGGCGCCCTAAGAGTGGACTATCTAAGACTGAAGAAGTAGTAGTTAATGTTAGCAGTTTGAATAAAAAGCATGATATGTCAAAAGTAGAATCAAACTTGTCTAAGTCTAGTTCTATAGATGATGTAATGAATGCTAAATCGTTGAATGTTATGAATGATATTATGGTTGATGCAAGTTGTTTATTATCTGGAAATCATGAGAAATGTGTTGCTAAAACTCTGTTGAATCGCAAAAAGAAACGATCTAGTGGCATTTCCTCTAGGCTCACTACTGCTGCCAAGTCCATATTAGGAAAACCACCACTAGTAGTTTCTGAAAAATCTGTTCCCAAACCCATAGATACATCTAGGACAAACAAAACACCAAGTGCATTTATTAGGAGAAAGGCTGAGACTAGTTGGACGTGGCAGCGTTGGTTGCAAAACACATCTAGCTTTAAATGGGTACCTAAAATGCTTAATACATGTGTTACTAACCAAACGGGATCCACCGTTACCAAACTTGCCTCTGTGTCAACTTCTGGTGATGCAGGTGGTCCAAATTGTTCTCTCGATTGTTGATAGTGGCTGCTCCCGACATATGACCGGCAATCTCAAGCTTCTTGTAAACTTTGTTGCAAAGTTCATTGGAACGGTCAAATTCGGGAATGATCACTTCGCTGCTATTATGGGTTATGGAGACTACGTAAATGGGAACATCGAAATTAGCAGGGTTTATTACGTTAAAGGCCTAGGTCACAATCTCTTCTCAGTTGGACAATTTTGTGATGGTGATTTGGAGGTGGCATTCAGAGAGAAAACTTGTTTTATTCGGGATCTTCAAGGAAATGATCTGATGAAAGGGAAACGCGGCACCAGTTTATATACAATTTCCTTGGAAGGCATGACAGCTTCCTCTCCCATATGCTTACTTTCAAAGGCACATCCCACAAAGGCATGGCTATGGCACAAACGGATTTCTCATTTGAACTTCAAGACGATGACTGATCTTGCTAAGAAAAAGTTGGTCGACGGTCTTCCCAAATTCAGATATGCCAAAGATCACTTGTGTCCTGCCTGCGAACAAGGAAAGAGTCATCGTGCCCACTTTCCTCCAAAAGCAGATCACAGCACAGATCATGTCCTACAACTGCTTCATATGGATTTGTGTGGTCCTATGCGTGTTCAAACCATCAATGGGAAACGGTACATCTTGGTAATAGTAGATGATTTCTCGAGGTGGACTTGGGTCTACTTTCTTCGTACCAAAGACCAAGCCCCTTCGATGATCATTACTTTTCTCACGAAGATTCAAGTTCAGGTTCGCAACACCGTACGAATCATCAGAACAGAAAATGGTACTGAATTCAAGAATCAAACTCTTCGGGAGTTCACTGAGAAAAATGGTATTGTTCATCAAACGTCAATTGCTCGCACCCCAAATGGAGTAGTCGAAAGACGCAACCGTACGTTAGTGGAGGCACCAAGAACTATGTTGATTAATGCCCAATTACCAGACTACCTATGGGCTGAAGCTGTCTCAACTGCTTGTTACACCCAAAACCAATGCATGATCACCAAACGCCATGACAAAACACCATATGAGCTTATTCATGGTCGAAAACCAAATATCAATTACTTTCATGTCTTTGGAGCTCTCTGTTATACAAAGAATGATCATGATGATCTTGGTAAAATGAAAGCCAAAGCAGACATAGGAGTATTTGTTGGCTATTGTGAGAATTCGAAAGGATTCAGAATTTGGAATCGCCGTACTCGAGAAATTCAAGAGATAATCCATGCTAATTTTGATGAGCTTACAGAAATGGCTTTTGAGCAAAACAGCTTAGAACCCGCACACAACCGTCTCAACTTTCCTGAATCTTCAGCTGAACCATTACCGTTCAACAGAAAGGATATAGAAGACTTGTTTGCTCCTCTGTTCGATGACTCTCTAGTTAATCGTGCCTCTGCTGTATCCACCAATTCCGCTGCTCAAACCGTAAACAATCAAGCACCTGATACACCTGCAACTACTTCCACAGCAGTTGCTGACGACGCACCTCAACCAGAACCATCTTCGTCAGTAGATCAAACACCTTCCACTTCTACAACCACAGCTGAAGATTCCCCCTACAACTCTGCTGAATTACCCACACCATCAGGTTATGACGGAGATGCATTCTTTAATCCATTTGCTCCTGCACCAACCTTTTCTGATATTGCAGAATCTTCTACACGCAATTTGGAACCGTCAAACCTGCACCATAATTATCAACACTATCCATCCACTCATAAATGGACAAAAGACAATCCCTTATTTAACATCATTGGTAATCCAGAAAACCCAGTCATGACAAGACAAAGACTCCATACAGACGGTGAAACCTGCATTTATGCTCTCACCGTTTATCAAGCCGAACCCAAAAACATTAAGGAAGCCCTTACCTATGACAACTAGATTGAATCCATGCAAGAGGAATTGGAACAATTCAAGCGGTTAGAAGTTTGGGAACTGGTAGAGAGACCAGATGGGGTTTATATCGTTGGATTGAAATGGATCTGGAAAAACAAATTAGATGCAGATGGTACTGTCATTCGTAACAAGCCCCGACTAGTCGCAAAAGGGTTCAATCAAGAAGAGGGAATCGACTTCGAAGAATCGTTTGCTCCAGTCGCAAGGCTTGAGGCTGTTCGCATGTTCCTGGCTTACGCGGCTCACAAGAACATTACTGTCTACCAAATGGATGTGAAGACTGCATTTCTCAATGGCCAACTCCGGGAAGAGGTGTACGTTTCTCAACCAGAAGGCTTCGTGGACCAAGAACATCTGAATCACGTATATCGGCTAAAGAAATCCCTTTACGGCCTTAAATAAGCCCCAAGGGCCTGGTACGACAAGTTATCTGCATTCTTACTTGCCAATCACTTTACTAAAGGAACTGTGGACCCGACTTTGTTTATACAAAAACACGGGGAGGACATTCTCATTGTACAAATTTATGTCAACGATATCATTTTTGGATCAACACATAAAAAGTATTCAAATGCTTTCGCAAAACTAATGAAAAATAACTTTGAGATGTCCATGATGGGTGAACTGAAGTTCTTCTTAGGACTGCAAGTTCATCAATCACCCCGTGGTATATTCCTTAATCAGTCCAAGTATGCTCAGGAAATCCTGAAAAAGCATGGTATGACCAGCTGTGACACCTATAACACCCCTATTTCTTCCTCATCCCCGAAGCTAGAAGCTGACATACATGGGACACCCATTGATCCTACAAATTATCGTAGTATGATTGGGTCGATCATGTATCTCACAGCAAGCAGACCGGATGTTGTATTTGCCATGTACCTTTGCTCCCGATATCAGTCAAGACCAACTGAGCGGCATTTGTCAGCCGTTAAAAGAATCCTTAGATACATAAAGGGAACCATTAATTTGGGGATCTAGTATCTAAAGGATTCTGGATGTGAACTTGTTGCATTTTCAGATGCTGACCATGCAGGGTGCTTAGACACACGCAAAAGCACATCAGGGGGAGTACAGTTTTTGGGTGACAAGCTCGTCTCTTGGCAATCAAAGAAGCAAGACTGCACATCACTATCGTCTATAGAATTGGAATACGTCGCCATGTCAGCATGCTACGCTCAAGTCATTTGGAGGCGATCTCAGTTGATGGACTATGGATACGTCTTCAACAAGATTCCTATGTACTGTGATTCCAAGAGTGCCATCGCTATTTCTTGCAACATGGTCAAACATTCCAAGTCCAAGCATATTGCTCTACGCTATCATTTCATCAAGGAGCAGGTGGAAATGGGTACTGTTGAATTATACTTTGTGGGTACTGAACACCAATTGGCGGACTTGTTAACCAAAGCCTTGCCCCATGCAAGATTTGTGGAACTGGTTCACCAAATTGGCATGAGGTGTTTGACTCCGGATGAATTAAATACTTTTCTTCTTCAAAATTAAAAAGAGTCAAACATCAAACTATCTTTGTAAATAATTATTGAAAAACACAAAAAGATTTTTCATTTTTTTTAATATTATTTAAAAAATAATAATAATAAAAAAAATCTATAAGTGTGCGAAAGTGAAACCGAATCAAAATATGTTCTCGTTCTTTCAAATTTTTTATTAATTTCAAATCACGAACATATTTTGAGGGGGAGAAATTTTTGCACATTTATCCTTCTCTAATCATCATCAATATCTTCATCATAAAAATCAAAGGACTGAAAGTGTCATGTTGCTTAAAGATGTATCAAAAGGACCATGTGAACACAAAGTCTCTAAGTCAAAGGACTGAAATTGTTACAATAGGACTTAAGGTGATCTAGTGTGCGAGTTAAAGGACCCTACATGACAAATGTCAAAAGTTAACTTAATAAAAGTCATGGTCAGACCTCAGTCAAACACACAAACACACAGTCACAATTCCCGTTCACTCTAAAATCCTCCCAGCCCGCCAAAAACGCATAAGTCTCAAGAATTAAAGAATTTTAGTTTCTGATAATTTGTAAGTTTTTAATTTAATCTTTTAGGCACTATAATCATTCTGTGGTTGCTTCTTTGATTGAATTTTAAGATTTGCGAATTAGGGTTTATAGAACCGATTTGGGCGTTTCTTGTTGGAAGTTATTTGATCTAATTGTGTTTGTGTAAAAGATTCAATATATGTTTATGAAGACATGGCACATGTTTAATTAGATTCAATAACCCTAGTAGGGCTGATTCAATGTTTTAGGGTTTAAGGAAGTCACATAGGTGAGACTGTGAAGAACAAGCAAAGTGTTGTGATTGCTTGATTGTTGTAGTATGCTTGTTTTCTATGCTAGAGCATATGATAAGTGTTTTGGTACACAGATATGCATAAAAATTTGAATATCATGTTTCTGAATGTGTTTGATCGACTTTCTTACTTGAGTTTGTTATGATGATTGAGTTTTTTACTCGAGCTTGTTAAGATGATCGAGTTTGTGCAAGTTGATCGACTTTGTCTCCGAGTTAGGAAACAACAGTCAAGCTAGTCGAGTTTCTCCTAGTCGAGTTTCTCACCTAGTCGAGTTTCTCACCTAGTCGAGTTTCTCACCTAGTCGAGTATCTCACCTAGTCGAGTTTCTCCAATTAGACTTATATCTTAAGCTGATCGATTTTCTATGATAATCAGTTAGTCGAGTTTCTTATGATAGTCGAGCTTCTAAGCTAATCGAGTTTTATGCTAATCGAGTAACTATGTTGATCGAGTTTCTATGCTGATTAAGTTCTGTGCTAATCGAGTAACCATGTTGATCGAGTTTCTATGCATTTCAAAATTCTTAAACTTATCTAGTTTCTATAAAGATTTTCTAATGTTATCAAGTTTCTAAATCTTCTAAGTTTGTCCCAAACTTAAAATCTTTACAAACTTGAGCATGTGAAAATATTTATAAGAACTAATCTGTTTGGATAATATCATGAAAACTTTATCACTCACTAACATATGTATACTACGTCCATTGTGTATTGTTGTTGGGGTTTGTAACAATCAGGTGAATCATGTCTCAAACCATTTCTCAAGCTTCTGTTACCCGAAAACCAATCAGTCCAGAAGAGAATGAATGAAAGATCATCCATTCGAACTCGAGAGTAGACTTCAAGAAGTTACTATGTCATGAAACTTGCCAGATTATTGGAGAAATCCTTGATAGACACTTCATCAGACCTACTTTTACAAACACTGCAAGTGTACCAGAAGTTTATCTCAACCAGTTCTGGCATTCTATAGTCATTGGCAAAGACGAAGAAAGCATAACCGTCACTTTGGATAATATAGAGATCATATTCAAGGTTGAAACTCTAAGGAATGTCCTGGAACTTCCAAAGGAAGAAACAGGAAAAATGAAGAAGTTTCAGAATGACCCAACTTTTGATGAGATGATCAAAACACTTCAGCTTATGAGTTATGATGAGACAGAAGAAGCACCCGCATCACTCTACAAGGTTGAGAGGAAATACTTTCCACAACCATGGTTAACCCTGTACTCAATTATTATCCATTGTATCACTGGATAATCCACCGGACTGGAACACCCTCGACTTGAGCATCTTCAATTCTTCTATGGATTTATCAATCTAAAACATCTAGAATTCGCCAAATACATCTGGAAAGACATGATCTTTCTAAGTCACAAATTTCAACAAAATAAAGATTACAAAGTTTCATTTCCCAGATTCACCAAACTTCTGATCTCATGTTTCATGAATGTACATCCTGAACTCAATCGACCCGACCATGGAAAACTACACACTGAAGATAAGGACTACATTCTCACCAGAATCAAAACACAACAATCCAACACAGAGAAACAAGGTGCTCGAATTCCACCAACCATGTTAACTGAAGAAGTGATGAATACTGAGGCATATCAGAAGTATGACGAAGCTGTAAAAGCCAAAAAGGTGGGATTTATACCCAAAGGGGCAAAATCATCAAAAGGAAAAAGTAAATCAATCCCAGCTCGAGCCACTGTTTCTCGATCCAAGAAAGCCACTACAGTTGAGAAAAGAAAAGTGGTTCCCAAAGCCTCATCAGCAATGAAACTTCATGATGAATCAAGTGAGGAGGAGGAAGGTGAAAATGTAGACCTCGGGAAAGGCAAGAATAAGAAAGATATTGAGAAGTTCAAATCTATATTGTCAGAATCAGACAAGGGATTGAAACCAGGCAAAGGAAAGCAGATCAAGTTTTCAGATATACAATTTTCACCAATTGAACAACCATTGACTGACAAAGAAGAAAGAGAATAGATGAAGCAAGCCTCAAAAGAAAGCTTATTGCAACATAAAGAAGATGGAAAAAGACGTGAGAAAATACGAAGAGGTGAAGGTACAACATCAATTCCTGAGGAAGAACAGGAGGAGTCTGAACCTGCAAGGTCTGAAACACTTGGTGAATCAGTGAGTGAATCTGGAAAGTCTGAGAATGTATCAGTATCTGGGTCTAGGTCTGAAGAATCTGAAAGCAACAAAAATAAAGAAGATGAAGAAGAAGGAGAAGGAGAAGGAGAAAGCAAAAGTGATGAAGATGAAAGTCAAAGTGATGAAGATGAAAGTAATAATGAGGATGATGAAGAAAAAGACAAGTCAGATGACAAACAGGATGACAAATCATCATCACCACAACCGTCATCTGTTGGTCAATCCACAAATGAATATAGTGGACTCAAGGAGAAGGTTACCACACTTCAAGAGCATGTGTCAGAGAAATTCAAAGCTGAAGAACAAGAGCACACAGAGATAAAACAACAGATAAAAAATGTAGAAAAGAAGGTGGATAACCAAATTTCCCGGCTTGATAACTTCGACTTGGAAAAGACAGCAGAAGAATATTTGAAAACTCATGTCCCGTAGACAGTCAGTTCTCAAGTTACTCAAGAGGTCACTCAATATCTTCATGACAATCTTCAAGGAATTCTCAACACATTTTTCCAAAGAAATCTGGAAAAAATGGTGGCCAAAATAACGCAGACAACACCAATCACTATTCGAACCATGCCACCTAAAACATCCAGATCTGACCTCAAAGGGTTATTACTAGAAGAAATCATGGATGATCAAAAAGAATGAGAACTTCAAGAAGTACTATTCAAATCCATGAAAGAGGATGACAAGGAAGTCAGTCTTCCAAAAGAAGGGTGCAAGTCCGACAAACCAGTCAAGCGCCATCGGAAAGACCCAGAGGATGAAGGGAAGAAAAGGAGGAGACATTCTTCTTCAACTGGTCGTGCTTCCACTGCACATTCTTCCAGCACAACTAAACAATCAAGTCAACCGGTATTCGTCCCTCTTGAAGGCGGTGCATTCGAGGAACCTGAATCTTATGATGATGTAAGTTCTGATCATGAAGTTCCAATTGCTCCAACAAAAGTTCAAAAAGTCAATGCTCCATCTGCTACTGAAAAAGCCGTACCACTACCTGAATGGGTCAATCCATCAGCTCCAAAGTTCGATTGGTTTGCGAAGATGGTTGATGCATATCCTGAAGATGACAATGATGAACCTGTTGAAGTATCAATTGTGGACTTTACAAAACGGTTGAAGAATGAAATTAAAGTCCAGAAGTTGGGGTTGCCTGATATCATCCAAGTTCGCAAGAGTGGATTCACAAAGTTCAAGACAGTTACAACTACAGAGCTGGAGTTTGAATACAACATTGAACAAGTTGCAAGAGCTCTGGGAGAAAACATCAACTAGGAAGATGCACAAGCCTCCAATCCAAAAGAACAATTACATCTCCATGATTACACCCATCCCTTACCACTCATTGGTCATCCAAACAAACCCAAGTTACCCAAAGCATACTTCTTCAACAACGATTTAGCGTATCTCATCTATGGAAACACAAATCCTGAGAAACAATATGCAATGTCAATTACCAAATATCCAGCAGCCTAATATGCCATAGAAGGCTTAGAACAACAAGTTGGCAGTTTATGGATCGACAAAGTTTAAGAAATCAATGAAGATGCTGCTCTTGGAGTATACCATTGGCCAAATCTGCGAAGGTTTTTCTACAAATATATGCTATCCAGAAAACCCAAAACTGATGTTTGGAGCAAGTATAGGATTCTGTCGATCACCAGTGTAGAAACCGAATGAATGTTTGGGTACAACTTTCTGAAGAAGATTACTGTGAGAAGATTGGATGATCAAGACTACACCTTCAGTGAAGCTGACTATCCCTACCTGAACCTCAATGATATCGAAGATATGTATCTACAACTTGAACATCTCCTTGGATGCCTTCAGTACGATATCATCAACTCGATTCTCATCTTGACAAGCAGCCGTACACATTTGGGGATAGACCGTTTGGGGTGTATTATACAAGGGACAGATCGTCACCAAGATTCATGGGTTTTGAAGAACTCCGCAAGTTCAGTGACGAAAGTCTTCTAATGGTCAAAACTGAACTTGAGGATATTTTCGAAAAACGGAGCAAGGGGTTGTTAACAGGATGGTTACGAGTCATCAAAATGGAGCAAGAATGATGCTAAGCAAGCGGTGAAGTTCGTGAAAAGTATTGACAATAAGATCAAGTTCCGGATGCAGATGCGACGACTGGAAAGTTACGTTGGAGGACGTACACGAATCCCCAACATCCTCACGTTTCGTCGTCCTGAGTAATAACCATTGGTACAATTTCATTGTTTCATCATTTCCATAATTTCATCATTTTTCATCACCGACTATGGTTTGTGTACACATAACAGTGCACAACCCGTACCGGTAAAGAAAGGACCCTGAGGTACGCATCAGTGCCTCAATCCTGTTCAAAGGAGCGAAAGCTTCTTTCTTATGAGTAGAATTAAACCGGAATGTTTTCTAAGTTTTTTCAAACATTCTGCTCATAAGGACAAGTATTCCCTTGTCAAGGGGGAGTATTTGAAAAATATAATCTTTGTTCAACATACAAAAGTTCTTGAAATTCTCCCGATAAAACTCATACGGCATATTTTTATCAAACGTTTATCAAAAACATCATAAGTATGCTATTTTTGAGGGGGAGAATAACGATATGATCAAAATATGGTAATGCTACGTTAGAATCTCATGAGTGCTAGACTCAGAATTGACCCTCGAATTGACGATAGGAAAAGTTAGTAGTCGAAAGGTCATGTCCCAGACGGGTAATAATTTCAAGCCAGTTTATCTGGTGATGTAAGCGTGTCTCGCAAAGGATGTGTCTGAGTAGAATGTACCGATTTCGAGCGATTTTCCTTGAATGTGATCTGGACGGGTAATAATTTCAAGCCAGTTCGTCTGGTGATGTAAGCGTGTCTCGCAACGATCATGTTCATTGAAAATCAATCAATTCAAAAGTGCCAACTCTTCCCGGCATGGGCAAATTCATTTTAACTATATATGAGCACATGTTAAGGGGGAGTCTTTCAGAAATACGCAAAACTCTCATGGTGTCAATAAAATGTTTTTACAATCATCGACACTTTGAGAGATTTTCAATGGTTTGTTTATGGCATCATTAGGATAGTCATGGAGTTATAAGGTGACTAAGGTTTAGGATAAACCGTCCTATGAACCGCCAGAGCTGGAGGGATCTACCCAAGGACAATTCCCATAGTTTAGAACTAGAAAGTCCTAGGTATGATACAAAAAAAGAGAAATGAAATGAAAGGAGAAAGAATGGGTTGAAGAATTAAAAAGAAAAGCAAAGAAAAGGGTGAAAAGAAATAGCCCTCCATTTGTTCAACCTTAGGGCAGACACCGGGTTCAATTCATAATCTACTGGTTGACTGAGCATCACCGGTATTGAAGACAAAAGACGTCATGGACCCAGTGACGCACTGCACTAAACCTTCTAGCCACTCAGGTGTCTCTCAAAAGGCACTTGTTTCATTTCACACGGAGAACCCTTCATCATCTATCGAGTTCTCACTACGAGATGTGTTGATATTGAAAAGGAGGTACTCTGCTCCACGCCCCCGACGACCAAACAAATGTGCACTAATCGAGTCTAGAGCCATGAGATTCATCAAAGATCTCTTACGAACACTTAGTATTACACTGTTGTTCTACATCATGGGCAGCAGTTGTAAATTTAAGAAGAATCCTTCGCAGATCTTAGCAATCTGCCGAGAACATTCTTGAGAGAATTCACAATTGTGATTCTCAGTGATAGAATGGAAATCCTACCAGGGTAACATCATACAACCCTGACAGCAGGTCACTTCGGTAACTCCTTGTGGGTTATGCTTAGTGTTTGCTCCAAAACGGTCTACAGTCGTGGGGTGATCTCCAGCGGCTCACTGAATCGTGGGTGCACTTCGGTGTGTCCGTGTTAGCCCTTTCAGGGGTATCCGGTTCAGAACGGCCTGGGCAAGGATTAGAGAAAGTCTTCACACTATGCTGTTGTCGATCTCGAAGTCTGAGCCTGTAAGTGCCGGTTGGTTCGTGCTGTTGCTGCGAAGGAGCTTGAAGACCTGGAGTTCAACCACCATCAAGAATCCATCATGCTCATATCCTGAAGATAAGTTCACATAAAGACTCAGAAATATCAAAAATTCAGAATATGTTAAAGAAAAGTCAAAGTTCAAGCACTACAACCTTTCACAAGTTAAAGATTGAAGAAGTGAGAACAAGTTGAAGAACCAAAGTCAAAATATATATGAGCATGGTGGAGAAGGCTTGAAGACACCAGAAGCAGAGACCATTGGAGAACGGCAGATCAGTACCATATCATATCACATCACTATCAAAAACAAAGAACAAAGATTCAGAAGACGTCAAAGCCACAAGAAGCAAAGACGATGTCAAGCAACCTTGATGACCAATACTTAGGGGGAGATTGTTGGGAACACGTTTTTGTGTTAATTCAAGTATTGATCATATTGTAATAGGTTGCTTTGGCCTTTAGGTTTGTTATTAAGCCCAACCCGTGTAGAAGGCCCATGGGCTGTGTCATTTATTTATTTAAGTATGTTTATGTAAGATAATTAGGGCTACAAGCCCATGCTCATGTAAAACTATAAATACCCCCTCCCACCTTAGGGAGAGGGTTGGTTGATGAATTCACTAAACATTTCCATATTATTGTTAATCATCTTCCACACTCTCTTTCTCTCTCTAACTTTCTCTCTCTAGATCTAGGGCTTATTAGTGGTTAATCTAGGTAGCTTAATTCATAATAGTAAGTAACATCACTAACACCCCAATTCCATTGTTTTCGAAAGATTTCACAAAACTAGGATCATGAAAAATTCCACTTTTGATACAAACTAAAAACATTTTTCTCATGCATACATGATCTCACGAATATTGATCGAATTACATATCTAATATGTATTTATCGACATATTCGCTTGAGCAAAATTGAAGTTAGGAGTGTTTTGGTAATCTCAATATTTTTAGTTCTAGAGTCGAGAGATTACCGCACCTCCACATAGTTTGCATATAGGCACACACTAGGCAAGTGTATTTAAATGAACTATTCTCAATTTTAATCTTTGATAAATTTTTCATAGGTAACAAGAGTTATCACATGTTTGATTACGATCATGAACTGACAGTCGATTACATTCCCAAACCATCACTTGAACCAAACACCCCACCTTGTCACATACAAAGCTTACGTCACCTAGAGTCTCGTCTCTTCCATGAAGGACGTATTGTCGAATCCTCCTTTCTCAATCATGATCATATCCAAACCATGTTTCAAGAAATCAGATTTGATTGCTTATTTCGGATTAATGATCTAATCTGTCATCGGTTTGTCCTTGAGTTCTATAGACAAGTTAAACTCGTACATAACGAGGATCGAACTTTGTCTCTCTAATTCGTGATACAAAACGAAGAAATCTCACTAACTCTTGACCAATTTGCTAACATTCTTGAACTTCTGAACCATGGACAATGTTCCTACACGGAAGGTTGGTCTCTCAAAACCCTCATGAGTCACCAAATTGAGTCCGGTCCCTACAATACCCTCATTCTCACTCCATGTAAGATTAAAGAACATATTCGTCTTCCTCAAAAAGTTCATGGTTTTCTCAAAGAAAACGGTGAAATTGAGTTCCGTGAGTCCCACGACTATGACTTAGATCCACTAAAAGTCTATGTTGATGAAATTCATCCACATCTACGTAGATGGATAGAAGTCATTCGTGAAAATGTCTTTTGTCTACCTCACAACCATGAGCACCTTCCGGCGTGTTGTGCTCACATGTTGTATTGTCTAGTCACCGAACAACCCTACAACCTTGCTTACTTTGTGGCAAGGAGAATTGTCAGTGTCAGGGGTCGACTAAATAAGGCGATACCCTATGGCATGTTGTTGACTCATCTATACCGTTTTGTCCTAAACTCGTTCCCTCACCTAAAAAACAATCGATATCTCCTTTTTTATCCCACCATGGCTCCTCTAACTCAAAACACCTACACCTCTCTATAATGGGAATGTACATCATCTCAAGGTAATCATGATGATAGTTCAATACCGTGCTATGATGTTTCATCGAGTGATGATGAATGAGGGTGTGCTCAAGCCAATGAAACTATTTTTATAATTAGGATTTTTCTATGATAAAATATATTAGGGATTAATACTCTTTGCTATTTTGCATGCTTGACATTTATTCTATCACCTTGCATGAATTTATTATATAATTCTTGGATGATAGCTTATTTTGTCTTTTTTGTTTGCATGCTTATGGATTATCTTAGAAAATTGCATGATAATCTTTAATAGCTAGAAGTAGCTTAATATGGGACATATTAGGCAAATAAATCTTTAGTGATTTGAGGCACTAACATTTCCTGCAAATAGTTCCCCTAGAAAACTTCCCCTTAGCTGCCCAAAACTAGGTTGTACAGGAAAGTTCGTGACTTCTAGGTCACGGTACCATTAAATAGGCCACGGTACCGTTAAATTTAAAGGTATCATGTGGTATTTAGTGGTATCGTGCCTTTGTTTGACGAATTTTCACTGTTTCCTCTAGATCCCTGCATCCCTAACCTCAAACCTGCAAAATTTTGCAAACTCACATACACCCCAAGATTCCCTTAATACACCATAGGACACTACCACCAACTTTAATTCAAATTCCACCACTCTTGCCACCATTGCAAGCTTATCTAGCATCTCATCTTCAACCTTACACCACTAAATCACCATGTCTTCCACACAAGGATCAAAAACCCACATCTCAAAGAAACCTAGGATAACCGTAAGACCACCATCCAAACCTCTCTTTGTTGATCTCACAAAAGATGATGGAGTCACAAAACCACCTTCCCAAGCCATTCCTCACTCACCATCTCCACCTAATGCTCCTTCCAAAACATCTTCGACTAGAACCACATCTTCATCATCTCCCTCTCTCAACAGTATGCCATCATCCATGGACTACACACTCTCACCCATCACTCCATTGGTTTATGCCATGCCAACCCCATCACAAACTAACTCACCACCACCTCCTTCCCCAATCATGGGCTAACCTATCCAACCTTATCCATTTGATATACATAGTGCTAATTTCCTATGTTGCCTACACAACCATAACCTCATTTCTCCTTGAGGATGAGATACACTTCATGTTCTCCTATGTGGAGCATCTCTTGACACCACCACCACCTCCAATCATGTCACCATCTCTACGTCCTCCTAGCCCACATAACTAAACATGTTCATGTTTAGTTTTCAACAAAAACCTTTAGGACCCCTTTTGGAAATGAAGCTTGCCTCTAGTCATTAAGGATTTATGTTTCTTGTTGTTTGTCTTTGTGATGTAGTCATACTTATGCATGACATTTCTTTTAATTAATGGATTGGCATGTCATATGGTTGTTTATTTATTTTTTTTGTATTTGGCTACTTAGCCATTTTCTTGTTTGTGGTTGGATATTTGTCTTAATTGCTACATGTTAGATATTGTATATTTGTCATCTAACTTTGTTTTGTAGCAAGAATCATTGCTCGATTCCTTGGTGTCCTCCAAACGAGGGGGAGTATACATCAAGGGGGAGCTTTAGCAACCTTTTTGCTTCGACAAAAAGGGGGAGAAATGGGATATAAACTCATTAAAAACTTGTTAAAATTAATTTTAACTTAAAATGAGTTTAGGTTTTGTCATCATCAAAAAGGGGGAGATTGTTGACGCAAATAATGTTCTAAAAACGTTATTTATAATTTTCGGTAACTTCACGTTTTGTGGATGACAAAATGTGAAAACAATTTAAAATTAACGGAAACAAGTTTTTAGTCGAAAGATCCCATTTCTACGCAAATCACTCTAGGTATGCTCAAACAAATTTACAACTGGACAAATGATTAAAGAAGTGAATTTGTGTTTAAAACTTCACATTTTTAATGTGACAAAACATTTTTTCAAAAATATACTTTACAAGTTATTTTTGAATAATTAAGAAATGTTTTATTCGAAAAATAAGTTCAAATAACATAACAGCTATTTCCCCCCCAAAATCAGCTCCAAACTTCCACAAATAAATTTCACCACTAAAGACAAAAAGAGGAGTGTTTTTGTCTTGCACTGTACCACTAAATTTAGTGGTACCGTGGGTGATTCAATGGCACCGTTTCCTCATAACGGCTATAATTTTTTTGCCTATAAATACCAGCCCTTTTCACAGTTTTTGGGCATCCTTTTTCACACATATCTTTCTGAGTTCAATACTCTTATCACATCTTCTCTTCTTGATCATTTAGTTTAGTTTTCTTTTGTTTAAAGAGTGATCCAATCATCCAACCAAGTGATCACCTTCATTCCTCTACTAGTGCAAGAGAAGAACACAAGGTATCCAAGGAGATACAAAGTGTTGTAGTTGTAGTTAGTGCACTTGTAACATTTGTTACACACTTGCTGTATTCTAGCATACATCAAGTTCATTTTTCTTTTGAGAGTTTGTGAGAGTAGGTCATTGTGATCTTGTAGAGATATTGAATATCTCTTGTATCTTGTGAGCTAGTGTGTTGATCAAGTGGATCAAGGGTAGATCGGGTAGATCGAGTCAAGTGTGTTGATTGTGTGAAGTAGAAAGGACCGTGTGGATCGTGGTCGATTGGTACTAGCTAAGATTATTACTCGACATCTAGCTTAGTGTCGGAAGTTAAGATAAGCAACGTTGTACGGTTTTTTCCGCCTGAAGGGAGGTTTGTTGACATAATGCTTGAAACTCTCGAGTGTGGTACTCGGGGAGTGGAGTAGGGCGAAGAAGAGCTTCATGACCGAACCACTATAAATCTCTTCGCCCCGGTTTGATCTTTCCATATCTTTTCTTTACATTCATTATTTACATTAGATAGTATAGTTTAGTGTTCATATTGGTGTTGATTGATTACACATAAGATTCGAATCAAAGTTTTTTAAAAGTAAGGTTTTGAAACAAATTAAAAACCGGTAAAACTATTCAACCCCCCCTTCTAGTTTTCCACATTTTGTTTGGCATGATTGTTTATGTTTTTGAAATTCAGATGGGAGAGTCTCTTATGCCAAAGCCAGTTTAGTGTTTCAGTGGCTTTAGCAAAAAGACATGTTCCATTCTGAGTTAGAGTAGACATATCTAACACATAAACATCTTGTCTTCTTGGTGCAATAAGAACGATTTCTTAATTGAACTAAAGATGGTGCCGTGCTTATCATCAAATTGAACTATGTATTTTGCATCACATAGTTGACTGACACAGATAAGATTGTACTTGAGGCCATTAACATAAGCTATTCTATTTGTCACAAATCACAATTTCATGTCATTTTCCAAACCTCGACAATTTACTATTCGTGAGTTACTATTCATCATTTACTATTCATCGATCACTATTTATCATTTCACTATTCATCATTTTTGAAGTCAATTAGAGACTTTGAGAAGTCGTCAAAAATTTTACTATTCACATAACACTATTCATTCCCGGACAAAAATCACTATTCATGGGCATCATTCATCATGTCGTAAACTAGGTTTACGGGTATTCAAATGCGCGTAACCAGTAAGGTTTAGCTGCGTATTCATGCATCATCAGTTAAGGCACATCATACAGACTAGAGTAGTATGCATATCATCAGTAACATCATTATCATATCAGTTCATGCACGGGTTTGTGTGATTTTCATTAACGTATGCTTAATTGTTTAATTAACGTTACTACTTAGTCATTACTACGAAAATTATACACAATACTCCCGACTATGATCCTAATACATTTTCAAACTAATTATAATGAGATAGAGATTATATTATTACTTTGCCCAGTGTTTTTAAACCAATTGCAATATTTTCCGTTAGGAGCTTATAACTCCGTCGGTTTGCGATATTTCAACCCGATAATCATTCTAACACCCGATTCATGCAAGGAATACGATTTTACAATTTTTCCAACTTCGTCGTATTTTATTTTACCTCGTCATGATTTATTTCTAGTTAACTCGGTACCCGATAACACCTAATGTATACTCAAAACTAGCTAATTCTAATTAAATGGAGACATGAGCATTAATTAACATCAAATCCTTCCACTCTCATCCATGTGTGCCGCCCCCTAGCCCTCCCCTAATTCTCCATGGCACTTGATTAATAAGTACATCTCATTTAATGTTGCTAGCATATATGTTTCCTAATTATTTTCACTAACACACACAACAAAAATTTCACTAGCTAAATAAGCAACAAGCACTCTCTTTTCTCTCCTTGTTGGATCGGCCAAACCAAGAACAACAACCATAATCCATCACTTTTTGAAGAACAAGTTATAATCTAGCTCCATTTACCTTCCTTGTTAGAGTTTTGGGATAAAAACTCAAGGTTTCTTATACATTTTCATCCAAATCTCATCACACCATCAAGTAAGCTTCAAGAACATCTCTTTGATCATTTCATAGTTTCATTTAATTCATATGATTATGTATTTCCAAGTTATATTAGTTAATCATTCAACTTATTTATGTTTTAGATACCACTTTTGACATAAACTATCTTTAACACTAGATCTATTAGTTTCGCTAGTGATCTCATGAAATCCACCAAGGTTGGTGATGTTTAGGACCCCATGACACCCTAAGAAGGTGTATGGTAGGATTTGCGAACTTGTGGAGTTGATTTGAAGTGGTATGATCAAGTTTAGAACCAAGAAAATGAGTTTTTAACAAGTATATATAAGCTACTGTCCAAAAATGAAAAGTCTGGAGAACTCAGGAACTTTTGAACTATTTTGGCCTTCATATTCAGAAAGTTCTTTCAAAAACGAAAGCGTGGCCGCTTGAATCACTAAAAACCGACTTATAACGAAGGAGATATGATTTTTCAAAGTTAGACGACGAAAACTATATTCTGAAAATTTAGTTGCTGATCGCCGAGATTCAAAGGACAAAACGAGGCATTAGACGTGATCTAGACTACCCAACCTACTTAGATTATGTTAGTTCATGTTTATACGAAGCCGTGTATATAAAGAACGTAGCAAACGAGCTTATAACGACCGAGATATGCACGTTTAAAGCCCGACATACCATGTTTATTTTTGACAGCCCACTATTAGAAAATATTCTAAGTATAAAAACTAGTATTTTTACAAGTCACTAAGTTGATAGCCGATTTTCTATATGATCAAGGCGCGTTTGATCAAAATTTAAATGAAACGACATTAAGATTATGTTGCAAGGTTTTCAAAAACGTCGAGTTTGATCACTAACACTTAACGTACTATATTTCGCGACTAGTTTCACGAAGCCATTTTTGAGATATTTTCACAAGTATCGAAAAGTGTTATTTTTGCGACGAAAATATTATATTTGCCGATAGAACACCAAATGAGGATCGTGGAGTATCGTTTCAACATAATTACGCGAAAAGTAGTTTATAACTTAACGAGACGTCAAAAATGTATTTTTCGTCGATAAACGTTATTTTCAAAACTAACAAGTGGTATCGTTAGCATACGTATTTGCATGTGTTGCATTTTATCATTGCTTACCTTGGATCATATCATTCATGATAGGTCGCGGTTAGAGACCGAGTCTCATTGTCATCATATCCATTGTTGTCATTGTTGCTATATCATATCAGGTGAGTTTTCATAGCCCCGTTTTCAATTGTTTACATAATTTCTAAATTCTCGGGGGAGAATACATTGCACCATTTTTATGCGGACCAAAGTATCAAACTCATTACATTGCTTAAGTTAAATCATTTTCCCAGATTAAAGTCCCCTTTATTATCATGAACCGTTAATTGTGAGCAAGCGAGAGTGAGTGAATAGATCTATTGAGGGTGACTCCTTCGTTCGGGTTGGTAGCACCAACTTGTCAAACGAACGCATTTCATTTCTGTCATATTAGAGTGAATGGCAAACACTCAGTTGGGGAATTTCATTCATTCTAGCTTCGGGGTCATGAGCTTAAGAACTAATGTATCATTTTTATGTGGCATTATTTTTTCATACACTTTATACTTGTGGTTTCCGTATAACATTTCATTTACATAAACCTATGAACTCACCAACATTTTTGTTGACCATTTATAGCAATGTATTTTCAGGTAATTAAGGTATCGCATGTTGGCTTGCATAAGGACATACCAGGGAGTCGCGAAGTCGACGCGTCTCACTTTATATTTTATGCACTTATCTATCGTTTGATTTGTATAAACTTGTTTTCTGAAAACTTGTTTCACCTTTTGGGACCTTGTTTTGTAAACTCTGGACGTTTTAAATAATCAAACGATGTATTTTCTAAACGATACTTTAGGTCGTTCAATATAACTATACTGTGGTGCTATGATCAGTCACGCCATTGAATGCTTCATTACGCTGCAAGTCAAGAATTTGGGGGTGTGACAGATTGGTACCAGAGCAAAGGTTATAGCGAACTAGGTTGTCCTTTATACCCTAGACTATAACTACACCATCATAGCATCTCATCATGCTAGCATAAGTGCATATTCATTATATCACATGTAGTGATTGCTATTTCATACATATATTATTTCATCATGACCCACATTGTGGATATGGTTATTTACATTTATTTCACATCGTTTGTAACAGAGATGTCTTCAGACTCGCACCCTATTGTTATCTCATCGGACTCTGAGTCAGCAGAGATTTCCTCACTACCCTCCATCATACTAGAGTCGGTTACATCACCGTCACTACCCACCATCATTTTGTCATCTGTGGAGCCTACTCCACAGTCATCACCTATGATGTTAGAGGCTGAGACAGAACCCTTTGAGGAGGGGGAAGTCGCACCTACCCCACCACTGTCACCTGTGATCCGCCGTGGTCCCAGAGTCGTCCCAGTGATCCAGCCAGGGGAGTTTATATCCTATGGTCGAGTTTACCGTACATATCCCGGTGGGCCGCGCATGAAACGCACTGCTGCTAAGCGGGTTCATCGTCTCACTGTCAGATCACCAGCTGCTTTTATACCCTTACCACCACCATCATCACTTACTTCATCTCATCCACTCCGTCGCCGCTTATCACCATTACCATCCCTATCATTATTATCACCACCTTTACCACCCCTACCAGATTGTGCTCCAGGTGATGCACCATCAGCACCAGTTCATCCCAGGGATCCTACTCCTATGTCCGACCTACCGCTCAAGAAGCGGGCACGGCTTGATATCCCATCACCAGATACTTCAGATACATCAGAGGATGCACCGCCCTGCAGGTTTGAGATTGATGAGAGCTCGAGGGCTGCTGCTGACAGACTACTTACTGCTGCTACACTTGACTCGAGACTCGACCATCTACAGGGACAGATTGACAAGGCAGTAGGTTATGTGGAGGAGATACCAGTGAGCCGGATTGAGGCTATAGAGGAGGAGGTCGAGGGACTAGTCTTTGGCAGAGTTGCTATAGATGCTGCATATCAGGGATTGGAGGCCCGTCAGCTAGAGAGTTCTGAGCGTATTACCCGGTTGAGGCAGGAGATTCCTGAGTTATTTGATAGGGCACAGATGTCTCAGGATGAGCACCACCGTCAGGCCAGTGAGTTAGCTTCAGTTCAGGCTAGGATGTCTGCATCAGAGAGAAGGGAGGCCGATCTTCAGCTTCGAGTTCAGCACTTAGAGGAGATTGTTGTTGATATGACTAGAGATCTTAAGAGGATTAGCCGTAGGCTAGGTGGAGCACTAGGAGGAGGTGCCTAGTGTTAGACTTTTATCATGTAGCTTGTACATTATTATCCTAGTCCCGGGGAGTGGGACATAGTTTAGAACTTGTTGTCTTTTTCTTGTAGTACAAACAAATATATCAAGTGTGACTCTACTATGCAGGAATTTCGTTGTGCTATTTTATGATATCGGTCTGTGTGAACCGAAATTTTCATGTATTATATTCATGTCGTTGTGATTATGCTTATGATATTTCGTGATTATTTCTCGTTGTGATTCATTGTATTTATACATGTTGTAGTTGTATTTATACATGTTGTGGTTATATATACATGTTGTGGTTGTATATATTGTGTATGATGATCGTTTCTATTGTGAGTTCTCATTGTGTTATTTTTGTGATTGTGAAGAATCATGCCACCCAAAAGAGCCACTACTGCCATGACACCAGCTGAGATCAGAAAGCTTGTTGCCGACAGTATAGAGGCAGCATTGGATACAGAAAGAGCTGCCGTAGATGCAGCTGCTGCTGAAGCCGCTTCGCGGGCAGAAACCACAGAAGCCGCAGGAACAAATACCAATGGAACTAACGGACGTAAATGTACGTACAAAGATTTCAAGAGTGGAGATCCACCAAAATTCAAAGGCACTAAGGGAGCCACTGCCATGATTCGTTGGTTCGAAAAGATTGAATCTGTGTTTCTCTTATGCAACTGTCCAGAGGAGTACAAAGTGAAGTTTGCTACTAGTACGCTTGTTGAGGAGGCTATGTCGTGGTGGAATTCGTATGCAAAACCCTTGGGAATGGAAAATGCTCAAAAGCTTTCATGGGAAGAGTTCAAGAAATTGCTGACAAAGAAGTTTTGCCCACGAACAGAGGTGAAGAAAATGGGAACAAAGTTTTATGAACTAGTGATAGCAGGAAATGATATTGAGGCATATATCAGGAGGTTTTAGGAATTGGCAGCATTATGTCCGACAATGGTTCCAAACACTGAGAAGCTATTAGAGAATTTCACTGGAAGATTACCTCACAGCATCCGTGGAGATGTGATTTCTTTTGACCCACAAACATTGGATGAGGCAATCAGAATGTCTTAGAAACTCATGGCTCAGATAGTGAAGAAAGAAACTACTTCAAACAACAACAACAGCAACACCAACAGTAACCGTAACTACAACAACCGTAAATCCAAAAACAACAACCGAAATAATTCCAATAACAACAACAACAAAAAAAGAAATCGGGACAACAACCAGAGTGGCAATGCTACTCAACCACCACCCAAGAGACAGGAAACTGCAAAGGCCTATGTTGCAGGTCCAGCTGAGAAAAGAGGTTACAATGGTACCTTACCCAAGTGCAACAAATATCAAACCCACCATAACCCCGAAAATTGTCCGAATCCTTGTGGGAACTGTAAGAAAGTTGGTCATTCGACCAGGGATTGCAAAGCTCCGATTATGGTTGATAATCAGAAACCCCCAGTAACGTGCTTTGGTTGTGGAGAAGTCGGACACTTCAAGAATAAATGTCCAAAAGGAAAGGATCAGGGAAGCAATAACCAAGGTGGAACGGCTAGAGGAAGAGCTTATGTCCTTGGAGGTGAAGATGTCAGGGAGGACCCAAATATTGTTACGGGTACGTTCCTCATTAATAATCGTTATGCATCCATACTATTTGATTCAGGAGCTGATAGAAGTTCTGTTTCTACTGCATTTGCACCATTACTCAACATTGAACCAACCACATTGGATACTCCTTATCACATCGAACTAGCTAATGGTTCTTTAGTTGGCACCGACACGATCATTCGTGGTTGCACTCTCAACTTTCTTAATCACCCATTCAATATAGATCTCATGCCCGTAGAACTTGGAAGTTTCGACATTGTTATCGGTATGGATTGGTATCTCAACACCATGCAAAAATCATTTGTGATGAAAAAGTTGTTCATCTTCCTTACGACGGTGAAACATTGGTCATTTGTGGAGAACGAAGTGGAACCAAACTCAGTATAATCTCATGCATCAAAACCGAGAAGTACATAAAGAAGGGTTGTTATGCATTCTTGGCTCATATCACAGAAAAGAAGTCGAATGAGAAGCGACTTGAAGATGTACCAACTGTTAAAGATTTTCCAGAAGTCTTTCCAGAAGAGTTGCCTGGATTACCACCTACTCGCCAAGTGGAATTTTAGATTGATTTAGTGCCAGGAGTTGCACCAGTTGCGCGAGCACCTTATCGACTTGCACCTTTAGAAATGCAAGAGTTGTCAAACCAATTGCAAGAACTTTTAGACAAAGGTTTCATTAGACCAAGTTAATCGCCTTGGGGAGCACCGGTTTTGTTTATGAAGAAGAAAGATGGATCTTTCAGAATGTGCATTGACTATCGAGAGTTAAACAAGTTAATGGTGAAGAATCGTTATCCACTTCCCATGATCAAAGATTTGTTTGATCAGTTGCAAGGTTCTAGTTCCTACTCCAAGATCGATTTAAGGTTAGGTTACCATCAGCTTAGAGTTCGGGAGGATGACATCCCGAAGACAGCATTTAGAACTCGGTATGGTCATTATGAGTTTCAGGTAATGCCGTTTGGACTGACCAATGCGCCAGCTGTGTTCATAGATCTCATGAACAGGGTATGCAAGCCATATCTGGATAAGTTTGTGATTGTATTCATTGACGATATCTTGATTTACTCAAGGAGTGAAGAAGAGCACCGAGAACACCTCAGAACAATCCTAGAACCGCTCAAGAAAGAGAAACTGTACGCCAAATTTTTGAAGTGTGATTTTTGGATCCGCAGGGTACAATTTCTTGGTCATGTCATTGATAGTCAAGGACTACAGGTTGATCCAGCAAAGATTGAGGCAGTTAAAGATTGGGCAACACCAAAGACTCCTACAGAAATTCGTCAATTCTTATGACTTGCCGGATATTACAGAAGGTTCATTGAAGGGTTTTCCAAGATAGCTAAACCATTGACCAAGTTGACACAAAAGAACCAGAAGTAAGATTGGGGAAAGAAACAAGAGACCGCTTTTCAGTTATTGAAGCAGAAGCTTTGCAGCGCACCAATTTTGGCACTGCCAGAAGGGATTGAAAACTTTGTGGTATATTGTGATGCTTCACACAAAGGACTTGGAGCAGTATTAATGCAGAACGAGAAGGTGATAGCTTATGCATCTCGACAGCTTAAGAAGCATGAGAAGAATTACACTACTCACGACTTAGAGTTGGGTGCAGTGGTTTTCACACTTAAGATTTGGAGGCACTATCTTTATGGAACTAAGGTGTTATCACAACAGAGCTAGTATATACTTGATCAGAAGGAACTCAATATGAGGCAACGTCGTTGGTTAGAACTGCTTAGTGATTACGACTGTAAGATTCGATATCATCCAAGAAAAGCCAATGTTGTGGCAGATGCACTCAGTCGGAAGGAACAACTCAAGCCTTTGAGAGTCAGATCATTGGGTATGACAATCATTTCACCACTACCATCAAAAATCCTCGAGGCTCAGGTAGAAGCACTCAAGGAAGAAAACCTACCAAGTGAGACACTTAAGGGAATGCAAGATAATGCGAACGGTTTAGTAAGGAGATCAGACAGAGTACTATGCTTCAAGGATAGAAGTTAGATACCTCTTTATGGTGGAATACGAGAGTTGATTATGCACGAGTCGCACAAGTCAAAGTACTATATTCAGCCAGGTTCTGATAAGATGTATCAAGATCTCAAGAAACTTTATTGGTGGCCCAATATGAAAGCAGAGATAGCTACGTATGTTAGCAAATGTCTTACTTGTGCTAAAGTAAAAGCCGAGTACCAGAAACCATCAGGATTACTTCAGCAACCAGAGATTCCCCAGTGGAAGTGGGAACGCATTACAATGGATTTCGTCACTAAACTTCCCAAGACAACAGGCGGTTACGATGCTATTTGGGTAATCGTTGATCGTCTCACCAAATCAGCCCATTTCATCCCAATCAAAGAGACTTATTCTATCAATCAGCTCACCAGACTTTACGTCAAGGAAATAGTTTCAAGGCACGGTGCACCAATTTCCATCATTTCTGACAGAGACAGTCGCTTTACTTCAAACTTTTGGCAATCATTACAAGATTCATTTGGAACTAAATTAGACATGAGCACTGCCTATCATCCTCAGACCGATGGTCAGAGCGAGAGAACGATTCAGACATTGGAAGACATGCTCAGGGCGTGTGTGATTGATTTCGGAAATGGTTAGGCTAACCATTTGCCATTGATCGAGTTCTCTTACAATAACAGTTATCACTCGAGCATAAAGGCAGCACCATTCGAGGCACTCTATGGTCATAAGTGCCAGTCCCCAGTTTGTTGGGCCAAAGTTGGTGATGTACAACTTACTGGTCCAGAGTTGGTTCGGGAAACAACAGAAAAGATAATTCAGATTCGAGAAAGACTCAAAACAGCTAGAAGCTGATAGAAAAGTTACGCCGATGTTCGATGCAAACCATTAGAATTTCAGGTTGGAGACAAAGTCATGTTGAAAGTCTCGCCTTGGAAGGGCGTGATACGATTTGGGAAACGCGGGAAGTTGAACCCGAGATACATAGCGCCATTTAAGATTCTGGAGAGAATTGGTCCGGTAGCATACAGGCTTAAGCTTCCGTCAGAGCTCAGCAGTGTACATAACACGTTTCATGTCTCAAACCTCAAGAAATGTCTTTCAGACAAAACGCTCGTAATACCATTGGAAGAAGTTCAGCTCGATGATAAGCTTAACTTTGTGGAAGAACCAACAGAAATTATGGACCGTGAGGTCAAACAGTGGAAGCAAAGTCGAATTCCGATCGTGAAAGTTCGCTGGAATTCTCGTAGAGGTCTTGAGTTTACTTGGGAATGAGAAGATCAGATACGGCTCAAATACCCACATTTTTTCACCGAGACCACTCCAGAGACCAACATCAGCTGAATTCAGGGACTGAATTCCTTTTAAGGTGGTCAACTGTCACAAATCACAATTTCAGGTCATTTTCCAAACCTCGACAATTTACTATTTGTGAGTTACTATTCATCTTTTACTATTCACCCATCACTATTCATCATTTTACTATTCATCATTTTTGAAGTCAGTTTGAGACTTTGAGAAGTCGTCACAAAATTTACTATTCACGGAACACTATTCATTCCCGGAGGGAAATCACTATTCACGGAACACTATAACTCCGTCGGTTTACGATATTTCAACCCGATAATCATTCTAACACCCGATTCATGCAAGGACTACGATTTTACAATTTTTACAACTTCGTCATATTTTATTTTACCTCGTCATGATTTATTTCTAGTTATCTTGGTACCCGATAACACCTAATGTGTAGGTCACTAATATCTCAAACACACACACGATAAGAAAGCTAAAAATACGATTTACTACTATATAATAAGCTACGATTAAGAAGATAAGTAAATAAGCAAATAAGCTAAAGAGAATAAGATGAGAATAAGAGAGAATGGGAGGCTTTCACTATTCGAATGATTAAGGAACAAGGCTTTCGCCACTTACATGAAAAACCAACATGAAATATGATGCCCCATGCCTTCTATTTATAGGCTTTGTGTTAGGGCAACATATACAAAATAGATTCTAGAAGGTTTAAGACTAAAGTGGGAGGTCCATGGGCTTCTAATGGACCGCACCAATATTGCAAACATAAAGCCCAACTCGTGCAACATTTTAACTAAATGAACAAGACTTGTAAATTTAACAAAACGTGTTCCTAACAATCTCCCCCTAAGTCTTGATCATCAATGTTGCTCGACGTCTTCTTTGCTTCTTAGGCTTCCGACATCTTTATAATCTTAGTTTCTTTGTTCTTGTTCTAAGAGGATATGATGTTGTCTTGATCTGCCAATCTCCAACGTCTTCTCATCTTCTCTATCATGTTCATATGTCTTTGACTTGTTTTCTACAACATGTTCTCACTTTTCAATCTTGAGAAAGGTTGAAGTTCTTAAACTTTTGACTTTACTGTATCATATGTTGAACTTTTGATGTTACTGAGTCTTTGAGAGAACATGTCTTCAAGATATGAACATGATGGAGTCTTGATGGTCGAACTCTAGCTCCTCAGCAGCAGCAGCAGCAACAGCAGCATCAGCACGAACCAACCGGTACTTACAGGCTCAGACTTGAGATCGTCAACAGCATAGTGTGAAGACTTTCTCAAATCCTAACCCAGACCGTTCTGAACCGGATTCCCCCGAAAGGGATAACACGGACACACCGAAGTGCACCCACGATTCAGTGAGTCACTGGAGATCACCCCACGACTGTAGACCGTTTGGAGCAAACACTAAGCGTAACCCACAAGGAGTTACCAAAGTGACCTGCTGTCAGAGTTGTTTGATGTTGCTCTGGCAGGATTTCCATTCAATCATTGATAATCACAATTGTGACTTTTCTCATGAATGTTCTCGGCAGATTGCTAAGATCTGCGAAGGACACTTTCTTAATTTTACATTTGCTGCCCATGATGTAGAACAGTAGAGTAATACTAAGGGTACCTAAGAGACTTTTATGAATCTCATGGCTCTAGACTCAATTAGTGCACATTTGTTTGGTCGACGGAGGCGTGGAGCAGATTGCCTCCTTTTCAATATCAACACTCTCGTAATGAGAGGTCGATAGATTATGAATGGTTCTCCGTGTGAATGAAACAAATGTCTTTTGAGAGACACTTGAGTGGCTTAGAAGGTTTATTAGTGCGTCACTGGGTCCATGACGTCTTTAGTCTTCAATACTGGTGATGCTCATCAACCAGTAGATTATGAATTGAACCCGGTGTCTGCCCTAAGGTTGAACAAATGGAGGGCTATTTCTTTTCACCCTTTTCTTTGCTTTTCTTTTTAATTCTTCAACCCCTTCTTTCCCCTTTCATTCATTTTCTCCTTTTTAATATCATACCTAGGACCTTCTTGTTCTAAACTATTGGTATTGTCCTTTGGTAGATCCCTCCGGCTCTGGTAGATCATAGGACGGTTTTCCCTAACCTTAGTCACCTTATAACTCCATGACTATCCTAATGATGCCATAAAACCAAACCATTGAAAATCTCTCAAAGTGTCGATAATTGTAAAGACATTTTGTTGACACCTTGAGAGTTTGATGATTTTCAGAAATACTCCCCCTTAACATGTGCGCATAAGTAATAAATTTGAAATTTGCACATGCCGGAAAGAGTTGGCACTTTTGAATTGATTGACTTTCAATAAACTTGATCATTGCGAGACACGCTTACATCACCAGTTAAACTGGCTTGAAATTATTACCCGTCCAGATCAGATTCAAAGATTATCGCTTGAAATCGGTACATTCTACTCAGATACGTCCTTTGCGAGACACGCTTACATCACTAGATAAACTGGCTTGAAATTATTACCCGTCCAGGACATGTCCTTTCGACTACTGACTTTTCCTATCGTCAATTCGAGGGTCAATTCTGAGTTTGAGCACAAGAGATTCCAGCAAATGAGACATCATATTTTAATCATCTTTTACTTCTCCCCCTCAAAAATAGCATACTCATGATGTTTTTGAAAAAACGTTTATGATTAAAATATGCTGTTTTTGAGTTTTAGGGAAGAATTTCAAGAACATTTATATTTTTCTGAACAAAGATTATATTTTCAAATACTCCCCCTTAACAAGGGAATACTTGTCCTTATGAGCAGAATGTTTGAAAAACTTTAGAAAACATTCTGGTTTTAATTCTGCTCATAAGTAAGAAGCTTTCGCTCCTTTTTCAGGATTGAGGCACTGAAGCGTACCTCAGGGTCCTTTCTTTGAGGTCCGGGTTGTACAATCAACCGCCTTTGCCAAAAGTTGAGAATACTGGGTCTGTCCTCTGAAATAGTCTGATAGCGAAAGGTGGACGACCCCCAACATAACTTTCTAACCTCCTTATCTGATCACGATGATATAACCTTTCTTCAATCTTCCGAACAAACTCCTTAACTTGTCGCACCTCCTTAGAATTCCATCTTCTTGATTTTCCTAATGCTGAATCTCGAACCCGATTAGCTAACCCATCACGTACACTCTTTAAGGTATCGTCACAGAACTTATGAATTTCATTGAACGCCATGAAACGGTGGAAATCCGTTGTACTTCTGTAAACGAACCCAAATACCGGACTATGTAGCATGGTATATTGAGGGTCTTTGTTGCTGTTGAGTAGGAATTGCGGTTCAACAAGGTTTAGCTTCGTCTGATAACTTTCGACACCTAGCTGGAGATCTTCTACTCGTTCTTTGATGATTGTTCTCCTGATGTAGTGACATAGAGAGGTACTGAGTGCATATCGAAGCTCGTTTGTCAGATGTTGCAGTTTGCCTTGGACTTTCATCAGATACATGTCTTCGATATCATTCAGGTTCAAATCAGGAAGATCAGCCTCAGAGAATGTGTAGAGATTGTTGTCAATTCTTTTTACTGTGATCTCTTCGAGAAATATATAATCACACCTTCAGGATCCGCTCACACTGGTAACGGCCACTATTTTCAGATCACTGTAACTGGTTCCCGTGATTTCTGGAGAACAAGTTTGTACTTGTACCAGCTTTGTCGTTTAGAATACCAGTGATGAATCCCCAACTCTGCATCACGATCATATTTCACGAGCTCTTTAACAAACAGATGTCTATTAATAGCTTCTTATTTAATAGCTGACTGTGTATAGTGAGCAGCTGGTGTGAAAGTAATTGACGTATCATACTTTGTCTTCCCTTGTGCTCCGTTCTTGAGAAGTTCCAGATCGTTATTGAAGAAAAATTGGAAGGGAATTTCTGAGTGGTGAGATCTTCGTATCACGGGAAGCGGCTTATTCCAATCAGTGATGTAAGGACGGTTCTTGCCAACCCCCCTGACTACGTCTGGATTAGCCCAGTCGAAGTCACTTGACATTGCGCGTGCAATGGTTTCAAGATGATATTCAAGTTCGGCTGCACTGTTGGATTTATCTTTCAGAAGAATGAAGGCATCGTTCTTGATCCATCGAAGTTCCCGTTTGGTCATCTTCTTTACGTTAAGACTTCTTTTGATCTCTTGAGTAACAGCAAACGTGTTGTCTTCAACTCGGGAAGCTTCGTTAGTCAGAACCTGAGCACTTGCCAGATGATCAAACCATTCATTCCCTAGCTCATCCTTATCATTATCAAGCCAGGTGACAACAGCTGGTTCATTAGATGACTTCTTGCTGCGTGATGACTTAGATTTGGTGGGCTTTGGTTTTGGTGGTGACGGTGGTGAATGCGGTTGATCGTCTTGCGGCTGAAATTCCACATCTTCAGCCGTGAAATGCTCATATTGATGTTCGGTTTCATTAGGACCAGATGATTGATGTTTTGGAGGTAGAGATGATGTTGTTTTTCCAGTTGGCTCCTGAATATGAATTCCAGACCCGCTTTTGTGTTTCTTATGTTCGGGGTTCGGGTCTTGATCTTCCTCGTCATCCTCTCGAATACGTTTCCCTTTGTCTGCAGCTACCTTGCATGGTTTCTTCTCAATGTGTGCTTGAAGAGCCGCGATCAGGTTGATTTCTTCTTGAGAAGGAGAGGTAATATAAAAGAGTCTGTTGAGAAGCACAAGCTCGATTTCTTCAATGGTGAGATCTTCAATTGGTTTGGTTTGGGAAGAAGATGAGACGACTTCTTTGATTTTGTCTTCAAGTTGTGAATCAATGTGCTCATTTATATTTTGCTGAAGATCAGGAAAATATTGCTTGAAAAAATGCCTTGTCTTACGTGTGATATGATCTTTGATATTAAAACCAAGGAATTCATCTGTCTTCTTCTTACTTTCCTGCATCTCCTCCACTTGCTGAGACAAGTTCTTGACTAAACTTTCCATTTCAGCCAATTTTGTTGCTTGTTTGTCTCTTTGTGCTTGTGCTCTCTTTACTGCTTGTTTAAGTTTCTTTGCGGCAGGAGACACAACTTCAACTTTTGTGACATGGACAATTCTTCTTTTACTCTTTCCTTTGTAAGCCTTTTGAATATTCTTAGAAATGGCTGCTTTTGTTTTGGGTGATGAAGATCTTGAAGATGATGGAGTTAGTGAAGGAATTGGTTCATCAGATTTAGTGGTTGATTCTTTATGAGGTGAGGGTGGAGGTGTTGGAGTGTGAGGAGGTGATTCAGGAAGTGTCTTAGGTGATGAAACAGGTGAGGATTGAACTGGTGGTTGTTCCTGTTGCTGTTGAGGGTTACTAACAGCCATAGCAAGTTCAGTTGGAGGAATTGACGGAGAACGTATGTAACTATCTGCTTCCAAGTCAGCTTGAGCATCCTCCTTTCGTTTCCTTTCTACTTCCTCTTGTCTTGCCTGTTCCTCAAGATCCATGGCAGCTTTAGTTGTTTTATCTCCCAGAATGTCCCTTTCTTCTTCCATGTTCCAATCTTCTATATCATCGTTACGTGGTTGTTCCCCGTAATTGTCGTCAAACATAGAATCAGAGATTTCCTTGTCAGATAAAACAATATTGCTTTCCAGATCCTTTTCCTTCTCCTCCTGAGTCTGTGCTCCCAAGTCGGGTTGATTAACCGAGCTTGGTTGCTAAGTAGAGACCGATTCAGCCTTATCGAGTTGATTAATCATATCGGGCTGAACCTTGGTTGTTGCAGCTCCAGATCCTCCGGGTTGATTAACTGGATTAACTTGGGTCGAAGCAGCTTCATGAACAGTTTCGGATCCTCCAACTCCATGTGTTCTCTCATACTCCATCTGTTGCTCCAATGCTTTCCTTGCCCTTCGCTCTTCATCTTCCTTTAATGTCTTGAGACTCTGCTTATGCGCATTTTCCTCAGAGATCTTATTATGAATTTCTGCCTCTTCAACAATCATAAAGACAGGTTCTTCTTCAGATTCAGATGATTCAGAAGTAGACTCGGTATCTTCATCAATGATTCCACTCGGTTCAGGTTTTGGTTGGGGTTTGCTTGGTACTCTCCTCTTGATGACAGTAGTTCGAGGATGTGGTTTCTTTGGTTCGGAGACACTAGATGCACTACTTGTCTTAGACTTGCTTCGAGAACGAGTCTTAGAAGATCCTGATTCTTCAACCAACTTAGCAAGACCCACACGACGTTCACGAAATGCCTTGTCGTAATCAAGATATGCTTTAGTTTCTTTTACCTCATTAGTCATCAGAAATTCTGGCAATCGTGCACCTTGTTTGTGCGTGCTTTCTTTTGGAAAGTAGACTTTGCTTAAGGTTTTATCCATTCTGTATTTATGAGTCTCTTAATCAGTAGGACGCTTACCAAGGTCTTGATGTTGATCGAGTAGATAGCTAATGAGAACCTTGGTGTATCGTACAAATGGAATTTTCTTGAAGGTTTTTCGCATTAGGTACATTATGTCTTCCCAAATGAGAGCAGCAAAGTCAATTGGTTCCTGGTTTACAAATCCCCATAAGACTTGAAGATGAGAAAGTCTTGGATGCTCAAACCCACTATCTCTTCCAGATATGGAATGGGTTATAATGAAGAAGATAGTTCTCCAGGGTTGAGGAATGTTTCTAGCATTGACTTTGGAGATTGTGGTTAATGGTGTATCTGGTTGAACATCATAACCAATGTCTACCAGGAATTGCATGATTTCAGATTCTGAAGGTTTCAGGTGGAATTGGTTAGAAGTTTCAGGTGCATCTGGAAGTTTTAAGGCTTTACGGAGTGTGGCAGGTGTGACTCTGATTTTCTTACGATCCAGTGTACAAGTGAAATACTTGTCATCATTGCTTCTTGTGAAGGTATCCCAGAGTTGATGAATGTATAGTTCTGGAATGGTGTCCGAGCTATCAAGAAGATCCCTGCACTTATGAACTTTGAGAATCTCCACTTCAATCTGGCAACTTGAATCAGAGCACTGGATCTTGTCCAGTTCAGCACGTAAATTGTTCTTTCCAATTTACAGAGTATACCCGTGAGGAAAGACTTCATTTTTGGTGAGAGCAGGAAGAGGTTGTTGTTGTGAAGTCGCCATTGATGTGTTTCTGAATCAACAATCATATACGAATATACAGAATGCATGTTTGTTAGAAATTGTTAGCTTTAGAAGCAACACATGGCACCCTCTTGCATTTATGATTGGTTGTTTCATGCTTGGTCAAAGAATTTATCAAGAGTTAGCCAAATTCTATAAAATTTGATTAATTTCAATAAGTATAAAAGGATATAACTAAGGAAATTGATCAAATTCTATATCAGATCACAACTGCGATAATTATGTCAACTGCGATAATTATGTCAACTGCGATAATTATCCAATCAAGATAAGTATCCCAATCAAGATAAGTATCCCAACTGCGATATTTATCCAACTACGATAATCATCCCAACTGCGATAATTATCCAACTGCGATAATCATCCCAACTGCGATAATTATGTCAATCAAGATAAGTATCTAACTGCGATAATTATCCCAACTGCGATAATTATCCCAACTATGATAATTTTGGGCAACTTCGATAAACTCTTGTACAAGAGTTTACGATAATATTGACGATGAACAGTCACTTAGATCTTATCGTGATTCATTATAACTTATGATTTGTAACCACAGATTATCACAAACAACTTTTATGACTATTTTGAGCATTCTGGCAAAGTTATAACACAAACGAACCACAAAAACGCAAAAATCAAACTGCTCGAGTTCGTGTTCTTCATAAACCCTTTAAACTTAATAAATTCACTTAATGTGTTTCTGGGTACAATCCAAGCATGCCATTGTTCAATTACACATCAAATAACAACCTTCCAATAAACAGATTACACAATAACGCATAAACAAAGTTTTCCCCAAATTGACGCTTAAACCCTAAAATCCAATTAGAACAATTTGTAGTTACTAGGAGTAATTAAGCATGCAATATAGGTTCATAAACAATGTATAAGCATTATCGTACAATTATTTACAACACAAACACTCTTAATCATAAATCCCCAATTTTACGCAAAACCCTAGAACTAAACATCATAATTCTGATCGTTCTAGCCGTTGGATCATGATTCTGTTAAAAAACATCTTTAATAATGACATATTAAGAACAAAAACACTCATAAAATTCAAAGATCTTGATCGGATATGCAGAATGAGTGTCGTCCGTTGATGATGGTGGGTGAAGTATTAATTACGTTAGGTGAAAAGAACAGTTGAAGTATTAACTGCGTTTGGATATTTTTGACTTTTTATATCTATTTAATCACTTTTGCAATATTGACAACTTTAGTCCCCTAACCTTGATTCTTTGTATTCCTAGTCCTAAACCCACCATGTGACTAACACTAAGTCTCAAATATTTCATTTAAGGCACATACCTTTTTCCATCTTGAAATCTCATCACCAAAACTTTGTGAAGCAACAATTTCTGAAAGTATGCAAGTACAATTTTAAAAAATTGTGGTAAAAAAATTATCTCCCCCTCAACACGTGTTCAAAAATAATTTGAGACATTGTAAAATAAACAACATGTTGGATAAGGGTTTGTACTTGCATTTATATATATATATATATATAATATATATATATATATATATATATATATATATATATATATATATATATATATAAACAACATGTTTGACTTTGTTAATTGTTTTTAAGAAACTTTTCCAAATCATTTGGCGTCAAACATCTCATACCAATCCGGTGAACCAGATCCACAAATCTTGCATGAGGCAAGGCTTTTGTGAACAGATCCGCCAGTTGGTGTTCAGTTCCCACAAAATATAATTCAACAGTACCCTTTTCCACATGTTCCTTGATGAAATGGAACCGGAGATCAATATGCTTTGGTTTGGAATGCTGTACGATGTTGCATGAAATAGCGATGGCACTCTTGGAATCACAGTACATAGGAATCTTGTTGAATATGTATCCGTAGTCCATCAGTTGTGATCTCATCCAGATGACTTGAGCACAGCAGGCAGACATGGCTACATATTCAGATTCTGTTGATGACAGTAAGGTGCAGACTTGTTTCTTTGATTGCCAAGAGACGAGCTTGTCACACAAGAATTGAACTTCCCCTGATGTACTTTTGCGTGTGTCTAAGTATCCTGCATGGTCAGCGTTTGAAAATGAAACAAGTTCAAACCTAGAATCCTTTGGATACCAGATTCCCAAATTAATGGTTCCCTTTATGTATCTAAGGATTCTTTTAACGGCTGACAAATGCCGTTCAGTCGGTCTAGACTGATATCGGGAGCAAAGATACGTGGAAAATACAACATCCGGTCTGCTAGCCGTGAGAGACATGATCGAGCCAATCATACTACGATACTTCGTAGGATCAATGGGTGTCCCATGTATGTCAGCATCTAGCTTTGGGGATGAGGAGGACATTGGGGTATTATAGGTGTCACAGCTGGTCATACCATGCTTTTTCAGGATTTCCTGAGCATATTTTGACTGACTTAGAAATATACCACGGGGTGACTGATAAACTTGCAATCCTAGAAAGAATTTAAGTTCACCCATCATAGATATCTCAAAGTTTTATTTCATCAGTTTAGAAAAAGCGTTTGAATATTTTTTATTGGTTGAACCAAAAATAATATCATCTACATAAATTTGAAAAATGAGAATGTCTTTCCCGTGTGTTTGTATAAATAAATTCGGGTCAACAGTTCCAATGGTAAAATGATTAGCAAGGAGAAATGCAGACAGTTTATCGTACCACGCCCTCGGGGCTTGTTTAAGGCCGTATAGGGCTTTCTTAAGCCGATATACATGGTTAGGATGATCTGGGTCCACGAAGCCTTCAGGTTGTGACACGTACACCTCTTCTCGGAGTTGTCCATTGAGAAATGCCGTCTTCACATCCATCTGATAGACTGTGATGTTCTTGTGGGCTGCATATGCCAGAAACATTCGAACTGCCTCAATCCGAGCCACTGGAGCAAACGATTCCTCGAAGTCAATACCCTCTTCTTGGCTATACCCTTTTGCTACCAGTCAGGACTTGTTACGAATCACTGTTCCATCTGCATCCAGCTTGTTCTTTCAAATCCATTTCAATCCAACAACATAAACTCCATCTGGTCGTTCAACTAATTCCCAAACTTCCAAACGTTTGAATTGTTCCAGCTCTTCTTGCATGGATTCAATCCAGTTGTCATATGTAAGGGCTTCTTTGATGTTTTTAGGTTCAGATTGACAAACAGTGAGTGCATACATGCAGTGTTCACTATCTGAGTGAAGTTTTTGTCTTGTGATGACTGGATTGTTAGGATTTCCAATTATATTTACCAAAGGATGATCTCTTGTCCATTTGTGGGTGGAAGGAAAATGTTGAATGTTGTTTTGGTGAGATGACGGGTCCATGTTGCTCGAGGATGATTCTCCTATTTCTGGAATGGTTGGTGGTGGAGCAAATGGATTGAAAAATGCATTCCCGTCATAATCAGAAGGTGTGGGAACTTGGTTAGAAGTGGGGGAAGAATCTTCAACTGCAGGTGGAGGTGTTTGATCCATGGGTGATGAGGGTTCAGGTTGAGGTGCATTGTTATCAACTGCTGTAGAAGTAGTTGCAGATTGATCAGGTGCTTGATTTGGGACTTGTCGAGCAGCGGAACTGGTGGAAGCATCTGATGCATTATTAATACGAACTTCATCAAACATTGGTGAAAAAAATCTTCCAGATCTTTCCTGTTAAAAGGTAAAGATGCAGCCGAAGATTCTGGGAAGTTTAGACTGTTATGTTCGGGTTCTAAGCGGTCTTGCTCAGAAGCCATGTCCGTGAGTTCATCAAAATTGGCGTGTATAGTCTCTTGAATTTCCCCGGTCCGACGATTCCAAATTCTATATCCCTTAGAATTCTCACAGTAGCCAACGAATATCCCGATGTCTGCTTTAGCCTTTAATTTACCAAGATCATCTCTATCATTTTTCGGGTAACACAGTGCTCCAAAAACATGAAAGTAGTTGATGTTTGGTTTTCTGCCTTGAATTAGCTCATATGGAGTTTTGTTGTGTCGTCTGTTGATCATGCCGCGGTTCTGAGTATAACAAGCAGTATTAACAGCTTCAGCCCAAAGGTATTCTGGTAATTGAGCATTGATCAACATTGTTCTAGCTGCTTCCACAAGCGTACGGTTTCGTCTTTCAACTACACCATTCTGTTTGGGAGTGCGAGCAATTGAATATTGATGAACAATCCCATGCTTCTCAGTGTATTCCCGAAGGGTTTGATTCTTAAATTTAGTGCCGTTGTCTGTTTAAATAATTCTGACGGTGTTACGGACTTGAACTTGAATCTTCGTGAGAAACGTGATGACCATTGAGGGAACTTGATCTTTTGTCCGAAGAAAGTAGACCCATGTCCATCTTGAGTAGTCATCAACTATTACCAAAATATACCTTTTCCCGTTTATAGTTTGAACCCGCATTGGACCACACAAATCCATATGTAGCAGCTGGAGGACATGATCTGTGCTGTGTTCTGTTTTGGGAGGAAAGTGAGCATGGTGACTTTTCCCTTGTTCGCATGCAGAACACAAATGATCTATGGCATATCTGAATTTGGGTAATCCGTCCACCAATTTATTCCTTGCAAGGTCAGTCATGGTTTTGAAATTGAGATGAGACAATCTTTTATGCCATAACCAAGCCTTTGTGGGATTAGCTTTGGAGAGTAAACAAATAGGAGATGATGCTGTCATGCCTTCAAAGGATATAGTGTATAGACTGGTTCCCCGTTTTCCTTTCATCAAATCATTTCCCTGAAGATCACGAATGAAGCAAGTTTTCTCCCGAAATGCTACTTCTAAATCTCCGTCACAGAATTGTCCCACTGAGAATAAATTGTGACCAAGGCCTTCAACATAGTATACACGACTGATTTCGATGTTCCCATTAACATAATCTCCATAGCCCATTATTGTTGCGAAGTGATCATTCCTGAACCTGACCGTTCCAATGAACTTTGCAATAAAGTTTGTGAGAAGCTTGAGGTTGCCGGTCATGTGTCGGGAGCACCCGCTATCAACAATCCATAGGACAATTTGGATCACCTGCATCACAAACATTGGAAACAGGTGGAGAATTGTTAACAGTTGGACCCGTTGGGTTAGAAACACAAGATTTAATTATTTTAGGAACCCATTTAAAGCTTGCAGTGTTTTGTAACCAACGTTGCCATGTCCAACTAGTCTCAGCCTTTTTCCTAATGAATGCACTAGGTGATTTAGTTGTCTTGGGTTTGGCTATGGGTGTTTCAATAGTTTGCACAGAAACAACTAGTGGTGGTTTCCCTAAAATGGACTTGGCAACAGTTTTGAGCCTAGAGGAAGAGCCACTAGTTCGTTTCTTTTTACGTTTCAACAGAGTTTTAGCAATGCAGTTTTGATGATCACCAGATAATATACTAGCACGACAAACAATACAACTAGCATCAACCAAAACATCAACATTATCATTCATAGATTCAACATTTGTTACATCATTCCTAGAATTAGACTTAGCTAAGGTCGATTCTATTCCTGACATTACATCTGTGTTATTCAAACTACTTTCTTTAACTTCTGAAGACTTAGATGATCCATTCCTAGACTTCCTGACTCTACTCTTCCGTTGTTTCTTGGGAGTCTTGGAACTGCTAGCCTTAGAGATAGTGTCTAGTCCTGTGGAAGTAGAAGTGTTTGCATTAGTGGTTGAGTCTGATGCTTGGGTAATTGCTTTGTCTACTACATACATCCCTGGGGAAATCTTATGAACATTTGCTTTGCCTTTGTCTAAAACTCTGATTTTCTTCTTCAGATCAACAATGATGTGTTGGAATTCTTGATTTTGTGAATCTAATTTTCTGTTGAGGCGGACTGTGTCATTTCTGTTTTGAAGAATTTCATCAAGTTCCTTTTCATTTTCAAACAGTTTTAGTCTTAAGAAAGCTTTTGTTTCCTTATTATTTTCAGTAACATGACTGTTTTGAAATGATAAAGATCTTATGAGATTTTGAAATTTTAGTTCAAATTCAGCACTTTGATTTTGACATAAATCAAGCCTTTTTTGAAGATTAAAAACTTTGTTTTCCACATCATTGTTGATTTGTCGAAGATCCTCATTCTCTTTGACCAAATTTTCTATTTCCATTTGCAACATCTCAACATTTGCCGCATGATCATTCAGAAGTAATTCATTGCATGACTTATAAAGCAAATTCATAATCACAGAAACAACGTCATAACACAGAACTTTTTCTAAGAGTCGATCATTCTCGTTTTTCAAAGTTTTCTTTTGATGTTTTTGTTTTTGAAGTTTGTCATCTTGTTCTTTGAAAATGCCTTTCTTAGATTCAACTTCTGTGAAAAATTCTTGTTCCCATTGTGTTGCATATTTCTTTAGATGTTTGACATGAGGCAGAATTTTCTTTTGAAGAATATCTCGCTTTTCTTTCGCGACTGCGAAAAGAAAAGTAGAGACTTCGATTTGAGAATTAAACTCAATTTCATTTTCCAAGAAAAATATGTCTTCCATAATTGTATCAAAATATCAAAATAGTTTACTTTCTGGTAATTTTGGATCAACATCATCGTCCTCAGTCAAAGAATCCTTGAAATGTGCAACATTTTTGGAAACAGGAAGTATTGTAGGAGAAGCATGCATGTTTGTGTTAACAAACGTTTGTTCTGTTTCGTCCTTTGAGGGGAAAAATTTGATTTGACGTCTTGCATTATAATCATGATGAACTCTGGAAAAATCTTTTTCAGTTTTTGGTCGACTCTCAAGTTCTTTTTGACGTTCAAGAATTTCAACTTCTTCAGCATTACCAAGCACAACAACTCTTTGAAAGGTATCATCAAGTAATAATTCTACATTGTATAACTTGAGATTTTTGTTGAGTACTTTAGAAAGAAAACGTGGTTGGTCACTGCCAATAGCAAATCCAACTCCTTTCAGAACTGGTTTTACCGATAGCCTTTGAATTTGAGTTATGGATTCACCATTTTTATAGACAATAGTTTGAAACTCTTTAAGTTTGGTTTCCAAAGTGACAATTTCTTCAAGATATGAGTCGACACGTTTACTTGAGGCTTGCTTTTCTTCAAGAAGATTATTTTGAGATGCTGAAAGCTCAGATTGAGTTTTTAACAGCTCAGAATTTAAGGCATTAATTTGTAATTTGAATTCAAATTGATCCTTTTCTTGTTGAGAGAGAAGCTCAGCCTTAGAAACGGTTAGCTCACGAACTTGATGTTCTAAATTTTGAACCTTGACATACTCTTTTTGGAAAGCAATTTCAAAACCTTTTTCATGTTTTTCTTGTTTTTGATATCCTGAAAGTTGTAGTTTATAGCACTCATTGTCCTTCGTTAACAATGCAATTTTCTCTTTCAGATTTATATTGATTTCATTGCATTTTTCAATTTGTGATTGGGTGGTCATTAATAAGGCCTGAAGCTCTGAATCTTGATCAGGCAAAGGATCATTTTGTTCAAGATGATCCAAATTTTCATCTTCAATAGGATCATCAAATGAAACGACAGTTTTATCATCATCAAATGATACAACAGTGTTTATTGGATCATCTGATGGAGATGAGAATGATGAATCAAGTTGAACAGAATTATCATTTGTAGATGAAGATGCAGATGGTGAAGCAATTTCATGTATAAGACATTGTGGATCAAGTACCTGAGATAGACCATCGGTGTCATAGACCGGGCCTGTCTCGGACATGTTCATCTCTTGCATGTTTGCCATGAGCATTACTGCAGCATTTGCCTCAAGATCTTCCATCTCATCATCAGATGCAGCATTTTCCATGAAGCTTTGCTCATTCTGTGTCACCATTCCTGCTGCCTTTTCATCTTTAAGAGCCATCAAGAGAGCTTCCTTGTGATATGCACTGCCCATAGTACGAGGCTTTGGACATGCATTTGCCATGTGACCATTCCTACCACAGTTGTAGCATGTGATTGAAGTATTTGCAATGCCTTTTTGTGCATTCCCAGCCATCTGATTTCTGCTCTGTGTAGTTCCCACACTGTTCCTGTTACCCCCTGCAGAATTAAACCTGTTCCCTCCTGACTGAAACCTCTGAGACCCATAGTTTCCACTGTTTCCTGAACCATATCTGCCCGAAGACCGATTCTGAATTTCCACTCTGCCATCATTAATAACAGCTTGATTCCTGGTGTTGGAAGATGAAAGAAGACGGTTGTTGGATTTGGTGAACTTGCCAAATGCCTTAGCAATTAATCTAAATGCTTCATTAAGAGAGTTGAATGCATCCTCTTCTTCATCATAATCAGCGTTTGAGTACAACATGGAATCTGAGTTGTTATATGGAACCATTTGGTTGTCAGAGTATTGTGATGGTGCTTCATATGGGATGATTTGGTTAGAAGGTTGTGGTTGAAAACTCGGTTGGAAAGATGATTGACCAAATTCCTGGTTTGGTAGTGGAAAGTTGGATTGAGCAACGAGAGCAAGTGAGTTAGGTGTTGGTGCTGGTATGAAACCGCCTCGTGCTGCAACTTCCTTATCTACCTCAGATTGATGTTGTTTTAGAAAGTCATACATTAGTCCATACTTGACTTCACCAATCTTCTTAGTTTGCCTGACAAATGTTGCATATTTCTGCCATTCTGGTCCTAGGCAACCCATAAATTTTGAATTGATAGCAATCTTAGGTAGCTTGATGTCATAACGATCGAGGTCATTTACAACATTTGTGAAATGGTGGTAGTATGATTCAATTGTCTCCCCTGGTTCCATGATGAAATTGTTGTATTCCATGTAAAGCTTTGACTCAAGGTCTTCTTGATTTAACTCAGTCCCTTCCAATAGAAGATGCACATGTTCCCACATGTCTTTGGTAGTATTTTGAGCATCAATACTTCGGTAAATAGGATTGGGAATCCCCTGAAGTATGTAAGACATTTCCAACTGATTTGCCTCTTGTTGCAGTCTTTGTTCAGTTGTGTAGTTCGCGACAGCAATGGGAGTTGATGTTTCTTCTCTTTCTGTAGTTCCTGGAACAACATTTACTGTAAGTGGAAAGGGTCCTTCTTCAATGGCTTGCTTAAGATATTTCCCATGGGGTTTACGGAGTTCAATGAATCTGAGAAATCTACTAGCCCACTGCACATAGTTACCAGGTGTCAGCATAGGTGGAGTGTCCTGATTCCCAGCTTCATGTCGGGATTGCTGACTGCTGATTGCCTCACACATCTTGTTAAACCAATGTGGCTCTCTGGAGTATGATGGATTGTTCAGCATTTGATTCTGTTGCATGATTTGTTGTGGGGATACTTGTGGTGGAGAGAGAAATTGATGTTGTTGCACGAATGCTTGTTGTTGTTGATACTGAGGATGAAATTGCTGTTGTTGAGGATATTGCTGTAGCTGATAGTAGTAATTGAAGTGAGGTGGTTGAGACATATCTGGATCTTAAAGATAATTAAGATATGTGTTGATGAGTTATGTTAAGTTGGTTTGGAAATCAGAAGATTTTGTCCAACTGCAATAATTACTGTTCACTGAAGTGCGATAAGTATAGTTCATCAAGTGCGATAAGTACAGTTCACCAAGTGCGATCAGTACAGTTCACCAAGTGTGATAAGCTTCAATAGCGATATCGATAGTAGAAAATGCGATAAAACTAGAAAGTGCGATAAACAATGACAATTTGGATATGTTATCTTAAAGTGCGATAAGTTATAGCAAAATGCGATAAAATATCAAACTACGAATAGATAAGATAGCAAACTGCGACAATTTATGGCAATTGCGATAGTTTTATCTCAATTCCGAGTTCGATAATTCTCAACTCTTGTACAAGAGAAGAGAAGCAACCAAGTCGAAGTATTTTCACTTTCTTATACAAGAAAGTACAATACTGAGTCCCAATGCCGATAACTGAAGATCTGCCAAATGCTATGAAACCCTAACTAATCTTGATTCGAACTGCGATAAAACCCTAACTTATCTGGATTCGAGCTGCGATGAAACCCTTAGTTGTCGAAGTTCACTTAGAAACCAAAAATTTCACTTTTCATCAACTTTTCCAATTCGGTAATAACACGGATTACACCAAATCGTCCAAATAACCAATAAACCCGATTTTTTTTTTACTTTAAACGATTAGTAATCACAAGATTTGATGAAGATTAAGCTTGTTAACGTATAAAAAATGAAATTCGATGAAGAGTTGTGAAATTTCAACGAGATCAAAGCTACTTTTCTACACGAACAAGAGTTTAACGTTTGAACAAAAAAACCTTATGAAATCTATAAAACCAACGTAGTTAATGATACTAATGACTCAAAAAACGCGATCCTAATTATCCCTAGGCGAATGATACCACTTGTAGGTCACTAATATCTCAAACACACACACGATATGAAAGCTAAAAATATGATCTACTACTATATAATAAGCTACGATTAAGAAGATAAGTAAATAAGCAAATAAGCTAAAGAGAATAAGATGAGAATAAGAGAGAATGGGAGGCTTTCACTATTCAAATGATTAAGGAACAAGGCTTTCGCCACTTACATGAAAAACCAACATGAAATATGATGCCCCATGCCTTCTATTTATAGGCTTTGTGTTAGGGCAACATATACAAAATAGATTCTAGAAGGTTTAAGACTAAAGTGGGCGGTCCATGGGCTTCTAATGGACCGCACCAATATTGCAAACATAAAGCCCAACTCGTGCAACATTTTAACTAAATGAACAAGACTTGTAAATTTAACAAAACGTGTTCCTAACATAATGTATACTCAAAACTAGCTAATTTTAATTAAATGGAGACATAAGCATTAATTAACATCAAATCCTTCCACTCTCATCCATGTGTGCCGCCCCCTATCCCTCCGCTAATTCTCCATGGCACTTGATTAATATCTCATTTAATGTTGCTAGCATATATGTTTCCTAATTATTTTCACTAACACATACAACACAAATTTCACTAGCTAAATAAGCAACAAACACTCTCTTTTCTCTCCTTGTTGGATCGGCCAAACCAAGAACACCAACCATAATCCATCACTTTTTGAAGAACAAGTTATAATCTAGCTCCATTTACCTTCCTTGTTAGAGTTTTGTGATAAAAACTCAAGGTTTCTTATACATTTTCATCCAAATCTCATCACACCATCAAGTAAGCTTCAAGAACATCTCTTTGATCATTTCATAGTTTCATTTAATTCATATGATTATGTATTTCCAAGTTATACTAGTTAATCATGCAACTTATTTAGGTTTTAGATACCACTTTGCACATAAACTATCTTTAACACTAGATCTATAAGTTTCACTAGTGATCTCATGAAATCCACCAAGGTTGGTGATGTTTAGGACCCCATGACACCCTAAAAAGGTGTATGGTAGGATTTGCGAACTTGTGGAGTTGATTTGAAGTGGTATGATCAAGTTTAGAACCAAGAAAATGAGTTTTTAACAAGTATATATAAGCTACTGTCCAAAAATGCAAAGTCTGGAAAACTCAGAAACTTTTGAACTATTTTGGCCTTCATATTCAGAAAGTTCTTTCAAAAACGAAACCGTGGCCGCTTGAATCACTAAAAACCGACTTATAACGAAGCAGATATGATTTTTCAAAGTTAGACGACGAAAACTAAAATTCTGAAAATTTAGTTGCTGATCGCCGAGATTCAAATTACAAAACAAGGAATTAGACGTGATCTAGACGACCCGACCTACTGAGATTATGTTAGTTCATGTTTATACGAAGCCATGTATATAAAGAACGTAGCAAACGAGCTTATAACGACCGAGATATGCACGTTTAAAGCCCGACATACCATGTTTATTTTTGACAGCCCACTATTAGAAAATATTCTAAGTATAAAAACTAGTAATTTTACAAGTCACTAAGTTGATAGCCGATTTTCTATATGATCAAGGTGCGTTTGATCAAAAGTCAAATGAAACGACATTAAGATTATGTTGCAAGGTTTTCAAAAACGTCGAGTTTGATCACTAACACTTAACGTACAATATTTCGCGACTAGTTTCACGAAGCCATTTTGGACATATTTTCACAAGTAACGAAAAGTATTATTTTTGCGACGAAAACATTATATTTTCTGATAGAACACCAAATGAGGATCGTGGAGTATCGTTTCAACATAATTACGCGAAAAGTAGTTTATAACTTAACGAGACGTCAAAAATGTATTTTTCGTCGATAAACGTTATTTTCAAAACTAACAAGTGGTATCATTAACATACGTATTTGCATGTGTTGCATTGTATCATTGCTTACCTTGGATCATATCATTCATGATAGGTCGCGGTTAGAGACCGAGTCTCATTGTCATCATATCCATTGTTGTCATTGTTGCTATATCATATCAGGTGAGTTTTTATAGCCCCGTTTTCAATTGTTTACATAATTTCTAAATTCTCGAGGGAGAATACATTGCACCATTTTTATGCGGACCAAAGTATCAAACTCATTACATTGCTTAAGTTAAATCATTTGCCCAGATTAAAGTCCCCTTTATTATCATGAACCGTTAATTGTGAGCAAGCGAGAGTGAGTGAATAGATCTATTGAGGGTGACTCCTTCGTTCGGGTTGGTAGCACCAACTTGTCAAACGAACGCATTTCATTTCTGTCATATTAGAGTGAATGGCAAACACTCGGTTGGGGCATTTCATTCAGTCTAGCTTCGGGGTCATGAGCTTAAGAGCTAATGTATCATTTTTATGTGGCATTGTTTTGTCATACACTTTATACTTGTGGTTTCTGTATAACATTTCATTTACATAAACCTATGAACTCACCAACATTTTTGTTGACTATTTATAGCAATGTATTTTCAGGTAATTAAGGTATCGCATGTTGGCTTGCATAAGGACATACCAGCGAGTCGCGAAGTCGACGCGTCTCACTTTATATTTTATGCACTTATCTATCGTTTGATTTGTATAAACTTGTTTTCTGAAAACTTGTTTCACCTTTTGGGACCTTGTTTTGTAAACTCTGAAAGTTTTAAATAATCAAACGATGTATTTTCTAAACGACACTTTAGGTCGTTCAATATAAATGTATTGTGGTGCTATGATCAGTCACGCCCTTGAATGCTTCATTCCGCTGCAAGTCATGAATTTGGGGTTGTAACACTATTAAAGACTATTCTACTATAGTTTACTGAACCATAACCTTCAGTGAGACTTAATGAATTATTAGCAAATATCACCTTAGGTCCTGGTTCTTCAACATATTTGTGCATATATTCCTTCACACCAGTCATGCTCCTTGAACATCTACTGTTTAGATGCCAAACGGGCTCCCTGGTATGTCTCTACACAAATAGTAAACTGTCTTAGTTTTTCTTGTGAACCCACTTCCTGGTGGGCTTGGCTTTGATGGCCTTTTTGAAAGGTACAATTGATGCATGGTCAGTGGTGGTATGGACTGTGCTTCCATAGACTTTACATTTGGTTGTTGATGTAGACTCAGTAGACTAAGGAGAGGAATTAGTAGTGCCTCTTCTAGCCTGGATGACCTTTTCATGTCCTGAAGTGTCATGAGTGGGATCTCCGCATATGTCACAGCAAGGATACATTAAACAATCATCAGGATGATGGTCATTGAATCCACAATGTGGACAAGGCGAAAAAGGCTTTGCCTTTTGCCTTTGTATCTGTTTTGAACCAGAAGGATATTGGAAAGCCTGTGCTTTAAAGTGTGTTGCAACATTGGATGAGACTGTGTATGATAAGTGATCAGAGGTCCTGTAATCTTCCTTTTTGCATATCATGCAAAAGAGGATTCTATAACAGTCATCAGTGGAATGATTTTGTATAGTTACACAGTTCACATCTTTGTTGAGGTTTTGTGAAGATTTTTGTTTGGAGGTGCTTGAGGAAGTTGGTTTGAGTTCCTTAATCCTAGATTGAGGAGGCTTTTTAGATGTTTCAATCTTTTCACTCAGCTTCCTGACAAGCTCAGCCAACTAATCATATTTTGAATCAGGGCTTTCGGTGTTCACCTCAGTCGAGACTAAAGATGTTGAGTCATCAGTGGGAACTGAGACTTCAGGTGTAGGTCTCTTCAGGATTGTTCTACCCAATCCGGACTTCTCTTTTGGAGAATGTTGAGATTAAACTAAATGTGTTAGGTCTGAGAATGGTGCTGCTCCCTGAAGGACTTTCAATGGTGGAAGAGGTGTTTGTGATTTTGATTCAGACTCATTGACAGACTCAGTGTTACTGGGTTTATCAGTGAGTCCAATCATATCTTTGATAGCCTGACTTTCAGGTTGCAAGATTTTCCCAGTCTCAAAGTTAGGTAACTTACTGTCTCGGTTATTTTTTTAAACCCAGTCACTAGACTCAGGTTCCATTTCTTGTTCAAAAGATATGCCAGCTGGTACAAAAATCATTTCACTATGACTCTCACTGAGGGATTCAGTGAGTTGGTCTTCACCTATGATTTTCTTTTTAGAACTAGGAATAAGACTAACAGTTTCATAGACTTTAGGATTCTTTGTTGTCTAGCTTTCAATGACGGCTTTTTCTTTCTTGAGTTCTGTTTGAAGAGCTTGGTTTTGTTTCAAAATTTTAGTGTTTTGAATTTGAAGTGTAACAACCTCTAGCTTGGCTTATTTTAAGACAAGTAGTTCATCTCTACACTTATTTAATTCTAGAACAATTTTATTGTATTTTGAAAACAAATTAAGTCTTTGCTCTTCAACAAACTTAAGATCAACATTTATAAAATTCAAGTAAGATTGCCTGTAGAAACTAAAAACGTGCTAAAGATAGTTTCTTGGATCGTTTTGAGCCTTAGGGTTCAACAATAACAATGAACAATTATGCAGCGGAATAAGTAAAATAATCAATTGTTATTGACACAAAGTTTTTCCATCATCATCACCCCCAATTATATTTGATCAGAATATAACGTGTTACCTAACTGTAACAGGGATCTAAGACACCTCAGACCTTGGAGGATACGAACAAACTTTACAAACCCTAGGCGTTTACAAACCTACACGCCTAGGTTACACACACACACCCCTTTTGACTACATTATGGAAGACTTATTAAAACCTATACCCTTGATCTCTTTATATAGTATAGAACTAGGGTTTACAAAAGACTACAAAGGACTAATAAATAAAAACTTCTTTATCAAGCAAGTCCCTTGTGTTTCATTCTTCATTAATTGAAGAATTATTCCTTTGTCACTTTAAGCCCTTTTGTTTCATTCTTATATTTATTTTGTCTCATCAAATCAAGAATCCCAACAATCTTCCCCTATTTGATGATGGCAAAACAAACAAAGTCGTGTACGAACTTCCCTAGACGAAGTAGAAAAGTTGAGATGTGATCATCTCCCTGAATGAAACAAACTTGTCTTCCTTGTCTTCCCCTTAAGCCATGCCATCACAATATTTCTTCCACTTTTTGTTATCAACAAATAGAGAATGTAAACAGTAGAAACTTCCCCTCAAGTGATGCATGTACATTAAATCCAATAACTCTCTTGTGTGTGTGTAAACCAAAAACCAATTCTTCCCCTTACTGCTCATAAATCATGCAACTAGCAGCAGTATTAATCAGTAAGCGCAGCAGCAGAAACTTGAAGCTAGCAGCAGAATAAATTACGACTAGCAGCAGAATCAGATAATCGTAGCAGCAGAATGAATAATGCTCAGCAGTAGGATTAATTAACGTAGCAGTAGAATTAAATATCGAGCAGCAGAATAATAAGCGTAGCAGCAGAATGAAGTCATAGCAGCACTTTAAACAATTTCATCCCATTATCTGATAGTTCAATTAAAGTATTCTACTGACCACTTGCAGAAGACAACAAATCAAATTTAACATATCTCTGATCTACAGCTACCAACGTGATAAATATTCGATCAATCAGACCTTAATATAATAATCCACCATTGACCCACAATCGAATAGTCCATCCATTATCCCACCAATCAGATCAAAGTCAGTCCCGCTTGCAAACTTCTATCTCACAACAGTACGAGATTAATTAAACAATTCCTTGTTCATTAATTACAACCGAATAAAGTAATGATCAATAAACCGATACTAGCTTAAAATCGATACCGACCCATGTGATTTAACCTTGACTAGTCCATATTAAACATTCCCATCTGACAAGTTTGACCCACTATCAAATCCATTAAATCTTTAATTAGTACGAGACCTACATTCATCTTTAATCAATTAAATCTGATATATGACTTTGTCGACACAAATCTCTCCACTTTATCAGTACGAGGCAATATGTGGGAAACTAGAAGGGGGGTTGAATAGTTTACCGGTTTAAAAACTTCTTGTTTTAAAAGTATGCTATTGGAAACTTTGATTCGAACTCTATGTGTAATCAAACAACACCAATATGAACTACAAACTAAGCTACGTAAAAATAACAAATTAAAAGTAAAGAGTAGAGTTGGAAAGATCAAACCGAGACAGAGGATTTATAGTGGTTCGGCTACGAAGCTCTTCTTCGCCCTACTCCACTCCCCGAGTACCACACTCGAGAGTTTCAAACACTATATCAACAACCTCCCTTCAGACGGAGAAAACCGTACACGTCGCTTATCCTATTTCTGACACTAAGCTAGATGTCGAGTGCTAATCTTAGCTAGCACCAATCTACCAAGGTCCACGTGACCAACACTCAAGCCCAATGGCTTCAAGAGATCACCAAGATCTCAACACGATCACAATGATCAACACTCACTTCACTCTACTTGACTAACACTAACCTAATGACCCTTGATCTTATTGATCAATCACACAAGCCCAATGGCTTCAAGAGATGTTCACTATCTCTATAGATCACACTTGATCTTCACTCTCACTCACAAAAAGAAAAGTATACTTGATGTATGCTAAGATACAACAAGGTTGTAACAAGTGTTACAAAAACCTATCAACTACAACTCTAGTATCTTCTTGATTACTTGAGTTCTTCTCTTGCTAATGAAAAGGGATGACAACACCTTGTATCAACTTGGATACTTGTGTTCTTCTCTTGCTAGTGAAGAGGTATGAAGAGGATCACTTGAAGGATGATTGGACCACTCTTGAAACAAAGAAAAACTAATCTAAATGACCCTAAGAAGTGAAAGGTGTGAGAGGGTTTTACAAAGGGATTTTTCTGTGTGTGAAGGGTGCCTAAACCTGTGAAAGAGGTGGGTATTTATAGGGAAAGAAAATCTGAACGTTACAATTCAAAATGGTACGGACGGCTCCACTAAATAACCCACGGCTCCATTAAATTTAACGGTACCGTGGAGCCGTGGTAGACTAGGATGCTCCAAATTTTGTCTTTTCTGGTGAAAACTTATTTGGGGAAGGTTGGAGTTGATTTTGGGGGGAAAAATAGCTGTTGTGATTTTCAAACTTATTTTTCCATTAAAACATTTCTTAATATTTCAAAAATAATTTGTCATGTGTATTTTTGAAAAAATGTTTTGTCCCATTTAAAATGTGAATTTTCAAAACATGAATTCACTTCTTTGATCACTAGTCCAAGTTGTAACTTTGTTCAAGAGTGATTTGCGTAGAAACGGGATCTTCCGATTAAAAACTTGTTAACGTTAATTTTAACGTAACGTGAGTTCACATTTTGTCATCCTCAAAACGTGAAGTAATCGAAAGATATAAATAACGTTTTAGAACATTATTTGCATCAACAATCTCCCCCTTTTGGATGATGACAAAATATAAACTCATTTTTAGGTTAAAATTAATTTTAACAAGTTTTTAATAAGTTTACTCCCATTTCTCCCCCTTTTTGTCAAATCAAAAAGGTGGTTAAGGCTCCCCCTTGATGTGTACTCCCCCTCATTTGGAGAACACAAAGGAATCGAGCAATGGATCGTGCTACAAAACAAAGTTAGACGAAAAATGTACAATATCTAACAAGTAGCACATTTGTGACAAATAACCAACCACAAGAAAAATTATGGCTAAGAAGCCAAAATGAAAAGCCCATTACATAAACATAAATTAATTGTCATACATAAGTATGACTACATTAGGAAAGTAAATTAAATTAACAAGAAGACACATAAACTTCTAAAGTAACATGAGGCTTCTAGATTTGCTTCCAACTTCAAAAGGTTCCTAGGTATTTATTGGAGGGACTAAACATAATTATGTTTAGTTTGGGCTATTATGTGGTGGAGGTGGTGGAAGGATGATGGGTCCTATGGGTGGTGTGAGAAGGTGTTCTAGGTATGAAAACCTAAAGCTAAGCTCATCTCTAAGGTTCATGATGAGTTCAAGGTTGTAGTTGCAACAAGGGCAACTCAAGGTGTGTGAGTGAAGGGGATACATGATTGGATAACCCATTAAGGGTTGAGGTGATGGTGATAGTGTAAGGTGATGATATGTTGCTCCCAAATTCAAAGGGAGTGTTTGGTGAACGGGTGAGGGTGAGAGTTAGAGGATTGTGGTGATGTTGAAAGAGATGAGGGTGTTGTGTGAGTTCCCAATTCAAGGGAAGTTGATGGTGATGAGTTAAGTGTTAAGGTTAAAGGGTGAATGGGACTAGGTGGAGATGAGTGTGTGTTGATTCTTGTTGTGGAGGATGAGGATGTTGGTTTAATAGAGGTTGCCTTGGATGGAGCTTGGGGTGTAGTGAAAGAAGATGATGAGTTGGTAGAGGTTATGGGTGTATGGGTTTCATCTTCATCATCCAAGGTGAGATCAATGAGGGGAATGTCATTGGTGATAGGTTTAGTTGATGATTGGGGTGTGTTGACATTCTTGATCCATTGATCAACTAGAGAGGTTTGGTTGGTTGGTTTGATGTTGAATCTAGGTTTCTTGAATACTCTTGATCCCATGATGATGGTATGGTGAATGTGAAGGTGTAAGGATGGGTGTAAGAATGGCAATGCATAATGTTAGCTTAAATAGCCAAAACATAAGCATGCAAGTTTGAAATGTTGGATTTGGGGATTTTGGTGCATGGGAATCAGGTTTTGGTTGCAGATTTTCTGGAAAAGATAGTCAAAAAGTGGAAGAGAATAGCAGTTTTCGTCTTCCAGAGGCACGGCACCATTAAAGGTGCTACGGCACCAATAAATTTAGTGGAGCCGTGGCCTATTTAATGGAGCCGTTGGCTCTTTTGACCTTCTTTCCAGGTCTGCAGGTTTTAGGCAGCCTAAATGGGGAAATTTCTGGGGAATCCATTGGCTGCAAATCTCAAAGCCTCAAATTACTAAGCACATAGAATTCCTAAAGCTAGTTTCAACTAGCAACTAACTTGATCATGTGATCATCTATGTATTTAGGCAACTATTAAGCATGCATGAATTCAATGTAACCACTGTGAAAATCCCACTATTATAATAAATCATCTTACAGAATACTTATCCTTTTCTACGTGTGAATTTTTTTTTTATTATCTGATTGTAACTATTATCTTATGTGACGAAGATCACATCCCTGACAACCCTGCTTGCAACCCAACCTTAACTGATTTAATATTTACCTATGTAAACATCTTTGACCTAAATCATTATGAGGTACCACTTACCACTTTACGTTATTTCGCTAACATACATTTAAAAACTAAAGCGTTTCTATTTAATAAAAGTTTATGAAACCCTAATTTCACATAACTATGAATTTATGTATACATTTTACAAACCCTAATTTATTTATACAATATTTTTACAAGATAATATATTTACAAGTTATTTAAACTAGTGTACAAGTCATTTATGCTCAAAATCATTTATTCACAATATCTTTATAGAAATCCTCTTTATATTTATTATAAAGTATAAACTACAAATCCTACATGCATAATTTTTAAAAATTATATTTTCTAAACTCACTAAATATTTTTACAAGTCTTTAAACCTAAAGTACAAGTACCTAATGCATATAAACTAAAAATTCCATTTATTTACTTTTAACTTAACAAAACTTAACATATAATTTTCATAACTTAATAAATTATAAAAATTACATTTTTCTCATATTCTAAATTATAGTACAACCTTACTAAAGCTGAAGTATAAGTCTTTTATGCATGAAACTATATATTTATAAAATCCTAAATAAAACCTTAATAGTAAATATTTAAAATGACATTTTATGTAATATTTTTACACAATAAATTATAAAAATAATTTATTTATTTATTTAACATATGTACAACTCCATAAACTCAATGTACAACCCTTTAATGCACAAGAACATAAAAACTCATTTATTTGTATTTAAACCTTAATAAAAATTACATAAAAATTATAGAAAATTAAGAAATAATTAAAAATATATTTTTCTTATTTTTCTTACATTAGTACAAGTCTTTCTAGCCTAGAGTACAACTTGTTAAAGCACAAAAATCATTTCTACCTATATAACTACAATTCGATACATATAAAATTAAGTCCCATAGATTCAAAAACCTTCCTTAAGTGAACCCTAAACCTGGAAACCTTAGTTTTACCCCAAACCCTAGAGTACTAGCAAATAAAGCCCTAGGTACTACTCCCTATAGCACAATTCGAACTAAACTAACCTAGTTAGATCCACCTAGTTCGATCTTAACACTAAACAAACTAAACTTCAGAAATTCTAAACCCTAATCATCCATTTGTAAGAACCCTAGCAAGCCACAACACCTCCCTTCTAGAATAAGTAACACTTGTGTGTTATGTAAACCTCCACATCACCTCCCCCCTCCTCCTCCACATGTGGCGCCAATCACAGCCACCCACCTCATCTCCCTCACTTCCATAACAGCCTAGAAGTCACAGGAAAACCCTAATCACCCTTCTATAAATAGCAACCACTAGAAACCCTAAAACACCCATCACCCTAATCGAACCAAACCAAACAGCCTCCCACCACTAAACCACTGATTCCACTAGCCTAGAATAAGTTCAAACAAGCCTAAAAGAAGCAGTAGAAAGGAGCTAGGATCTGTAGAGAGTCAATTCGAACCTTAATTTCAAAATCATGCCCTAATCGAACAAATCTAGCAAGGTATATCTATAGTCCTTTTTATTTACTTTTCTATACTTATTTTATGTCTAAATAAAAGTTAGAACATGTCTTGAAAGTCATAATAACCCAGAATTAGTAGAACTTAAGTTTTGTTTATAAAAACTCAAACCGAACATATTAATACAAACATATATGAAACGAATTTCTGGAAACCCTAGGATATAAGATACATACATATTGTTAAAGATAATAATTTTAGAAGAACGTGGCAATTGGAATCATCGCGAATGATTAAACGAGTCAAAAGTTATGTCAAATTTAAGTTATAAATAAAACTGTCAAACTTTCTGTGAACAGCAGCAGACCCTGTGTTTGTGTCGTTAATTTCGACTAGTAAACGAGGTCATAAAATTCTAGTTTTCGACATGGTTGAAGTCCTTTCAGAGGGCTACACGTAGGAAAAAGAATCACCAAATTTCGTTGAGTAACGAGTGAGAACGAAGCGTGACAAGTTGGTCATTTTTCTGTGTCGAGAAACTGTAGTTAGCGAGTTTCATAAATTATTTTTGAGGTCATACGTTCGAACCAAGGTCTAGATCTTTGTAAAAATAGTCTTATAACACTGATAGATAAGTTGGCTAAGGAGTCATAAAAAGTTTTGTCACGGAACGTGAGAAATAAATTACTTTTGGGAAGAGAGGACCTCGGTTGTGATCGGCTTTTAAACACAAGGACCATTTTTGCCAAAACTCTAAAAGGTTTCCTGGTTTGGGACTAGTTTTGCAGTCAAGGAAACCCTAGGGGTGTAAACTGTCTATTTTGAAACCTGAGGGTATAAAGTGTCATTTGATAAAAGTCTAAAGGTAAAACTTGTCGTTTCCATATAGTACTAGGGTAAAAGTTGCAAACCCTATATACTTGCGGGTCTAAAAATGAAAATATTTAAAAACACTAATTTCAATATAATATTATTATTTTTCTTATTATCAGTAATATTATTATTAATAATAATATTATTAGGATTAATAACCTAATATACGTGTTGTACCGTAACTAACAAACGAAGTATCTATTTAACGAACGGACGGAACCGAAACTTACAGATAAGAAGATCAGATAAAATCTTACTTTTGAAACTACATATTGGCTCTATTAAGTATTTAACTATCAAACCAAAACATAACGAAACGAACATTGAAAACCTATATAATCAGAAACAATTACTGAAAACTTGACATAACCACCCAGGTTGCAAGCCGGAGACGTTTATCAACTTTGTTTAGCTTTTGTTTTCCATCCAGACTGCTCAGGTGAGTTCATAGTCCCACTTTTTATTACGTTTTCTAAATATGTGGGGAGATACATGCTACAAACTGGATATAAGTATTTTCTGTATGATTTCATGATTAATATTGCCTAAGATACCCCATTTGTGTTGCTGGTTAAGTAACCAAATGCATCCCATTTGTGTTGCTGGTTAAGTAACCGAATACATCCCATTTGTGTTGCTGGTTAAGTAACCAAATACATCCCATTTGTGTTGCTGGTTAAGTAACCAAATGCACCCCATTTGTGTTGCAGGTTAAGTAACCAAATGCATCCCGTTATCATTTGAGTTCATGAGACTTAGGGCAATATGTTTATTTCCGAATTACTTTCTATTTAGCTTATGTTCAAACTGATTATAACTTTAAACGCTATTGATTCACTCAACCTTTGTGTTGACTTTTTAAGCATGTTTATCTCAGGTAACTGGAAGTACGATTTGGCACGGAGTGGCGGTGGACTTTCTTTTAAAAGAGTGTCCGTTTTGTTATCATTCAAATGAATAATGTATCATTTATAACGTATTTCTGAACATCCCTCTGGGACCTATCTTATGTACTCTGATATTAAATAAATGAATGATAACAATTTTATTTAAAAACGTCTCTTTTCAAGTCGTTTTCTATTCCCATGACTGTGAACCATGAAGTAACACCCAAAGCTTATATTCCGCTGCGTATCTCGAAAATGGGGGTGTTACAGATTGGTATCAGAGCTTGTGGTTATAGAGAACCAAATGTTTTCAAACATTGGACTATAACCGATTTTCACAAACTTAACTAAAAAGTCCTCCGTGCCACAACGCCACTGAAACGTTACTTGTATATGTTTATTTCTAATTATTAGTTACATAGTAAAATGTTTATCATTCCCGAGTGGTTACAGAACCCTGACTTCCCTTACCCATTTCATATTTCTTATGTCGGACTCGGATATTGGATAAATATCACAATAGTACCAGGCATCATGATAATACCTACATTTTCGTCACCACTACCATATCCACTTTCCTATACATATATACCGCCAGTTCATACATCTTTACCACCTCCACTATCAACTATAAATTTCTATTCCCTCATCTGTCCCGTTCGAACTTAGTGAAGAAATTAGGATCATTATCACCCGATATCATACTTTACCCCGATTACCTATTCCCGACTTCCCTATTCCACCGCAAGTCTTTGAGGTGAGCAAATGTTCGCAATCAGCACAAGAACGACAGCCGACTATCTCCACCCTGCTGACGCGATTAGAACAGCAAGAAGAACGGATCGAGACTGCTTAGGTCATCTAGACAAGCTACTTCTAGAATGCATCGAGGATATAAAATATAGAGTTGAAGATTCAAGAGACCATGAAACAGAAGATGGACGAGAATCGTGAGAAGGCAAAGAACCGTTATGAGCAGCTGAGACGAGAAATACCTATGACGAATTGAAGATGCTAGAAGAGAAGAGAAGAAATGAAGAAGAAAAATGAAGAAATGACGACAGCTCAGATGAAGATCACTATTTTGGAGAAAATAGTGGGAGATATGCAAGATAGATATTAAGAGTAAATATAATCCTCGTCAGCATGATCGTCAAACTAAAAAGTTGACTCGAAAGAGTTTCTGGTAGCCACTAAAATCAGATTTATATCTACCAGCTTTTGTACAATATCTCGGCCATGAGATATATAGCATAAATATGACGCTTGTACTAATTTTAGTTATATATATAACAAGTTAGCAAGTTATTTATGACTATATGTGGTTTTGATTTTTGCTGTGTACGGTATCGGTTAATGTGGGCCAATGATGATTATCTTACATACGCATATGATAGTGTTTGGACATGTTGTGATTTTATGGTTAACATGGATTTTACCTTGTTAATTTAACATGGTCAAATTTTAAACGTGTGTTTTCTCATCGTATTACTAGAAATATGCCTCGCACTTCCCCCGAACCACCCATGTCCCAAGCTACTATCCGAAAGCTTGTTGCAGATAGTGTTGCTGCAGCACTAGAAAGTCAAGCAGCAGAATTTTCTCGTACTGGAAGCACTAGCCGACCCAATGGAGAAATCGAGCCAGCAGATGTTCGCAAGTGTACTTACAAAGATTTCATGAACTGCAAACCAACTTTCTTCAAAGGAACAGAAGGAGCTACAGAATTAGCTCATTGGTTTGAACGTATGGAAGTGGTCTTTGTAAGGAGCAGGTGTTCTGATGACTGCAAAGTTGCCTTCGCGACAAGGACTTTGTTAGATGATGCCTTGTCTTGGTGGTCTGCTACTTCCCGAACAATGGGAATAGAAGCAGCTCATCAACTCACGTGGGACGATCTCAAGAAGAAGATGCTAAATAAGTATTGCCCTCGTGCTGAAATCAAGAAATTGGAGGATGAATTCCACCCGTTAGCAGTAAAAGGAACAGGTATCAAGGCTTACAATAGAAGGTTTCAGGAGCTTGCTCTCCTATGTCCAACTATTGTGCCTGATCAGGAAAAGTTGTTGGAGAAATACACTGAAGGTTTACCTAGAAGCATCGAGGGGAACGTTATTGTTTCAAATCCTCAATCGCTGGAGGAAGCAATGACCACAGCCCAGAAGCTGATGGATCGTGAAATCAAGAGAAATTCCATTCAAGCAAATGATGATCACAAGCGGAAGCTTGATGATAGAAGGATCTCCCATCACCACAACAACTACCAGCACGACCGTAACAATCACCACCACCAACAGAATCATCGACAAGAGACAGCCAAAGCCTATACTGCCACACCTGCTGAGAGAAATGGTTATGTCGGAACAAAACCATTTTGCAATCAATGCTCGTTGCACCACTACGGACCATGCACCATTAGGTGCTCAAATTGTCGGAAAGTTGGACATCAGACCAAAGACTGTAAAGCAACAGGAGCAAATCCACAGCCAGAAGCTATAACTTGCTACGATGTTGTGAGAAGGGGCATTACAAGAGCCGGTGCCCGAAACCGAAAGCTGACCAGAATAATGGTGCCCGTGGAAGAGCGTATGTACTAGGAGATGGGAACGCACAGCCAAACCAAGACTAGTGCAAGAGAATGAGAACTCGTTAAGATTCCGACCATGTCAAGGAATGGCATCCCTATTTAGACAAAAAGAGAAATTCCTGTTATAGCTAAATAAATCGTATTGTAAACTTCCTAAGCTTGTTTCCTATTGTACTTTACTTTAGTTACGATGAACGTAACTTAAGTGTATTAACTATCTTTTCTACCGTATGAAAGCTCTATCTTGTAATATTTCCGTAATAATCAAAACTACGTTTCTACCTCACTTGCTCTGTTCGTAGTCACACACTGTCATCTCACTAGAAACTTGGTTAACATTAGTTTTACCATCCCGTAAGATTTTCACTCGAACCCTAAGATTCATTTTATGGATATCTCATTAGTACCTTAGAAATTCCCGATATAGCACCATGAAATGACCTAGATATTATCTTGCTCTCTTAAAACTAAATCATGTTGTTATCTTACAAAAACAAAATGTTGAACACCATCTAAAACTTTTGGGAGAAATATAAATACCACAGTGACTGAGCCAAGCATTACATCATTTGGTCCTCAATTATACATAACCTGATCAACTATGTATAATTCTGGAAGAATCATGTAATGAATTGGACAGGCATTTTAAGCATATCAAGCTCCTAACTCAACCAAATCGTTGCACGATTTTCCTTTATCACGTTCTCTATCTGGATAAGATAGAAATCTGAACCTAACTATCCCTATACATCAATTTTCTCAACTTTCCAACCAACACATGTCGAATCTCGGGACGAGATTCCCTTAACGGGGGGTGACTGTAACCACTGTGAAAATCCCACTATTATAATAAATCATCTTACAGAATACTTATCCTTTTCTACGTGTGAATTTTTTTTTTTATTATCTGATTGTAACTATTATCTTATGTGACGAAGATCACATCCCTAACAACCCTGCTTGCAACCCAACCTTAACTGATTTAGTATTTACCTATGTAAACATCTTTGACCTAAAACATTATGAGGTACCACTTACCACTTTACGTTATTTCGCTAACATACATTTAAAAACTAAAGCGTTTCTATTTAATAAGAGTTTATGAAACCCTAATTTCACATAACTATGAATTTATGTATACATTTTACAAACCCTAATTTATTTATACAATATTTTTACAAGATAATATATTTACAAGTTATTTAAACTAGTGTACAAGTCATTTATGCACAAAATCATTTATTCACAATATCTTTATAGAAATCCTCTTTATATTTATTATAAAGTATAAACTACAAACCCTACATGCATAATTTTTAAAAATTATATTTTCTAAACTCACTAAATATTTTTACAAGTCTTTAAACCCAAAGTACAAGTACCTAATGCATATAAACTAAAAATTCCATTTATTTACTTTTAACTTAACAAAACTTAACATATAATTTTCATAACTTAATAAATTATAAAAGTTACATTTTTCTCATATTCTAAATTATAGTACAACCTTACTAAAGCTGAAGTACAAGTCTTTTATGCATGAAACTATATATTTATAAAATCCTAAATAAAACCATAATAGTAAATATTTAAAATGACATTTTATGTAATATTTTTACACAATAAATTATAAAAATAATTTATTTATTTATTTAACATATGTACAACTCCATAAACTCAATGTACAACCTTTTAATGCACAAGAACATAAAAAACTCATTTATTTGTATTTAAACCTTAATAAAAATTACATAAAAATTATAGAAAATTAAGAAATAATTAAAAATATATTTTTCTTATTTTTCTTACATTAGTACAAGTCTTTCTAGCCTAGAGTACAACTTGTTAAAGCAAAAAAATCATTTCTACCTATATAACTACAATTCGATACATATAAAATTAAGTCCCATAGATTCAAAAACCTTCCTTAAGTGAACCCTAAACCTGGAAACCTTAGTTTTACCCCAAACCCTAGAGTACTAGCAAATAAAGCCCTAGGTACTACTCCCTATAGCACAATTCGAACTAAACTAACCTAGTTAGATCCACCTAGTTCGATCTTAACACTAAACAAACTAAACTTCAGAAATTCTAAACCCTAATCATCCATTTGTAAGAACCCTAGCAAGCCACAACACCTCCCTTCTAGAATAAGTAACACTTGTGTGTTATGTAAACCTCCACATCACCTCCCCCCTCCTCCTCCACATGTGGCGCCAATCACAGCCACCCACCTCATCTCCCTCACTTCCATAACAGCCTAGAAGTCACAGGAAAACCCTAATCACCCTTCTATAAATAGCAACCACTAGAAACCCTAAAACACCCATCACCCAAATCGAACCAAACCAAACAGCCTCCCACCACTAAACCACTGATTCCACTAGCCTAGAATAAGTTCAAACAAGCCTAAAAGAAGCAGTAGAAAGGAGCTAGGATCTGTAGAGAGTCAATTCGAACCTTAATTTCAAAATCATGCCCTAATCGAACAAATCTAGCAAGGTATATCTATAGTCCTTTTTATTTACTTTTCTATACTTATTTTATGTCTAAATAAAAGTTAGAACATGTCTTGAAAGTCATAATAACCCAGAATTAGTAGAACTTAAGTTTTGTTTATAAAAACTCAAACCGAACATATTAATACAAACATATACGAAACGAATTTCTGGAAACCCTAGGATATATCTATAGTCCTTTTTATTTACTATAGTCCTTTTTATTTACTTTTCTATACTTATTTTATGTCTAAATAAAAGTTAGAACATGTAGTGTAACACCCCAACCCGACAAGGGTAAAGATGTCACACTAATGGTTTCACATCAGATCAAAACAAAGCATACATTCCAAGTAATACAAAAATTCTCAAAGGTTACAAATGAAATTCTGAAATTTACAATGTTACAACGGAAACAAAAACTAAACACTAAGTCTGCAAAAGAAACTCCTTCTAATGGTCTCTACTTCAGAATAACTATCAAAGTCTTCTAAGTCCAAAAGTTTCTTCACTCATACCCAAACCCGTCGTCCAGCTTATTACCTGCCGCACACGAAAAGAAAACGTGCGGCTGAGGTTAAAAAGCCCAGTGAACAGATATAACGATAACAAAAAGTAATATAGAAAAGTACAGAATAGCAGAAACAAGGTCAAACAGATGCAATATGGTTCAAGGGGTAAGTCCATGAATAAGTATAAGGAAAAGAGAAAAGGGATAGTAATCCACCACGAGCCCAGAAACAAATCATATCATATCGTAACCATAAATCTTCAAATCATATAGAGGGGAGACCTCTCAGATAATCAGATAATATGAGGGATGTCCTCATTCTTCAAATGGAGTAGCTAGCTCCCAGACATATGTGAAAGGCATGTATTGCACACAGTACCAGTCACCAGAACAGAAATCATATCAAATCATGTTAAATCCACTAAACAGAACAGATCTAGGATGCATCCATACGCCCCCCAGAAACATATATAATCCATAATCAAAGTAATGCGCATATCATAATCAGAATGGGGACGTGGCGGAACATCACTCTACCGCCCTAGAGTCATGCCATTGGTGCATCAATGACACGGACATGGAACCCCCATGCCTAGTGAAATGGCTCGGGTATCAAACTAAGAGTCAGATATCATATCATAATCAGAGTGTCATATATCAATGGTCAAATCAGATGGTCCATAACAGATGGTTCGTAATAGATATATCAAATGAAATACCAAAGGTCCAAATCAGAGTGTAATCAGAAAGATTCATAATAAAAGGGATCATAGCAATGGCTTTGGGAAATCTTAAACGAATCAGAATCAGAATCATATCAATGAGATAGGACACCCTTACTGAAAAAGGCAGAGTATCTGTACCTTATTCCAAAAACAAACACAACCAGAAACGAAATAAGATGAGAAGATCAGGTCCTCTCCTTCTTCACACCTAAAGGAGTAGAAGAGAATTACAAATGGTTCTTAACTTCATGTTTTAATTTGCTTTTCCATTTTAGGTAGTTCAAGGTTCATAAGGTTATTATGGTAGTTTTATTCCTTTAAGGGTTTATTAAGTATTTAGGTTAAGTTGAAGGACCAATTGTGTAATTATCATAAGGTTAGGGTATAAGGTGTAATTATTGTAAAGTTACAGGTTCTTACAAGTTTAGTCCTTTAGTATTATCAAAATAATCATATAGACCCTCTAATGTTTGAATATAAACACTTAACACTTTTAAAATAACAAAACACACTTTTTCAGGTTTTAATCATGTTCTGGACCTGTTTTATTTAATTTAAGAATCATAGTAGAACTCCGAATTAAAATCTACAAAAATTCAAAGAGCTTCCTCAATATTCCTATTATTTATCATAATTTTTCCAGATTTTATTTATTTGTTTTGATACGAATTAAAAATCCACCTTTACAACTTGTCCCAGAAACATGTCTGATGGAACACCTGATAAGTTACCACTTCACTACCCCTTCATAAAAATTCACATAAATCTAGAAAAATTCCAGATACTAAAAAACATCCCAAAGTTTACCCAGTTCAAAGGGCTCTTTCTAATTCGACACAGTTTGAAAACTAAAATTCAAAAACTAGGATGGATTTTCCAGACTTTTAAATACGACTGAACATATGATTTTCCAAAAATTAAAAAGTGGCCTTACAAGCCTCTAAAAATTACAAACTAAATTTCTCCAGGTAGATATTTCATTAAACTACAATCTAGACTCAAGAAACATCAAAATATACGTTCATATCATCAATTCACAGCCGGTTAAAGTCGAATCAATTCTCAGATCAGTAGCAGTTTCTCACAGAATCATATATAACTTAGGGTTTTTGGTTAAGAAACAATTCATATGGACTTGAGGCTTTAAGGACATGTTACCTTAGGATGTATGACACACAAATGGAAAAAAAATCACCCTCTCTTGGTCTCCTAAATGGTGCGGCAACAGCAGAACAAAAGACAGCAGCAGAAACTTTTATTTAGGGTTTATTTGGAGTGTTTTCTTGATGTTCGGTGTATAAGGGATGAACAAAAAGGATATGGGCTGGTTTATTGTGGTTGGGTCGTGGGTTTGGATGAGGGGGAGAGGCTTGGGTCGGCCTATAAGCCCAATACACAACATCTATGTCCAAGTTTCATTATTTCCCTCGTTTCTTACATACGACTTACACGTAACTATTTTTAGAACAAAAATAAATATAAACTTGTTGAGTTTTTGGTTCAAGTGACTAAGTAATGTGTTACAAATATTATTGGTAGCTCGTATACTTATATTATGGTGCCTCGTAATCATCTCATGTCGCATTTGTTTCGTTTTCATACGTTTTGTGATTTATTTGTAAGTTATATATGTTTCAATTAATTTTCAAAGTATGAGGGCATTTTGGTCTTTTAATACACTTTAGATTTTCGGGTTTTACAACTCTTCCTCTCTAAAAGAAAAATTTCGTCCTCGATATTTGCAAAGAATCAGAAATGGAACGAATCGATACATAACAGAAACATACTATGCTGAGTGCGAATCCAAAAGATAACGTACCAATATACGGATGATAATCGAATTCTCTAGGAAGGGGTACAAACAATACGTAGGATTTACATCGAATTGATTAGGCAAATAAAACGAGTATACATTGAATCGTAGCGACCATGAGGTGGTGCAAAATTAACCCTTCAGCTTTTCAAATAGTCTCAGCTTCAAAAGAGCCTCCCAGAGGTGTTCTCATGAACAACAGGTCTTGTTATTCTCAGGATCCAAAATATCATATCTTAACTCATAGCAGATCAAAATGAACAGGTTTAACGAATGCGGAACGTATACATAGCAGAACAGAGGCATAATCTTGTATCACAACAGATCGAATCCATACGGACAGAGAGCATGTCGTTATATATCATCAAATGGCAGAAAGCTCTATAATAGAATCTACGATCATCATCGGAAGTGAAGAGATCAGTAAAACGCGCGTCGAGCATCCAAACGTATCAAGTCGAATATCCAGAACATCAGATCAATTGGATAGGTAGAATGAATCTAAAGTCTCACTAAACGCGGATGATCTCAATTAGATATCAGAATTTCTAAGGTTCTTAAGGCACTTCTCGAAATATCCTATGCCCACAACAAGTGCATGTTATATGATGTAAGTATTATCACGTTGATCAGGCGTCATAATACTAGCATCATATAAATATGCCCTCATGATGGTCATACTTTATCTCAAGTCGTGAACAACACAACTTATCTAAATCCACCTAGTCCACCTACAGTCTCAGGGTCACCAAAGTCAAGCATCATAACTAAGAATACGAAATTTACTCGAAGAGTAACGAAAATCCGAAAATGTCCATCAGAATTCAAGTACGTCACTAATAGCGCCAAGACTTCATAACTTACCGAAATAAATTCAGCCAAAATAAGTGGTTACTTCAACATCCGTCTATTCATAAATATCCAAATTCCTTCCATAGCTCGTCAAAATTCTATTACAACTCGTTATCCAACAAACGCAGAATGGACATAGAACAAAATTACTAACAGAGAACCAAATCATTCAAAGGACCTCATTATCAGGTAACGAAATAAGAGGAAACGAATACGTCATTGGTAGCTTCATCCTCTACAGAATCATCTCGTCTAAACACCAGTGTCCGCCTTAAAATCCATCCATTCATATACAAAATTTTAAAATTTCTTCCAAGTTGGAGCAGTTTGCCGCTTGTCCATCTTCTCTCATGGTGAAAAGGAATTACAAACTTGAGTCTGGTTCCTCAAGCCTTCGGACACTCTTCTTGATATTGTGGCGTCGTAACGGTAGTCTCTGACACGATCATTGTGCATCCCTCCATCCGCAAGCCTGCTTCAGCTGTCAATTCATCTTAGTACAACTAAAATGAATAGAGAAACAAGATTGCGTTTCTTCGACAGGTCTTCTAACACCGCTCCAGGTTTTGAGGCAAACACCGCCGTCGTAGACTCCAGATTATTTGTTGAATGGTTCGTCTCCTACGGTCTGGTTGTCTTGATGCCCGAACTGTAATCTTCACGGGTTGCATAATATATGATTGAGTACTATCTCAGCTACTCTCTTCTTCCTATATGCTTCATCCCTGGTAATGCTCGTCGCCACCGTCTTCTACTATTCTTCCTCCAAGTTTCTCACTTCGATAACTGTCTTCGATCTCGGTTCCTCCTGTGGAAAGCTCTGTCTTCACATTATACAGGGTAGTGTCGTCTACAATAATTTCTGAATGTCAATCAAATTTCTCTCCCAGATCAAGTGGTCGTCTCATCAATAATCTCTATGTTCTTCTTTCATTTTCTGAACATAACACAATGTCATACTATGACAATTTGTCCAAAATACGCAAAGACACGACCATTCTAGCCAATACCATTGGCATCATTCAAACTCCTAAGGTTATAACGAGTGAAAGGACAGTCTCTAAAATCATTTAGGGAAAAACTTTCACATACACTTCATGCCGCCTTCCTTCTTCTTCAAAAAATAAAACTGAACTACTTCACAGAGGTTACTCTCGGTTAGTTAACCCCCTTCTTAGAAGTTCTTGTGGTTGCTTCTTCAGCCCTTCAAATCCAAAACGAATGTAATCAGATACGAAGTTTCAAAAGAAAGACCGAATCAATTATTGATACTCGGAAACGGATAATGATTACTAATAGTGGTGCGGTTAAGTTTACAATAGTCGATACGTCGACACATACTTCTTTCTTTCTCCTTCATAAACTAACAAGAGCATCCAAGAGAATCGCTGAAGTGAACAAAATCATATTACATCGAAAATACCGGAAAATCTTCGTACATCAAAATATTTCCGATGGTAGAACTTCCCAAGGGTGGATAGCAATGGTTCTCAGGAAAACTTGATAATCATATGAGTTCAGGGTTGGTGCTTCCATAGCGGCGAAACTTTAGCAGATTCAGGTGTAGAGATTCATCATAACAAAATAGGGTAAGATAGATTGTTAAGATCATATTTCAGATACGGTAGTCTATGGCAGCTTTACAAGTAGTCATCCAGTCCATAACCAAAAGACCATACAATAAGGCATGTTAAGATCAAAAGATTCATAGAACGGATACAGTCATCGAATCAGACGGGTAGTTCATATATCGAAGTTCAGCACGTGTTTCAATAAAAGTGTTGAGATGTATAAACGAACAGTTCAAAGTGTAGGAATTTGTCCGGCTTCTTAGCAAAACAGTAAGTAGAGCGTGTATTATCAGTAGTACGAACATCGTATCATTGTCAAAAGTGAGATGTACAGAATATCCGTCATCAGCATCATCATGCTCAGTTAACAAACCCATACAGAGATAGTATAACATCATATCTTTCCAAAGGAAATGGTTGGCAGAACAAGATTCGTCATTCAAAGGAAAGGGACATAACTTCCTATATCCATGGTTAATAATTGCCCGAATTCTTATAGGAGTAGTAATGGATTTATGCAAAGTTAAGTAGTATCGGATGATACATTTACATTCAGCATAAGCAGTGAATTCACCAAAATGTGCCGGACACATTATGGTTGAATGACCTACGAGATGGTCGGAAGGGTGTCAAATCGCTTGTCAAACAAATCAGAGGTGGATGTCAAAATCTGAAACTGAAACTTAAATGGTGTAAGGTATCCAGGTGGGGTTTCCGAGGTATTCTAAACTTGCTTGGTTTCTAACTTTAAGTTGCAAAACTTCTAACTCCTGAAAAGTTTCTGATGAGGCTTAACTAAGGGCAGAGGCACGAATCAGAGTGATGCGAAAGCAAATGATACTCACTTATATGTCTTAGTCTACCCATTCCTCACTGGTCAAATTTAGGTTCCTATAGGGAGATCCTAAGGCAAATCTTACAGGTTATCTTATGAGCGCTTACAGGGAAACTTAGTGGTCCTAACTTACACAGGCCAAGGGTAAATGTATTACGAATCGCAGCCTGTCTCTCTGATACCATAATTGTAACACCCCAACCCGACAAGGGTAAAGATGTCACACTAATGGTTTCACATCAGATCAAAACAAAGCATACATTCCAAGTAATACAAAAATTCTCAAAGGTTACAAATGAAATTCTGAAATTTACAAGTTTACAACGGAAACAAAAACTAAACACTAAGTCTGTAAAAGAAACTCCTTCTAATGGTCTCTACTTCAGAATAACTATCAAAGTCTTATAAGTCCAAAAGTTTCTTCACTCATACCCAAACCCGTCGTCCTGCTTATTACCTGCCGCACACGAAAAGAAAACGTGCGGCTGAGCTTAAAAAGCCCAGTGAATAGATATAACGATAACAAAAAGTAATATAGAAAAGTACAGAATAGCAAAAACAAGGTCAAACAGATGCAATATGGTTCAAGGGGTAAGTCCATGATTAAGTATAAGGAAAAGAGAAAAGGGATAGTAATCCACCACGAGCCCAGAAACAAATCATATCATATCGTAACCATAAATCTTCAAATCATATAGAGGGGAGACCTCTCAGATAATCAGATAATATGAGGGATGTCCTCATTCTTCAAATGGAGTAGCTAGCTCCCAGACATATGTGAAAGGCATGTATTGCACACAGTACCAGTCACCAGAACAGAAATCATATCAAATCATGTTAAATCCACTAAACAGAACAGATCTAGGATGCATCCATACGCCCCCCAGAAACATATATAATCCATAATCAAAGTAATGCGCATATCATAATCAGAATGGGGACGTGGCGGAACATCACTCTACCGCCCTAGAGTCATGCCATTGGTGCATCAATGACACGGACATGGAACCCCCATGCCTAGTGAAATGGCTCGGGTATCAAACTAAGAGTCAGATATCATATCATAATCAGAGTGTCATATATCAAAGGTCAAATCAGATGGTCCATAACAGATGGTTCGTAATAGATATATCAAATGAAATACCAAAGGTCCAAATCAGAGTGTAATCAAAAAGATTCATAATAAAAGGGATCATAGCAATGGCTTTGGGAAATCTTAAACGAATCAGAATCAGAATCATATCAATGAGATAGGACACCCTTACTGAAAAAGGCAGAGTATCTGTACCTTATTCCAAAAGCAAACACAACCAGAAACGAAATAAGATGAGAAGATCAGGTCCTCTCCTTCTTCACACCTAAAGGAGTAGAAGAGAATTAGAAATGGTTCTTAACTTCATGTTTTAATTTGCTTTTCCATTTTAGGTAGTTCAAGGTTCATAAGGTTATTATGGTAGTTTTATTCCTTTAAGGGTTTATTAAGTATTTAGGTTAAGTTGAAGGACCAATTGTGTAATTATCATAAGGTTAGGGTATAAGGTGTAATTATTGTAAAGTTACAGGTTCTTACAAGTTTAGTCCTTTAGTATTATCAAAATAATCATATAGACCCTCTAACGTTTGAATATAAACACTTAACACTTTTAAAATAACAAAACACACTTTTTCAGGTTTTAATCATGTTCTGGACCTGTTTTATTTAATTTAAGAATCATAGTAGAACTCCGAATTAAAATCTACAAAAATTCAAAGAGCTTCCTCAATATTCCTATTATTTATCATAATTTTTCCAGATTTTATTTATTTGTTTTGATACGAATTAAAAATCCACCTTTACAACTTGTCCCAGAAACATGTCTGATGGAACACCTGATAAGTTACCACTTCACTACCCCTTCAGAAAAATTCACATAAATCTAGAAAAATTCCTGATACTAAAAACCATCCCAAAGTTTACCCAGTTCAAAGGGTTCTTTCTAATTCGACACAGTTTGAAAACTAAAATTCAAAAACTAGGATGGATTTTCCAGACTTTTAAATACGACTGAACATATGATTTTACAAAAATCAAAAAGTGGCCTTACAAGCCTCTAAAAATTACAAAATAAATTTATCCAGGTAGATATTTCATTAAACTACAATCTAGACTCAAGAAACATCAAAATATACGTTCATATCATCAATTCACAGCCGGTTAAAGTCGAATCAATTCTCAGATCAGTAGCAGTTTCTCACAGAATCATATATAACTTAGGGTTTTTGGTTAAGAAACAATTCATATGGACTTGAGGCTTTAAGGACATGTTACCTTAGGATGTATGACACACAAATGGAACAAAAATCACCCTCTCTTGGTCTCCTAAATGGTGCGGCAACAGCAGAACAAAAGACAGCAGCAGAAACTTTTATTTAGGGTTTATTTGGAGTGTTTTCTTGATGTTCGGTGTATAAGGGAGGAACAAAAAGGATATGGGCTGGTTTATTATGGTTGGGTCGTGGGTTTGGATGAGGGGGAGAGGCTTGGGTCGGCCTATAAGCCCAATACACAACATCTATGTCCAAGTTTCATTATTTCACTCGTTTCTTACATACGACTTACACGTAACTATTTTTAGAACAAAAATAAATATAAACTTGTTGAGTTTTTGGTTCAAGTGACTAAGTAATGTGTTACAAATATTATTGGTAGCTCGTATACTTATATTATGGTGCCTCGTAATCATCTCATGTCGCATTTGTTTCGTTTTCATACGTTTTGTGATTTATTTGTAAGTTATATATGTTTCAATTAATTTTCAAAGTATGAGGGCATTTTGGTCTTTTAATACACTTTAGATTTTCGGGTTTTACATGTAGTATGCGAGGTTGTAGGGTTCCTCGATACTAAGACAGTAGAGCATGTGGGCAAGACTTGCCGGAACGTGATCACGGTTGCCTGCAAGGCTTAACGCGTTCTCACGCAGAAGAAGTTCCCAATTTCTAATATCGGGACGGAGCTCTTTGAGGTAGATTTTGTTTGGGTCGAGGTATACGATGGAACCATCACGTTTTTGATACGTGTTGGTGACTCGAGGGATTTGAATTACTTGTTTAATTACTTCAATGTCGGGAACTTCGGTACAATATGCACCTTCGTTCTCAAGATTGTAGTAAAGAGACTCTAGAGAATGGTCTTTAGTGAATGCACACTGACCATACGAGGGAATACCGAGAATGTGACCAATCTCGGTGACAGACAATATGATATTTTGGTGTCGAATCCAAAAATCAAGGAAGACGTTTCCGTCAAGATCGGTGTAGGTACGGACACGACTATAGAACTCGAGAATAAAACAAGGACAGACTTGATCGTTTATTTTGTATAAACAATCGAACTCGATAGAAGGGAAACAGGCATTTATGTTGTCTGTTGTGACATAGAGTGCATCGACTACACGCCCTTCGTGTATGTATCGATTTTGAACTTTAGCGAGATAAGCTCTTTGCTCATCGGGAATATTTAGATTTTCAAGAGTGCTAAGAATATATGGTTTGGTATCTTGATAATCATTGCGAGGCATTGTTCGTCTACAAAAAAAAAATATTTTTGTATATGTTAGTTCATTGCATTTTAATGATTACACTTCTAGTGTGTGTGCCTAAATGCAAACAATGTGGAGGTGCGGCAATCTCGACTCTAAAATTATCCTAAAGAGATTACCCAAACGCTCCTATTGATGAAGCGAAAAGTGTACCGCTTTTAAGGGGTCATTTAAGCCTTAAATCGTATTTATTTGATCAAATATTGCCCTAAATCGTTTCTTTTGTCATTTTAGGTACTTTTGAGGAGAAATCTGGAAAATGAGGCATTTTGGACGTTTTTGGAGCATTAAAGTGAAGAAAACGACAAAGTCTCAAAAATCGGCTAAAAGTTACTCTTGACGGCGTCAGACTTTACTCTGGACGGCGTCATGCCTTGGCAAGAAAAGTTGGACGTGAAATTTACTCATGACGGGCCAGTGAAAATAGCATGTGAATTCTGACGGCGTCACGCTTTAACTTGATCGAGGGCGTCACGGCTTAAATCATAAGGGGACGGCGTCACGTTCATGGTTCGACGGCGTCAAGCCTTGATAAGCCAGAATGGATTTTTGAAGAGCTAAAGAGGGACGGCGTCAAGAAGGTCACCCGGGAACCCTAAAAGCGGCGAGGTGACGGCGTCACACTCCATAAGGTGACGCCGTCAGATCCAAAAATCTATATATAGTTTTTCTAATTTTTTGTCATAGGGAAGAGCTTAGTGTGTGGAATTTTGGGAAAAAACCCTAAGACGATTTTAGCTACTTTTTCAGGGCTTTTTGCCTTGAGATCTTCCATGTTTCATTGAAAGATAAGTTATCAATTAATCATTCAATATGTCTATGTGTTGTTTGATTCTATCTTATTCTTGTCTTTTGTTTAACATGTTAGGCTAATTTTATCTTGTGTTTGCTTAGATCTAATGAAACTTAGCTATTGATTATTGGTTGTTAGTGTGTTATTAGTTGTATTGGATGATTGTTTATCTATGTTAGGCTTAAGAAAACTGGCTAACTTCCTATTTGGTAACTTGCTTGAACGTCTTAAGAAACATGAACCAAATGCGTACTAAAGGTTTTTATGGTTGTATTTAATGCACAAGCGAATTCTAGTGATCCCATGTTAGGAGCTTCCTAGCCGGCTCGACATAGGAGTGAAGTAGGAGCTTGTAGAGTTGGGGAAGTAAGTACGCCACCCCACGAATGGTATTAAGGAATACACCCGTCATCCACGCAACTAATACACACTAATTAACCGGTAAAAGATAGTTAGGGAGTAAGGAAATCTAAGTAAACACATTTCTCTACACACAAGTTTCTCACCACATTTTATTTTCAGTTATTTATTTTATTTGCATTCGTAGTAATTTGGGTTAGTTGACTAGCAACTAATTCCGCCCACTCCTTCAAACCCGAGATTTTACTTGCTTTTATAAAATTATAAAAACATAAAAAGAATCTTCCTCAACCCTTAGACCTAATTAGAGTAGCCTTTCACACCTAACGAACACTATTCCCTGTGGAGAACGATCAATCCCCCGTACTTACCACTACACTATACTACATCGGTCAGGTACACTGCTTGGTGGGGTTGTAAGCCTCTTGAGATCCCTCGAGAGGTAAAACCTGTTGTAAGGTTACAAAACCACGCAATCAAGTTTTTGGCGCCGCTGCCGGGGAATAGTTATTGTTTAGGTTGAATTTTTATTTCTATTAGGTCTACTCACTAGATTCCTTTCTAGTGAGATTTTTATTTTATTTTTCTAGGATTTCTTTAGTCTATCTATTTTCTTCGTGTCTTTGTTCGTAACCATTACCATCCGACATCATGGAAGATGGTAATATCCTTAACCCACACAACCCACCACCACAACAACCACAACCACCTCCTAGAGCCCGTACTTTAGGAGAGTATTCCCGTCCTAGCCACCATGGCTATCGAAACACCATTGAGCTCACTCAAGGAGCCAATATCACACCCTTGCGATCCGACACCATCCGGTTGGTGCAAAGCGGATGCGCATTCCATGGACTTCGTTCTGAAGATCCTAATCAACATCTCAAGGACTTTCTTAAAATCGTTGATTCTATAGACCTTGATGTTGCCACTCGAGAGACGACCCGATTGCGTCTCTTCCAATTCTCTTTGCGGGACCAAGCTAGTCAGTGGCTAGAACGTCAACCCGCAGGATCCATCACCTCTTGGGATGATCTCACCACTCGTTTCCTTGCTCAGTTTTTCCCACCGGGAAGAACTACCAAGCTAAGGAATGATATCTTGATGTTCCAACAATGTCAAGGCGAAACTCTCTACGAGGCATGGACTCGATTCAAGGACTTACTCCAAAAAGTCCCCCACCATGGCATAGAACTTTGGCTCCAAGTCCAAATCTTCTATGACCATATCAATCTCTCCACGAGGCAAACCATTGACCAATCGGCCGGTGGTAAGCTACGTGATCTAAGTGCGGAACAATCATGGGCTCTCCTAGAGGATCTTGCTCTTTATGACAACGAGAGTTGGAGTGACCCCCGTGATTTGAATAAAACGGTCAAGGCAATATCTTTGCCTTCGAATAATTCAAGCACTTCCGACCGTAGGATCATAGAACTTGAAGACCAAGTCAAGTTTCTCATGAAATCCTACGAGGCTCCTAAACTTTCAAACCAAGTGAACAAAATCACTTCTTCATGTGAATTATGTAGTGGTCCCCACGACACTCGTGATTGCATGGAACTCCCCGAACAAGCTTTTGTGGACTACGCATCCTCGCGTACCGACGGAGCGGGAGACAAGTGGTACACTTTCAAACCCGAGCCAAACCATTACGGTGATTCATACAACCCCTCATGGAAAAATCACCCGAACCTTAGGTGGAAACAAAACCAAAACTCACAACAAACCAATTCTTCCAACCCACCTAATCGTTTCCAATCAAGCGGTTCCAACTCGAACCGTACTTTCAACAACAATCCTTCCGGCAATGGTAGTACCAATAACTTTGAAGGATTGATGTCTCAATTTATGGCATCTCAAGAAGCTCGTTTAGCCAAGTTTGAAGCCGATTTCAAACAAAAACAAAGCGAGATGACCGATAAGATTGACACCTTGTTGAAAGCCCTCAATGACCGAGAAATGGGAGCACTCCCTAGCAACACGGTCAAGAACCCGAAACTAAACGTCAACGCTATTTCATCGGTTTCGTCCCCTAGTTCTTGTCCACAATATTATTCGGTCAATTCCATGAGCACGTGTTTCAAACAAACCCAAGTCGTTCCAAATGACCAAGAAGTTATGACATCCAAATTGGTCAACAACATAGTTGAAACACCTCCCACTCAAAACCTTGACGAAGAATTCAAGGAGCTCCACCTTGAAAGTCCGGTTGTTGATGAGTTGGATGAGAAGAAGCTCAAGTTAGGCGAAAAAGGGACCGCCTTTGCTCAAAACAAACTACCTAAGAAGTTAGATGATCCGGGCTTATTTGTTCTACCTTGCAAGATCGGTAATTCGGAGGCTTATGACACATTAGCCGATCTTGGATCAAGCCTTAACCTACTTCCGTTACCTCTCTACACCTCTCTAAAATTTGGAAAACTTGAAGAAACCGAGGTGATAATAGGCTTAGCGGATGGAAGTGTTGCTTACCCGGTTGGAGTAGTTAAGGACGTGTTAGTGCACATTGGAAAACTAACCATTTTAGCCGATTTCCACGTCCTTGATATGGTTAGCGACCCTACATGCCCCTTGTTGATAGGTAGAGGATTTTTGGCGACCGCTAGTGCTATGATTGATTGTAAGGAATCCAAGATAGCGGTAGGAGAAGGAGATACTTGGTCAGTCTATGATGTTAAGAAACATGCCTATGATACTAGTGAGGAACCAACACCACATTGGCTAGAATCAAATAGGAGACCATCTAGATATGGACCTTGGATTGATAGAGGCTTCATAGGACCCCAACGCCCATTTTACCTAGAAGAGGACTTTGTTAACCGAACGCATTCGGTGGAGCAACTCTTGGCTAGGGACACCGAATTGGATCCATTTGAAGACCCTCTAGTTTTTAGAAGGATGATTGATTTCCTAGGAGTTTTGCCAATTAACCTAGGAATGAATAAGTGGATTTGTGAGGAAGATGATCATAAGTGGAATTGGGATAAACCACCCAAAGATGGAGATGGGTCATGGCATATCAAGATGACATTGTGTGACCCGGATGGAGAGAAGTTTGAAAAGACATATCGTACTAAGCGGACCAATAGGAAACTTCAATCCAAGCTTAACCCTAAAGACGTCCTAGATGACGAGCTTACTTACATAGGGTAGCGTGACTTTGAGTCTAGCTACAAGACTCGTTAATAAAGAAAAGCGCTTCTTGGGAGGCAACCCAAGCTTTATTTGTTTTATTTGCTTTGTGTGTTTATTTATTTGCTTGTTTGATTTTATTTTCCGTATGTGTGTTTAATTTTTATTATTATTGATTCATGTTCAAAAGTAATTTGTGAAAATGCTTTATGTTGTTTTTAACTTCGTCTTAACTACATATAAAGGTATTTTGCAAAAGATAAGTGTAAGGGAAATCTAAATCGGTTTATTAGAACACAAATGAACATGAATCATAATAATAATAAATTAGCATACATATTCGTAATTGTTTGAGTCAAATGCTTGTATCGAGTCATAATGATGTTTTGCAGGATTTCCAGGAAGTAAGGTAAAGGTTTTTCCAGAAATTTTCCGGAAACTTAAAATGAAAATTTTTGTCAGGTCATTTCTGACGGCGTCAGGGTTTATAACCTGACGGCGTCAGATTTAATTTTCAGAAATTTTTGAAAGTTTTGTTTTCAGAAAAGTTTTTATTAAAATCTCCAACTTATAATCTCCAGGAATCTGCAAAATTATCATTCCACAAGCATTATATCCTTATATATAGATTTATCCCGCCGATGTTATGCAGGTTTTCGTGTTTGTTTTCTCAGGTTTAACAGGTTATTTTGGACAAGGAAATGTTTTTGGATCAAGCTTATGGCGATGCATTAGTCATGGAGCTTCAACATTCTCTTTGGAGGAAGATCTAACCGTGTAATTTCATTATCCACCGAGCGAATCAGGGGAGTATTTGATTTCATTCTTTTACCTTTTCACTTTTACATCTTGTTATTTGAACATTGGGGACAATGTTCATCTTAAGTGTAAGGGGGGGTAAAAGTACGATTAGAGAATGCTATTACGCTTGATTTTTGTTTGTTTAATAGTAGATGTGTAATAAAACTGAGATAAATACCTGTTAGGGCAATTTTAGTGCCAAATTTAAAATTTTTTACAACATATAGGAGTGAAACTTTGATCTTAATGAGCGTCTCACGGATAGGAGTTATATGACTAGCACAAAAACCGTACCACTAAAAAAATTTTCCACCCCCAAATATGTGAGGTTCGCCCCTAGAATTGGTAGGAAAAGCATTTATGCTATGATGTGTGTACCGGTAGCACTTAGATTCTAGAACTTGCGTTAGGACCATTCCAAGGCCACAAGTGAGACTACATTCGTGTAGTTAGATTTACTACATGATAAGAGGCATTAGGATTCACCCATTGTTTTACACCTGTGATTTTGTTATAATTACGTTGGCTACATTGGTCAAGTAATTCTCCCACACCCTTTGCGTTGTACTCATTTTTAGTACACGATACCCCTAGTACACCCCTCAGAGCCTATCTTTTCGTCTCGACCTTTAAGCATTTTACTTAAAGGAAGAATTTGTTTACACCCCACTAAAATGTACACCCAAATCGCCTTAGCCTACCTTGTATGCACTCATTTTTAGTGCATTATTGTTACAACATTTGTTTAAACCCAAGTTAATTATCTAGTTGATTACATGGTTGCTAAGTCGAGTCATATCCTTGTACATATTGCTTTGGGACGATTGGGACTCATGGGTAAAGTACTAGTGTAATGGACTAATGGAGTAATGGGGAAGAACATCATTTATTACCCCCATATGTGCTAAATAATTTTAAAAGTACTCCAAGTTTTTCAATTATCTTAATTCGAGTCATTAGATTAGTATTTGTAAAGTTATGTAAAAATTCAAGTGTAAGGGGGATGCAATGCCCCTATGATGTATTATTTTGGATGGTAGGGCAAAAGTGTATGCAAAAAAAAAAAAAAAAAAAAAAAAAAAAATCAAGAAAAACACAAAAAAATGAGAAAAAGAAAAGTAGAAAAAAAACATACGGACTACCATCCCGTTTTATTTTATGTTTGTTTTATATTTTTGTTATTTTGTTATTTCGTTTCTAGCTTAAGATCGAGTCTAGTCTTGGCTTAGCAACATTGTATAGTACATGTAATTGATCAAGATTTTTAACTCGCCACCAGTAAAATATCCCGTATCCAACAAAACCGTGTTTTCCTTTTCCCTACACCTTACGTTATAACCCATTTAAAAGCCCTCTTTGATAGTTTATCTTAGGTGCTTACGCCTAGTGGAGGAGGTTTTCGATCCTTTCCCAAGCCTATGGTAATCTATTTGCTATGACAGGTAGTGAGAGATATTATCCGTTTTCATTTATGAGATTTATTTTGATGACACTTGAGAGATGTGAGTATCTAAACACTACTTGTGAGGTGCTAGTTTATAATCTCCGTGCTTATTATGATTGAAGTGGAACGATTATTTGTTGTAATTACTTTTATATTAGCGTTAAATGACCCCTAACTTGTATTTTGATTAGAATAAAAGCACATTTGCTTGAGGACAAGCAAATCTCAAGTGTAAGGGTATTTGATGAAGCGAAAAGTGTACCGCTTTTAAGGGGTCATTTAAGCCTTAAATCGTATTTATTTGATCAAATATTGCCCTAAATCGTTTCTTTTGTCATTTTAGGTACTTTTGAGGAGAAATCTGGAAAATGAGGCATTTTGGACGTTTTTGGAGCATTAAAGTGAAGAAAACGACAAAGTCTCAAAAATCGGCTAAAAGTTACTCTTGACGGCGTCAGACTTTACTCTGGACGGCATCATGCCTTGGCAAGAAAAGTTGGACGTGAAATTTACTCATGACGGGCCAGTGAAAATAGCATGTGAATTCTGACGGCGTCACGCTTTAACTTGATCGAGGGCGTCACGGCTTAAATCATAAGGGGACGGCGTCACGTTCATGGTTCGACGGCGTCAAGCCTTGATAAGCCAGAATGGATTTTTGAAGAGCTAAAGAGGGACGGCGTCAAGAAGGTCACCCGGGAACCCTAAAAGCGGCGAGGTGACGGCGTCACACTCCATAAGGTGACGCCGTCAGATCCAAAAATCTATATATAGTTTTCTAATTTTTTGTCATAGGGAAGAGCTTAGTGTGTGGAATTTTGGGAAAAAACCCTAAGACGATTTTAGCTACTTTTTCAGGGCTTTTTGCCTTGAGATCTTCCATGTTTCATTGAAAGATAAGTTATCAATTAATCATTCAATATGTCTATGTGTTGTTTGATTCTATCTTATTCTTGTCTTTTGTTTAACATGTTAGGCTAATTTTATCTTGTGTTTGCTTAGATCTAATGAAACTTAGCTATTGATTATTGGTTGTTAGTGTGTTATTAGTTGTATTGGATGATTGTTTATCTATGTTAGGCTTAAGAAAACTGGCTAACTTCCTATTCGGTAACTTGCTTGAACGTCTTAAGAAACATGAACCAAATGCGTACTAAAGGTTTTTATGGTTGTATTTAATGCACAAGCGAATTCTAGTGATCCCATGTTAGGAGCTTCCTAGCCGGCTCGACATAGGAGTGAAGTAGGAGCTTGTAGAGTTGGGGAAGTAAGTACGCCACCCCACGAATGGTATTAAGGAATACACCCGTCATCCACGCAACTAATACACACTAATTAACCGGTAAAAGATAGTTAGGGAGTAAGGAAATCTAAGTAAACACATTTCTCTACACACAAGTTTCTCACCACATTTTATTTTCAGTTATTTATTTTATTTGCATTCGTAGTAATTTGGTTTAGTTGACTAGCAACTAATTCCGCCCACTCCTTCAAACCCGAGATTTTACTTGCTTTCATAAAATTATAAAAACATAAAAAGAATCTTCCTCAACCCTTAGACCTAATTAGAGTAGCCTTTCACACCTAACGAACACTATTCCCTGTGGAGAACGATCAATCCCCCGTACTTACCACTACACTATACTACATCGGTCAGGTACACTGCCTGGTGGGGTTGTAAGCCTCTTAAGATCCCTCGAGAGGTAAAACCTGTTGTAAGGTTACAAAACCACGCAATCACCTATCTTCACTTTTGCTCAATCAAATGTGTCGAACAATACATATCAATTATGTACTTCGAGCCACATTTGAGAGTTCATGTATGCATGCAAAAACGTTTTTGATTTGCATCAACAGTGCATCAAAAAAATGATCAAATTGGGGTGTTTGGCAAATGCCTCAACATGGTGCTAATCAAGCTTTAAGATTGAAAAGCTTTAATGCAGAACGTTCCTAATTCAATTTTAATCATCCTAAACATGATTTCATTACAAATAAACAATCATAATCCGAATTTAGTGATTAATTTCGGATTAGGTTTTGCAACATAAGTGGGTTTTTGGAAATCCTAGGTTTAGGGAATCATGTGAATACTACATTGTCTAATCCTAGTCTTAATTTCACAAGGGTTTAACTAATTTTGAAAATCCCCAATTCGGATTTATACTCAAGAACAAACCCTAGACTCAAATTAAAAGAAAATAAGAGTGAATTACTTACAATTGATGATGTTGTGGTTAGGATTTGTTAATTCCAATGCCTCAATCTTGATTTGCAAGAGTTTAGTTGAATTATGGTGTTATGGTTCAATTATGACAGCAAGTGGAAGATGTTTTGTGAGTTTGGAAAATTTTTGCAGAAGAAAAGAGTGACTGGGCGCGTTTTTCAGATGCACGGCTCCACGGTTCCACTAAACATTAGTGGAGCCGTGGCTCTTTAGTGGAGCCGTATATCTGATTGTCCAGTTTTTCTTCTGTTTTGACTTTTGGCTGATTAATCTTACTTATTTAGTAAGACTTTTTGACACGAGGAAAGAAAAAAGTTTATACCTAATAAACTTTTTGACGAAAGATGATTAAATGGGATGACCGGAAATGACCTTAGTGTTTCTGAGGAAATTGACTAAGACGTCATTGGATGAGGATTTACTTCTAGTATTTCCCGTGAAATAAATAGAAGTTATGAGTTGTGTTTAGGAGGATGACTATAATATTTCCAATGAAATATTTAATTAGTCGGAGTACGCGACACGAGGAATGACTAGATATTTCCCGTGAAATATTCATGAGTCATGTGACGAGTGAAGGATATGGCTTAAAAAGTCATGAACGATTTGTAGAGAATGACTTCAATGTTTCCCGCGAAACTTTCGAGAGGTCATAGAAGGGATGAAAGGTTATGAGGTATGTCGTGACGGATGACTTTAATATTTCCGAAGGAATATTCAAATAGTCATGAGCGGGATGAGAAGAATGACTTGAAAAGTCATATGACGAGACGCGAGAAATGACGTTAATATTTCCAGTGAAATATTACAAAGTCATGGGATAAGGCTTAGGGAATGACTTGAAATTTCTAATGAAATATTCAAAAGTCATGAGTCGAGAATAGGATGGAAGTGTGAGATGACTTTAATATTTCCATAGAAATATTGAAATAGTCATGAGCGGGATATGAGGAATGACTTGAAAAGTCATATGATGAGACGTGAGAAATGACATTAATAATTCCAATGGAGTATTAAGAGGTCATTTGACGAGAATGTAAAGGTTAAGGTGAGAAGAAATACTTTTCAAAGAAAAGATTTCTCATTCGACGTTATCATGACGGAGGAGATGTCTTTCCGCGGGGAGATGACGTACTTCGACGAGCTTCGTTCATGAGCAAACTATAGGGTTCCCGGACAAGTCTAATGGCATCTTGACTGCTACTCTTCACAGGGAGTTGTCTCATCTATAGTGTTTGTTGTCATGCCTTTCCGGCGCTTGCGTACTCGGTTTCGGTCGTGGTGACAATAAGAGTAGTTTGTTTCTTGGGGAACCAAGATGTTTGTTAATCAACCTATGAAGGTACAAACATTACTCATTATGTTTCAACCCACATTATCAGAGTTGGTATAGAAACATTTTCTACATCAATCTCCTCAAGATATCGTAATCTCAAGTGTATAGTATCTTTAATGTATGGTATGATACATTAAACACTTTGATGTAAGAAGTTTTGGGATACTTCTTACAAGTGGGCACAAAGCCAACACTATTCATGATAATGGACCTACTTGCCGTTAGGTAAACTACTTTACCTATTATGCCCCTAACCTAGTTATATCCGCGCACTCACCTTTCTTCGTCTCTTGTGAGTTTCGCATTTGCGGATATGGGCGTTATTGTCAATAGAGACTATTACTTAAACTATGTATCTCATATATATAGTATATATAAGTTTACAGGAATACTTCATTTAGGCAAGATTAAATATGTGCAAGGAAAGGAACTTGATTCACTTATCAATGCTTAATTCAAACTTGTCATGCATGATCTTCAAGCGATCATCGAACATTTCTGGACAAGATGAATTTGGCATGATGAGATGTGAATAGAGTTTCTGTGTTATAGTGCCTACCATGTTAGATTCTAACTACACTATTTCATGCCAAACATCACTACTAACAAAGGGTGTTTTAAGAAAGCGTACCTGTGCCTGAGGTGTTTGCTCTTAAAACTAGAAGACTAAGGTACCTTTGTTGAATGTTAAGCATGAAAGATACGACCTGACTATAGCGTCACCGGGTCGACTTGACTATAGCGTCACCAGGTATGCTTGATAACGCATCATACTCCTTTTGTTATACTCCTAGGTTTATTCACACTCATGTTTTCCTAGCAAAACAGATGTTCAAACATCTGGTCCCCAATATCTCATGGGTCCAAAGTTGTTAGAGTTAAACATCCTACGCATTTGTTACGTTAGTTTAGGATGTGAGAATGGAGGACACATTTCCCATGGTAAGTAACTTTGTGATGGACGATCATTCCAAGTTACGGGAAAGTTACTTGGATGATTTTGTCTTCTAAAGTTACCTCTCGGTAGAGGAGTTCTAGACCGAGGTTTGGGAGAGTTAACCTTTCTAGGTGGAGGAGTTGTTGACCTAGTGTCACGCTTTACAAATCCATGTTCGGGAGATAACAATGGTTTGTTAAAGCCTTTGGTTTCCTCTCTACTTGGAGTAGACACTCTAGTTCTATTTACAACTACTTGACTTGGTTTAGGACTTAAGTTACTTTTCAGAATTGACCCAGTTTTGTCCTCAGCACCACACCGGTACCACTAAATTTAGTGGTGCCGTCTGTATCTTTAATGGTGCCGTCACCTTCAGACATGGACTTTTCAGGCATTACAAATTTTACTTGTTTAGTACCACTTGTAGAAGCCTGATTTGGGTCAAATCCTAAACCCGAACGGTCATGTTCACTGTATCTAATATTTTCAAGTATATCATTAAGCTTTTTAGTTCCTTCATCAAACCTAATGATTCTTAAAGCATTTTCTTTAAGTTTTTCGTTTTCTACTTGAAGACTAATACATGACCCGCATCCTAAATCTAATTCCTTGTTTTTCTCAAGTCTCTTGACTTGATCATTTAGTTCTAAGATTTGTAGTTCTAGTTCTTTTAATTTTAATTTTAGCTTTGTGTTTCTTCCTAAAATCTTAGTACTAACTACGCATAGTTTGTTGTATTCGTCATGTAATTCATTATCATCTACTGACGAATTATTATCACTATAATAAGAAGAGTCGGATTGTACCTCGTTAGAAGCTTGAGCCATTAAGCACGTTTCATCGTTAGGCTTCTTTTCTTCTTCTTCACCGCTATCACTCTAAGAACCTCCTACGAAGGCTCTTTGGTTGTTGGATTTAGGTGGCTTAGGACATTCTCCTATGAAGTGATTAGGATCCCCGCATCTAAAGCATCTCCTATCACTTGTCCCTTTTCTTTCATCATGATTTCTTTGAGATGACTTCTTCTCATCTCGAGATTGTCTAGGAAATCTACCTTTCCTCCTAAGGAACTTTCTAAAGTTCCTAACGGCTAGTGCGTACTCTTCATCTTCACTACCGGAACTCGAACATTCCTCATCACTAGACTCCTTCTTGGCTTTTAATGCTAGAGATCTAACTCTCTCGCTTTTGCCTTTGACAATGTCGGAATCCTTCTTGATGATCATCTCGTGAACTTTCAAGTTTCCTATAAGTTCATCGAGTGACAATGCCGCCAAGTCCTTTGACTCTTCTATGGCGGTGACCTTTGCTCTCCATTTAGGATGTAGAGCTCTAAGAAACTTCCTAACATAGTTCTTACTAGAATAACCTTCATCAAGAGCTTTAAGACTAGTGATAATAGTATTAAATCTAGCAAAAGCATTATCAATTGACTCATCCTCCGAAATGGAGAATTGTTCATATTGTTGAACAAGAAGATCTATCTTGTTCTCTTTGACTTGGTTATTACCTTGGTGAGTGACTAACAAAGTTTTCCAAATATCTTTTGCCGTATTACACATGAAAATTCTTTCAAACTCCTTTTTAGGCAAGGCATTATAAATCATCATTTTAGCCTCATTATTTTTGGCTAATTTCCTTTTTAGTTCATCACTTTGTTTATCATAAGAAACTATTTCATCCTTTTTAGTTTCCGGATTCTTTTGAATAGGTTGAAAGTCACCCTCGGTAATAACATGCCAAAGATCAATGTCTTTTGATTTCACATACGTTTCGAATCTTGTTTTCCAATAAATAAAACAATCGGTTTCAAAAAGTGGTGGTCTTTGCATAGATTGCCCTTCTAGATATTTGTCGAAATCCATTGATCGGTTCAAGCTTTAAAATACAATATACTTTAAAAACTTGACTGACGTGGCTCCTGATACCAATTGTGGGAAACTAGAAGAGGGGTTGAATAGTTTACCGGTTTAAAAACTTCTTTTAAAAATCTTGTTTTAAAAGTATGCTATTGGAAACTTTGATTCGAACTCTATGTGTAATCAAACAACACCAATATGAACTACAAACTAAGCTACGTAAAAATAACAAATTAAAAGTAAAGAGTAGAGTTGGAAAGATCAAACCGAGACAGAGGATTTATAGTGGTTCGGCTACGAAGCTCTTCTTCGCCCTACTCCACTCCCCGAGTACCACACTCGAGAGTTTCAAACACTATATCAACAACCTCCCTTCAGGCGGAGAAAAACGTACACGTCGCTTATCCTATTTCCGACACTAAGCTAGATGTCGAGTGCTAATCTTAGCTAGCACCAATCTACCAAGGTCCACGTGACCAACACTCAAGCCCAATGGCTTCAAGAGATCACCAAGATCTCAACACGATCACAATGATCAACACTCACTTCACTCTACTTGACTAACACTAACCTAATGACCCTTGATCTTCTTGATCAATCACACAAGCCCAATGGCTTCAAGAGATGTTCACTATCTCTATAGATCACACTTGATCTTCACTCTCACTCACAAAAAGAAAAGTATACTTGATGTATGCTAAGATACAACAAGGTTGTAGCAAGTGTTACAAAAACCTATCAACTACAACTCTAGTATCTTCTTGATTACTTGAGTTCTTCTCTTGCTAATGAAGAGGGATGACAACACCTTGTATCAACTTGGATACTTGTGTTCTTCTCTTGCTAGTGAAGAGGTATGAAGAGGATCACTTGAAGGATGATTGGATCACTCTTGAAACAAAGAAAAACTAATCTAAATGACCCTAAGAAGTGAAAGGTGTGAGAGGGTTTTACTAAGGGATTTTTCTGTGTGTGAAGGGTGCCTAAACCTGTGAAAGAGGTGGGTATTTATAGGCAAAGAAAATCTGAACGTTACAATTCAAAATGGTACGGACGGCTCCACTAAATAACCCACGGATCCGTTAAATTTAACGGTACCGTGGAGCCGTGGTAGACTAGGAGGCTCCAAATTTTGTCTTTTCTGGTGAAAACTTATTTGGGGAAGGTTGGAGCTGATTTTGGGGGGAAAAATAGCTGTTGTGATTTTCAAACTTATTTTTCCATTAAAACATTTCTTAATATTTCAAAAATAATTTGTCATGTGTATTTTTGAAAAAATGTTTTGTCCCATTTAAAATGTGAATTTTCAAAACATGAATTCACTTCTTTGATCACTAGTCCAAGTAGTAACTTTGTTCAAGAGTGATTTGCGTAGAAATAGGATCTTCCGATTAAAAACTTGTTAACGTTAATTTTAACGTAACGTGAGTTCACATTTTGTCATCCTCAAAACGTGAAGTAATCGAAAGATATAAATAACGTTTTTAGAACATTATTTGCATCAACACAATAGTCAACATTAATTTCAATGTACCATTCGATCAACATATTAATATCTAATAAAAATAAATACCTTAAAATCCGATTAGATAAAGAACTTGATAGACTGATCGAACCTTCTTCAAAACTGCTCTTCTTCAATAGTAAAAACCTTGTGAATCCTTAGGTAACGAGCTCCCCAAGCTTTGATACCACCTGTAGAAACTAAGAACGTGCTAAAGGTAGTTTCTTGGATCGTTTTGAGCCTTAGGGTTCAACAATAACAATGAACAATTATGCAGCAGAATAAGTAAAACAATCAATTGTTATTGACACAAAGTTTTTCCATCATCATCACCCCCAATTATATTTGATCAGAATATAACGTGTTACCTAACTGTAACAGGGATCTAAGACACCTCAGACCTTGGAGGATACGAACAAACTTTACAAACCCTAGGCGTTTACAAACCTACACGCCTAGGTTACAGACACACACACCTTTTGACTACATTATGGAAGACTTATTAAAACCTATACCCTTGATCTCTTTAGATAGTAGAGAACTAGTGTTTACAAAAGACTACAAAGGACTAATAAATAAAAACTTCTTTATCAAGCAAGTCCCTTGTGTTTCATTCTTCATTAATTTTATTCCTTTGTCACTTTAAGCCCTTTTGTTTCATTCTTATATTTATTTTGTCTCATCAAATCAAGAATCCCAACATTGCCAGTCAGAATCATCATCCATAGATAGTAAGTTATTTACCTTCTTCATGGTGATGTTAACCCACTCTCCATTTCTTGCATGGCATTTTCCAACAGCCAGCTTGTCATTTTTTAAAAGTGTCATCAGCGCACTGACTCTTACTTCTTCATCATCTGAGGAGACAGCTTCTTCATCCCAGTCAAAGGCTTCAGCCACAAGTACTTTGTTCTTTGTTTGAACAGGTTTAGTGGTTTGAACAGCCTGAGATACTGAGGGTGTGGCCTCAAGGAGAGCAAGTTTAACTTTAGCTTTTCTATACTTAGCTTCAAAATCTTTTTGATCATTTTGAACAATTTTGTTTTGAAAATGTTGAGTAGACTGAAGCATTTTTGGTTGAAACTTGCAAGTTCCTAAAGAAGAACTATTACCAGAGAATATGTATGAGGGTTCTGAGGTAGTTTTTGAAAAACAGTCTTTTGCAAAATGATCCTTTTTACCACACTTGAAACATTCAGTGGTTTCATTTTCTTTTGCTTTAGAAAAATTTGACTGATTTCTTTTAATTAAACGTTTAGAATTAGCAAGGAGTGCCCTTTCTTGAAATTCAGTTTGTAAGTCATTAAGGTACTCCTCACTGGTTCTCTCATCAGCCTCATCATCAGAATTCTCTTGAAAATTCTGCACAACACCATTAGAATAAAAGGCAGTAGATATGGGTGAGATTGTCAGGGCCATTTTGATCTATTGAGCTTTCTTTGAGTCAGGGTATCTCCTTGAGATTAAGTTGTCCTCATAGACAAACTTCCCATAGATCTTAGGGAGCTCAAGATTTTGAATGTGGTTAGCATTCCTGAGGCCCTGACAGAAGTTTAACCACTTTTCAGGGAGACTGTTGACAAAACCAACATTGATTTCATGCTTAGACAGGACTACACCATCATTTGATACTTCATTGATCAAGGTTTTGTAGCGTGTATAGGTCTGAGAGAGACTTTCAGAGTCTTTGGCCCTCAAAGTGTTATACTCAAGTTTTAGGTCCATAATCCTGTTTTCCTTGGTATCTGAGGGACCTTCAAAGCTGTGAACCAAGTCAAGCCAAGTTTGTTTGGCTGTTGTACAGTTAATGACTGATTCCATTGTACCATCAGGAAGACAAAATATAATGATGCTTTTCAGGCTTTGGTCTTGGTTAACCACCCTCCTCTCAACAATTGCCCACTGAGCTTCAGGTTTGGGTAAACCTTCAGCTGCCTTAGGGACAAAGGGACCTTCAATGATACATTTGATGTAGTATGGTTCCATACTAGTCAAGTAGCAAAGTATACGCTTTTTCCACTTGCTAAATTTACCAGCTTCTAGTCTAGGAGCGGCAGTTGAATAGCTTCCTCCCTTTTTATCAACTAGATGGGGTACATCACTGTCAGCCATGGTAGGATCTTTATTTTAAAAACCTTTTGAGCACTCTTTAGTTTTTGAAAAGTTTTATAAACCTGAGGCTCTGATACCACTTGTTGTTCGCGTTACACGGTTAGAAATAACTCCAAAGTTAAGCTAACCGTGTTCCATAGCTTAGTAATGTATTGATTAACTTGACAAATAAGTAAAATGTAAAGGATGAAAGACAAGCGTTTTTCAACGTTTAAATTCTTATAAGAAGTAAATCAAAAGAATCGATACCCAAGTGTTTACGGAAAAACACTTGGGATTGAAATGACAAGTATGGTATGTCTCCTCTCAAAACTTAAGCTAAGCTTAAGTGGAAACTATAAGGAACTACTGAGCTATCTCAGTGACAAGGTTGCTCCCTGGAGGAGTAAAAGTTGTTTGTGAATGTCTAAGCATTAATTGCACAAACTTGTCAACTTTTACTCCCTCTTATGATCCTATTTATAGACAAGTAAATTTGCAACCATTAAGTACAATACAAAAGATGACCTAAGTTAATCAGGACAAAATACTGATTTATTTTGTCACTGTTACAAGAACCTATTTTGGGTATATGACAATAATACTTTCTGAAGGACAGTGATGACACTGTCCTGACATTTTGCCTTTCAGGGAAAGTTTGACTTCAGCCTGATAAGGACTTCTCCTTATTTCTTCAAACGTTTCCCGCCTTGTCCCGCCTTTCTTTTAGTCTCAAGTCCTTCAGTATTTGGTCTTCAGTCTTCATTCTTCATAGTTGTTGAGGAGACTGGGGTTCAGTGAGTTATTGTCACCACTCACTGAACCCATCACCTTCTTTTTTGGCTTGGGTGTCACTCACTGAGTTCCGCCTCACTGAATGGAGAGTCTCTTCTTAATAGACTCGTCCTAAGCATCCTGAAGGAGACTTACTGAGCAACTGTTCACTCAGTGACCTGAATGTTGTTGAAGGTCTTCTAACACTTAGGTTATTTTGTATTCAAATCCTTGTTTAAGATTGCTTGGGTACTGAATGAACCCAACAGTACGGTTTTGGGTTTATATGATGCCTTTTTGCTTTTTCCTTGTTTGCACAATGGACATAAGCGATCCTTAGTGTATTTGAACATAGGAAGTCCGGTGACAATGTTGTCTTTGGCTAATTTGTTGATTGTGTCGAAATTGAGATGGGATAATCTTCTATGTCACAACCAGGACTTTGTTCCAGATGCTTTTGTCATTAGATAAATATTGGTGATGAGGAGGCCATTTGGTTAATGTCGATAGCATATAAGTTGGTGCCGCGATTCCCAATTAAGAGCTCGGCGCCTTCCAAATTTTGAATGAAGCATGTATTCCTCCTAAATGCAACCTCTAAATCTGCATCACAAAACTGCCCGACTGAAAACAAATTGTGTCCGAACCCTTCGACATAGTAAACTCGAGTGATCAAATAATTCCCAAATTGAAGATCTCCATAACCCAGAATAGCTGCTACATGATCATTTCCAAAGCTTATAGTTCCCATGAAATTCCAACTAAAGTTGATCAACAGCTTTAGATTCCCGGTCATGAGCCTGGAGCAACCCGATTCGACGATCCAAAGACATATTTCGATAACCTGCCAAGAACAGAAGAAGATTTTTTTGGAAAGCGTTTTGATTTAGGTTCCTTAGGGTTAGAGGTAAAATCCTAATCACACTCATAGAAAGTGTCTACCGGTTCAACTCGAACAACAATTATCTTTCCTCTAAATTCCAAGACTGAAATTTTTTTGCCAGTTGGTTTCCACTTAAGGCAAGTACTAGGTTTCTAATTCTTACGGGGTGACTTAAGTGATGCAACTAGACTTCCTTGTGGTATATCATGTGTTCCTTTTGGAACATATATCTTCTATTTGGGCTTAACATTCAAAAATTTTGAAACACATTCATCATGAATATCATTAATTAAGCATTTCTTCCACATTAAACAAACAGATACAACACATTCATTAAACATAGCAAGTTTGATAGATTTATTACATTTAGATGAAATGTTTTTCTTAGATTCATTACATTCAGATGAAATTTCTTTCTTATTACAAAATGGTAAATTCCTAGGGTGCTCTTCTACTTCTTTATTTTTATTCATGCATCTACTCTTAGAGACAGGCGAGACTCTATTGTTCATTGTATTGCTCTTAAGTTGTAGCCTGTTGCTCCTAGAGGTGCTTTCTAGTCCTGTAGAAGGTAAGGCACACGCATTAGGATTCACATTTTTGTCCTTAGAAGTGGTTTTAGCTTTCCTAGACCCGTCAGGATTGTATTTTGAGCTCATGTTGATTGTCCCATATGGTTTAGATGTGGAGGCAGATGCAGTAGTGGTACTAATCCTATAAAGGCCAGGTGCTATAACTTTTGGTTCCTCGACAACCGCTTTTTTTTTTCAACAATCTTTTCATCAATCTTTAATATTATTTTCTTGATGGGCACGGAATGTGGAGTGACTGGTTTTGACAAATCATTTTTCTCATCGACCTTTGGAGCAAACTGAGAAATGGACATTTTTGGTTTTACAACCGGTTTTGAAGTATTTGGTTTTTCCAAAGTCGATGGTTTTGCAAACTTAGTATCCACACCCTTCCCTTTTTGATTTTCTAGTTGAGCTCTCTAAAAATCATTTTGCACTTTCTTGTCCTTTTAGACACGGTCATAAAAATAATTTGTCATACTTGCATTCCTCAGTTTTTCGATCAAGTTGTTTAAAGTAGGACACGTTTTCTTTTTCATGTTTTATGAGAGCCTTTTCATATTTTGAAACAATTTTAGATATCTCCGACTGGAGTCTTTCATGATCTTCCATATAATTTGTTTGTAAAATGATGGACATAATATCGGTAGACACAACTGCTTCGAAGAGAGAATCATTTAGGTTTTCCAAAACGCTTACTTTTTTAAGAGATTCATCAGCTTCCTCTGCAAGAGATTGAAAATCTTTCACAAAGTTAATTGTTTCTTTTAAAATCGCTTGTTCAAAATGAATTACTCAAGCATTAATGTTGTTGATTTGAGGAGCAAATTCACTTTCAAGAATCTTTTTCAGCTGTAAATGAACAGTTGAATTCCAGTTTTTCTTAGTCAGTCTCATTTTTTATTCTAAAGTCTTTTGAAGTTGCTCAATTCTGGATTTAACATCATCAAGAAATCCTCTGGCAGGACTCGTTTTAGGAGTACCATCTGAAGATAACTCGTGTTTTTTCAAAGCACGTAGTGAGTCAACTTTTATCTATGAAACTGGTTTAGAGACTGACTTTGAGATTCTCGGTTTTTTGAAAATATTCGTGAAAGACGAATTTTGTTTTGGCTTCTCTTTTGGTAAAACAAAGGAAATTTTATTAAGCTTTGAGTAATCAATTGGTGTAAATTCAGGTGCTTTTTCTTTCATTTTTGATCGACTCTCTTCAGTAAGATGTAATGCTTCCTCATAATCAGTTATAGTAACAGGATCATGTTCATTTAACATAGTATTACCATTATAAAAAAACATTCTATTCTTGCTGAGCTTTCTTGAGATAATAAGGATTTACGTAAGATAGAGCCATTTTCTATGTAGTATGATAAAACGAATCTGGTTTCTTTTTAATCATATGGATTGTTTGAATCGAATGACCCATTTTTGCTAGAGTGTTTTCCAAATATTTAATCTTATGTTCCAACTCTATGATTTCGTCCAACAGTTTATCTTCTTTCTTTGCAAAGTCCTTTTTCAACTCATCACATTCTTTTTCAAGATTGGTATAAGCTGATTTTTGTTTTGAAAGTTGGTTTGTTAAACCAGAAATTTCATGTTTTAAAGAGTTGATGGTTTTGATCGAACTGATTTGAAGTTCGTCAAATTTATTTTGCAATTGTCTATCTTTAACAAGTAACTTCTTGTAACAAATTTCAAATTCTGACTCGCGTTTTATATCAATTTGAAAACTTTTTTCATTTTCCTTGTCTCTCTCAAGCTCAATGGTCAATTTCTCATTCGCGGCCTTAATTTCGTGATTGACCATTTTAACTTTCTCAATTTCAATGCTACAATTGTTAATTAATTATTCAAATAGAGCACTTGTTTCCTCATCATTCTCAGCATTATGTAAAATTGAGCCTCCACTTAGATCCATATTTGGAGGTGTCGAATTAATATTGCTACTATTCGGCTGATCCAGATATGTGTCATAAATGGGTGCTGGAGTCTCAGGATACTGTTTTTGGAGAGTAGACATATCGAATAACTCATTATTATGGCATGTATTGAAGATTGGTACATCAGAAAGTGCATTGGTGTCATAAACAGGAGGTGTATCAGAATCAGTGTCGTACTTAGCCTCCCAAAGATTTGCCATAAAGATGCAGTTTGCATTGATTTCCTCTCGTTCTTTCATGTCATCCATAAGAGCCATAAAATCATTTTCCTCTGCTGACAACTGAAACCCTGCTTCTTCTTTTTGTGCTAATAGCAACGCTCTCTGCAGATACGATGTATCCTTCTTTTTCGGCTTAGTAGGACAGTTCCTTGAAATATGACCTACACCCTGACAGTTGAAACACTTTATCGGATTACCCTGATTCACATTTCCATAACTTCCAACAACTGGAGCTGCAACATTCCCAATCTACTTGCCCACTGTCTGATTCCTAACATTCTGACCCCTCTGATTTCCAACAAACTGACCTAATTGATTTCTAGTAAACTGGCCCATCTAATTTTCTGCATTCTGCATATTCTGATTGCCCATTTGAAATCCAGTAGCATATCCTTGCTGATTCCCGATAACTCTAACCATTTGTCCTCCTTGACCCATATTCAAACTTGGCTGAGCAATCTGTCTATTGCGAGTGTTTGATGAAATCCTTTGGTTGTTGTTGGTTGGTATAGAATAGCGTCCTCGGAATTCCTTTGTCAGATAAGCAAATGCTTGTGTTAAGGCTGCAGTAGATTCATCATTGTCACTGAACTCTGGTTCTTGGATTTGTGGATATTGTTGTTGTTGTGGGAAGATTGGTTGTTGTGGAATGACATGTTGTAGTGGAATGATCTGTTGTTGTGGGATAACTTGTTGTTGCATGTAGTTGTGAGTGGAAGATGATGATGGTTGTTGTTGTGTGTACACTGTGTATGGAGTTGGTGAGTTAGCATAAAATGCTAGTGTATCATGGTGCTTTGCAAGTAATTCTGCCCTGACTTCATTTGCTTCAGCTTGGTTATGCTTTAAGAAATCGTACAACTGATCATAGTTAACTTCATGCAAGTTCTTTGTCTGATAAACAATGGTGACGTATCTTCCCCATTCAGGTTGTAACTCGTTTAGGAACTTGGTGTTGTTTGCTATGGTCGTTTGTGTGAGATTGTGTCTGGATAAGTCATTCATGATCTTACAGAACCTATGGTAGTACGACTCTATCGATTCTACAAGAATTGAAGTGAAGTTGTGGAGTTCCTTAAGCAGTTGTGTTTTCATTTCCTACTTCTGGATGTTTGTCCCTTACATTAACCTCTTGACTCTTTCCCAGACTGCATGAGCATTTTCTTCGCTATCCACACTTGCATAAGTCGTTTCAGGTAGTCCAAGAACGATGAAATGAAACGCGAGATCATCAACTGCAATTTGTAGTTTATCTTCTTCAGTGTACTCATCCTCAGTCTGATCTCTATAAAATGGTTGTACTGGGGGGTTCCATTAGGAACTCCAAGGTCTAGGACTTGTCGCGGTTGAAAGGGTCCTTCCAATACGGATTTGACGAGAAGTTTTCTGTTTGGTTTGCTCTTAAGATAGCTTATCATACGACTATCCCACTGGACGTATCCACCCTTAGACAACATGGGAGAATGGTTCTCTGAACCAGCTGCGTGAATATCTTGCTTAGTTGCCACATATGTATGATAAAGTTGATCTTGGATCGGTTCAACGATAGAGGAGTTGTGTTTGTTGTAGGTTAATGCAAGTTGATGTAGTGAAAATTTGGTCTGAAATCTTAAAAACGTTGATAACTTCTTTACGAAGCAATTTCAGGCTTCACAATATTCAGTCTGTTCTGGTCATTTTGACAGGTATTTTGCTGAAAACGGAGTTACGCTTCAAAAGTTATGGCCGTTTGAAGTTTTGTCTTAAAAAGTCAAACAAAAGTCAACTCTGAGGAGTAAATTCGATAACACTGTTCACTTGCAAGTTCGATAACACTGTTCGCAGTCCAAATTCGATAACTTTGACAAAATTAGATGGATTTTGACAAATTCGATGGATTTGACAAATTCGATGGATTTTAACAAATTCGATGGAATTTGAATAGTATCTATCTAACTTATACAAGCTAGAAGATTTCCCCGAAGTCGAAGTGTTCCACAGGCTTATACAAGCAAGGGAAGTACTAAGTAATCCTTGAAACGTGAAGAAAACTTTTCCTTAATGAAGTTAGATGACCAAATTCGATGAACCCTTGCAAATTAGATAAACCCTTCCTGCAAATTAGATGAACCCTTGCATATTAGATAAACCCTTGCAAATTAGATAAATACTTGCTGCAAATTAGATAAACCCTTGCTGGCCAAATTCGATGAACCCTTTGTAAATTAGATAAGATGACTAAAATTTCAAATCGTTAAAAAAACCCACTTTTTGATGTTTGTGATTCATTCTTTTTGCCAAAACTTCTATAAAAACACTAAATCTTCAATATAGACAACAACTTTAACACTAAAACACGTAAAAATCAAAACTTTATGATTAAAGCTCACGTTTTTGAAGAACAAAACACAACTTTAACGCAAGTTTCAACGAAAAAAATGAATTTCACATACTCCTAAATCATTGTTAGGCGATAGATACCAATTGTAGGACCTTATATTTATCAACTATATCACTATATATTAAGCTTTGGTGACAACAAGATAGGTGCGAATTAGAGAGAGAAAGGGAGAGATCTTTAAAACTAAAACACATACATACACCTTGAAGCACACTCTACAAATGAGATGAGATGTGCTATTTATATTTCCTTATGCCATACGAAATGGGCTTTCTATGGGCTTTCATCTATGGACTTTGGTTTACAAGGCTTTAGTATTAAACATGTAATCTGTTTAACTTACCAAAGTCCATGGCCCATTAACTAATATTGCATATACTATTACACGACATAAAGTTATAGACATTAGAATGACCATCACTTTTCCGTTAATGTTAACAAAAGGATAAAATAATTTCATTTTTAGTCGCTAGTGAAGAAGATAAGAAAAAGGAATTCAATTACATCTTTGAGAAAAGGAAGCTCTACTACGTGAATTGTTTGTTGTTAGGTCTAAGTTAGAAGACTAACACGGAGGTGATTAAAAGGCCCACTGAGGCTTATGTGAGCAAGCAAAAAACGTGATAGGATTGATTTTGAGTCTAGCTAAAAGACTCATAAATAAACAAAAATGCTTCGTGTGAGGCAATCCACGTTGTTTTTATTTCACTTTTCTAGTTGTGTCATATATTTACTTAATTGTTAATTGTTTAATTTTTCATCTTTTGAATAAATTGTCAAAATGCTTTATTTTGTTTTTTAACTTCATCTTGATTATATATATAGGTATTTTGCAAGAAATAAGTGTAGGGAAATGCTTTATTGGTTTTAAGAACGAAACTTCAAAAATGCAAAAGTTTACGATTAATGATTAGCATATACTTTATCATGTATTTTTATTTGTTTGAATCAAATGCTTATATAGTGTCAAAGTAAATTTTTGCAGGAACTCAGGTTTTAAAAGTTATTGTTAGGATTCGTCCTAAAATTGTTATTATCCTAGGTCTTGTCATTTGTAATAAGTCTAAACGGTCTTAGTTTGATTTTATGTTTTGTAATAAGAAGCGAGGTAGGCTAGAGATTAGTAACTATGTAATAGAGACCGGCCCAATAGGCCCAGTCTCTACCTCGCTGATTAGCCCTACCTCGCTGCCAACTTAGTATAGATACCCCTTACCTTGTGGTAAGGGGTGGGGTTGGATAAGTTGTGTAGTTTCACTTTCACTAAGAAATAATACATTTTCTCTAACTTGTCTCTCTTCCTCTCTTCTCTTTCTCACTTACTTCTCATATCTTAAATTATAAACATTGTGTAATGATAATGATTAAATGGAAACCTATAGTTAGATTTTTTCAGAAAATTTTCAGACAACAAAACAAAGAATTCTATCAGGTTCTTCCTGACGGCGTCAGGTACTGTAGCACAAATTTTTCCAGATTTTTTTGTTTTATGTTGAAAGTTAACGTTTGAAATTTTTTAGAATTTTTAAATATCTAGATTCCTGTATAATTTATTTTTGCAAGCATTATATCTTTTTTTTCTTTCTGTTTTCATTTAATGAATTCATGAGTTGTATATTGTTTACCACCGATTTTTCGTGAGGTTTTTGTGTTTTTTTTTTAATATTTACAGGTTATATTGGACATGGAATGCTTTTGGACTTACGTGATGTGCTTCTTGGATGAAGATTCAACCGTACTTTCGTTCTTCAATCATACAGAGTATACCAAGGGAGTACTAGTTTCTTTCGTCTCTTTTATTTTTCCCTTTATCATTTTGCGTACTTTTAGAGCATTTGGAAGAATGTTTAATTAGGTGTAGGGAGGGTAAAATGGCATCTTAGAAACTATCTATACATTTGTTGTTTGTCTTGTCCTAAAAAAAATTGTGTAATAAACCGAAAGGAGAATTATTAAAGGTAATTTTAGCACCAAATTAAAAAACATTAATGGCATTTACTAGTGACACTGGTTTCAAGCGTCTCATGGGAAAGAACTTAAAAGATAGCACAAAAACTCTTCCACCGAAGTACCACCCCCAAAACGTGAGGATGCCTTAATTAGAATTCGTTTTTAATGCTTGAGTATACCAGTAGTGTATTAGGTTCTAAAACTTGCTTTAGTGATGCATCTCGAGACCGCTTGTGAGATCACATTTGTTTGATTAAGTTTACTAAGTGATAAGATGCATTAGGATTAACTCCGTTTTAGCCCTCTCTTGTTATAATCACATTTTACAAACTTGTTGCACTCATCTTTAGTGCAAGATATCCCTAGTGAAACCCTTTGAGCCTTTCTTTTCATTTTTTTACAATCCACCCCAAAAATATACACCCAAATCTCCTTAATCCCCCATTTATGCACTCATTTTTAGTGTACGTACTCCTTGTAAAATATGAACCCTTAGTTAATAGTCTACTTAATTACATTGTTGCTAAGTTGAGTCATATCTTGTCTATACAGTTTTGGGATGATTGAGACTTATAATAGTATTATTATTTATGGAGTAATGGGGAAGAACGTCAAATTATTACCCTCATACATACGTTAATGTTTAAGTACACGATGTGCATTGATCTACTTTATTCGGGTCGTTAGTATCATTTATGTTCAAGTTATATTATCAATGATTAATGTATATTGTTATGTTATGTTAAAGAAATCAAACATATGGCAGGGTAAAAGTGTATGCAAAATAAAAAAAAAGAGAAAAATATATAAAAAAACATACAGACTCCCATCCTGCTTATATTTAAGTCAAGAAAGTGTCGAGAAAAGAAAGGAAATAGATTGATGTAGAGTTTGTATTTGTATTTGATTTATCGAGTCTTGGCTTAGCAAGGCCACATTTTTACATGTGATTACTTAAATGATTAGCTTGCCACCGGTAAAAATTCCCCTATATCCTTTAACTGTTATTCCTTTACCCAACAGCTTACATTAAAACCCTTGTAAAGACCTCTTTGATAGTAAATTCTAGCTGCTTACACCAAAATGGTAAGAAAGCTAAAAGGACAGTTGGAATGAGAGGTTGCAAACTTGGACTAAGAGAAAATGCATGCAATGATAATAAAGGTGAAACGACAGTTAGAAGTGGAGGTTCCAGTCTATGCTATCAGCAGCAGCCTATGGTTTCACCAAACTCAATAGAAGGTATTCTGGTTTTTATGCTATTGGATTTTATGTCAATATTCATTGTATCACTTCTAAACTTGTTGCAAGTTGTAATGTTGAAGGTAATCTTGTTTCACTTCTAAACTTGTTTCACTTGCATCACCAACAGTCTAGCAGTAATTGTAAAACCCAAAATCTAAAAGCATGCAAAATGACCAAATTACCCCTGAAACTTTAAAATTTAATTAAAACATATTTAAAGCACCAAATAAATTCCAAACCTCTGGTAATGAGCTACATATGAAATGAAATAATTTTGAGGCAACATCCTAACATTTTTGCATGTCCAAAAAATTATTATCTCACACAAATATATATACATATACCAAAAGTTATATAATTTAATTTATTTATACTTATAAAATCATTTAAAAAAGGAAATAAACTAAAAATTCAAAACTCTGATTTTTGCCAACCTTTGGACCGAATCTCCAGCCCATTCCTCCCCCCCTAATTCTGGCCATTATCATCATTTAATTTATTTCTCCCCATTTTCCTTTTATTCTTATCCAAAAACCCTAAATTAACAAACCAAAACTCTCTCTTATTCCATCTGAATTTCTGGAGGTATTTGGGTATTTTTCTGGTAATCATCAAGGTCTAAGAAGGCTGGGAAAAATAAGGTTGGGGTCGTAGGAAGCTTGGTTCGATTGTGGGAATTATTTTGTGTCGATTATCCATCCGAGGTACCAAAAATTACTACGCCTAATCCACACGTTCTAAATTCATTTTGGTATTTTTATAATGTTATTTAGATCATATATAACTCATATAAATTGTTGGAATCGAATCACGCAAGTTTAATTGATCATACGAATTTTGATAACTAAAACCCTAATAAAATACAAATCGGGTCATGTGATTTTTCTGGGTCATGTACATAATTTTTCTGGGTTCTAATCTGATCATATCACTCTGGAAAAATGTTGGTTTGATTTGTTGAAGCTTAGATCGATCGTGGTAATTTTGTTTCTAATCGGGTTTTATAAAAAAGGAAAGAAAAAAATAAAAAACTAAGTCGAACGATTTAGGGTTTGGGTTTTTAAGGATTAATCTGACATATTAATTATGATTTAATGATGTTTTGATGATTTCAAAATGATTTGATCAATTAGGGTTAAGGTTTGATAATAAAATTGCTTACCGATTGGAATATGAAATTAAAAGGGGCTGTTTTGTAATTTCTGAAACTTGTGGGATATTTTTGTAATGTATTTTAGACCAGGTACTGTTCGTATAAAATATAATATGAGGGTCCTATGTGTAAAATTTGCATGAAAGGATTTAATTTGTAATTACGTAGTTCGAATTGAAATTAATTAAAATGGAGGGACTAAAAATGTAAATTCTGGAAACTTAAGGTTATTCGGTGAAAATAATGATATAAAGGGTGTAATGTGTAATTTTGGATATTTAAGGGCTTAATATGTAATTATTAATAATTTATGTTTTGAATTATAAGTTTTGTAAATTCAAGGGACTAATTGTGTAAATTATGAAATCTGAAAGGGGTATTCGTACCACATATAAATTTAAGGGTATATTCTGTAATTTGGTAAAAATAAGTGCTTTATGTGTAAATATAAACATGGTAAGGTTTAAATTGTGAATTATGTAATTATAAGGTTTATTTTGTAGATTAAATAACTAAAGGGGTATAAATTGTAAATTGCTAAGCTTAAGGGATTAAAAGTGTCATTCTGAATAATTTATGTATTTAAAATGAGTACTTGCAATACTTTCATTCTAAACCTTTATCTTTGGTGTATTTACAATTAAAACCCTAAAATATGGAAACTTGTCATAAATAACCCTAAACTTTTATAACTTGCTAAAATGAACCTTATTTCCATAATAATCCTTAACTAATGACTTAACCTAACTTGTGATATTATAATCTTGCTAAATATAGAATTCTGTTAATTATGGAAACTTACTAAATAAGGAAACTCTCTAAAAATGGAAACTTGTTAATTCTGGAAACCTGCAAAAAATAGAAGTTACTAAATCTGGAAAGTTACCAAATCTGGAAAGTTACTAAAAATGAAAAGTACATAAAATGAGTAAACTCACTTAAAGTGGAAACCTGCTGAATCTGGAAAGTTACTTAAAATGTAAGATAAACTAAAATAGTAATCTGAACTGAAACCTTTGTAATTCCGTCTTCTACTTCTTTAGGTGTGAAGAAGGAGAAGCATTGATTCTGTTCCGTGCTTGTTTCTTTTGCTTATTTACTTTGCTTTGCTCATAAGGTACAGATATTCTAAACCTTCTCACAGGTTTCTCATGATCTCTTTCATTTTTTTTTTATCTGTCAGTTTCAGTATTTATGCCATTGCTATGATCCCCTTTGTTATAAATTTCTGATATTGAACCTTCTGATATTGAACCTTCTGATATCGAACCTTCTGATATTGAACCTTCTGATATTGAACTTCTGATATGGACTTTCTGATATAACTGAAATGGAAATGGGATACTTGAAGTTCTTTTGATATTGAAACTGAAATTGGAAAACCTTTCTTAATTATATCTGAAAATGTTTGAGAAAAACTATTTTAAAATGGTATTGTTGAGCACGATGTTATACCTCTTCTAAATGGAATTGTACTAAAGGTTTTATAAAAATTCCTTTTTAAGATTTTCTTTATAAAAGGTTTTACTAAACATCATTTTATGAAGGTCACTGTAAGATTATTTTAAATACAAGTTAATAAGAAACCTTTGAATTAAAATCTTTTCTATGAACCTTTGATATGACCTATTGAACCTTGATTTTTATCCTAAACCTGGTTATAAACTCTTGTTTGAAACTTAATTTGAACTCTGATATAAGCATTAATCTGATATACTATTTCTGAACCTGGACTTGAACATTTTTATAAACTCTGTTATAAACCTATCTGATTTCTGAACCTCTGATATACACTTCTGTAACATCTGACATGGACCTTATAATCTGAACCTTTTGATATACCATCTGATTATGACATGATACTTGACCTTGACCACGGTTTGATACCCGAGCCACTCACTAGGCATGAGGGTTTCATGTCTATGTCATTGATGCACCGATGGCATGACTCTAGGGCAGGAGAGTGATGACCTGTCCCGTCCCTGACTTTATTTTATCTGGTGTGTATTGGTAGACTCTGGCCACCTGGGGCGTATGGATGCATCCTAGATCTGATCTGATTTCTGTTATCTGTGTATATTATCTGTTATATCTCTGGTGACTGATGGTGTGTGCGATACACGTCTTTCACATCTCTGGGAGCTAGCTACTTCATTTGATACATGAGGACACCCCTCATATTATCTGGTTACTTGAGAGGACTCCCCTCTGTATGATTGATGACATGGTTACATTATATATATCTGTTTCTGGGCTCGTGGTGGATTACCGTTTTCCTTTACCATATACATTTACTTACCTTTGACCCTTATTATACCCTGCACTGTTTCCCTTTACCTTTATCTATTTATTATTCCCTATCCCTTTATCCTTACTCCTTTGTTTATCCTTTAACTCTAATTATATCTGCATGACCTATATTTCTGACACTCTGTACTATTCTTTATTACTGCTCTGTTACCGTTATATCTGTTCACTGAGTTCTCGTAGCTCAGCCGCATTTCTTTTCCTGCGACAGGTTTTAGTAGGAAGCTGGGTATGAGTGGAGATTACCATTGGACTTAGAAGACTACACTGTGATAGTTATTTTGTTATAGAGATGACTTGAAGAATTTATATTTTCGAACTTAGTAGTTATTCCTCTGTAAATTTTTTATTTCCTTGTAATTTCTTGTAACCTTTGTATTCCTTTGTATTATTGAAGATGTATGCTTGTGTATGTTTCTGATATGTCACCATTGTTGTGGCACTTCTACCCTTGTCGGGTCGGGGTGTTACAGTAATTTCCATCCAATGTCACAACAAGGACAGATGGAAGGAGATGTTGCATACTTGGACTAAGAGCGGGTGTAGTTGGAATGAGAGGTGGCAGACTTGGAGTTATAGGTGGTGATATAGACATAACATTAGACAATGCAGTTCAACAACACTCTATGCTTTCACCAAACTCAAATAAAGGTAATCTTGTTTTTATGATATTGGAATTTATGTCAAAAAAAACTTTTTGTTTCAATCTAAACTTGTTGCAACTTGTAGTGTTTGAAGGAAATACTGTAACTCAACCATCTAATATCAGAGCAATAGGGAACTCAGCAGTTTACTCCACCAACACACAAAAGCAAACGGATCCTGAATGAAAAGACTGGTCAAGTGTTCATAGATGTGGGATCTACGCCGGAGGAAAATCTAGGATGTCCCAGTATCTTATTGTAATCTGGTAAAACATTTGATGTGCATATTTTGGGTACTTCTATGTTGTGCACATAAACTATGTATGTTAATTATTAAATGTAAACTAATGCAAAGTCTGCAGCTAGATGCCACTTTGATATTGTTAGTTTAAATGGATAAATATTAATGCGTATGACTAAAATCAAACTCGGGACCACGGGATTGCACACTTTACGTATGAATGATTAATGAAATAATTAATATATATAAACATTATATATATTTAATTATTTGAACACTAAATAACGACTAATGGACGTTAAATAATTAACGGGAATTGACTAACGACCGTTAGTGAATAAAGGAAGGACTATAGGTGTAATTTGAGGGAAAGAAGGTTCTAGAATTCCCATGTAAAAGGGATATGGCTGATCGGCTCTATGGGTTTCCAAACCCAATTCGACTCAACTTGTCCTACAAGATTACTAGCCTATAAATACAAGGCCTAGGGGTTAGGGTTTTACACCTTGTGCACTCTTGCTATAACCCTAACTTTTTTTTCTTCTTCCTCGCTCTAAAATCCGATCGTACAACCCTAGGGGTGTGTCGATCCTTTGCTTTTCAATTAAACAAATCGTTTGGTTTAATTCGTGTGTTCTTTACTAGCATCAAACATTAATCGGTTATAGTACGTGTGTGCAAAACCTTGGTAATTAACTTACTATAGTTAATACCATCTTGGATTGAGAAACAAAAAGGTAAGGGGTTTCTCGTTAATCCTATTGTTTGTTAAAGAAGAATAATTGAAGTTTAGATCCTTGTTCTTGCTAGCATCGAAGGTACGTATCTTTAATATTCAGTTAATCTCTTTACATGTTAAATATTGATTCTTTGCTTCCGCTACGTGCTTTGGTGATGTAGAATTAATTACATAATTGTTATGGTATTTAAATTCTAACAGTGGCATCACGAGCCGTTTAACATGTAATTGTATTACCGAAACGCATAAAAATTGAATTTAGATTTGGATTAACATGTTTAGTCGAATTTTTAGGGTTTTGAAACAATAAAAAATTCGAACCCTATTTTTTTTGGGGGGGGGGGGGGGTCGATCCCTCTTTAATTAAAAAGCTAATTTTGTAACCCTAAAATTAAGAACATGTGTGTTTATGTGTGTAAAGGGTTACGTTCCTTGACTTGTGAATTAATCAATGATGAAACATGCAGGTTTATCATAGATTAGGGTTATGTAATTAATTGTTAAGTTACTTGCTACATGTAATAAAAAGATAGATCTAAAGTTAGGGAAGACCTAATTAATTAAATTAATGAATCTTTTATGTGCAACGTGGTATATGTTTGCTAAGGCTTACGCAACCAACTTGTTTGGTGTATGTGGTCCATTGGTACTATTAGCTCGAAAACCAATGGGAGTCTTAGTAATTATATGCATAATAAAACATAAATAGATTATTAATAGGATTTATCAAAAGGTTAGCATGTGGCTATATGATTTAATGGTTAAGATTATATGCGTTATTATTTGGTTATTTATATTTATTAAATTACTTGCTTTTTTGTTTAAATTATTTGTTGAATTGTAAGCAAAAAGAGGGTAATTTTTTAATAGAAAATAAATTGACCTAATAATTATGAAACCTTGATGTGATAAATTATATATTGCAAAGTCTTATGTGCCGACATTGGTTCGCTTCGCATGGTAATTTGCTCCCAGGCGAGACTAGCAGTATTATAATTTATAACTTATTTTTTTAAGACTTAGTATCATAAACTTTTGATTGAATGATGAGTTTTGTACCAATAGTGTGAACGGCTCACCCAGTTTAGACAAACTATAAGAGGGGTATAAGGAGGCTTGACATTAAATTGTCATCCGAAAGGGACGCGTTTTTAATTAGCCTTCGGGCGGACGTTTGTCTCTCCGCTCCTTTGTGCGTCTAATTGGAGCTACCAAGTAATGCTATTCTTTTGTACAAAATCATCTTAAGGGTGAATTGACCTCAATTCCACGCGCCACTTTTGTGGTAATTATCCGAATAACTTGGGTCTTTATGACTCATGTAGTAGTAGGATATTGTGGGCGATAAATTTGTAATTAAAATTGTTTTGAAAACTTATGATACGAAGATGTGTGCATGCTTCTTCGTACATATTTTGATTGTCACATCAAAATAAATACCCTAAAATTTAAGTCCATGCTATCTAATTATAAGAGACACTTGGAGTTAATATTTAGCGTAAGTGAGACCTTGCCTAGATATTAATGACAAGGTAAATTTCCATGGCGTGAGACCGTGACATAGAGAATTTGCAGTTTCTAAATTAGACGACTTAATGTTGGGAATTAAACCAACAGTTGGTACTGCTCATGCATAAATTAGTACTGCTGAAGATCGTTCAAGAATACACTATCAGTACTAAGCCAGTTAGTACTGTTGGAACAAGAAGTTAGTACTTTTTATAAGATAAAGATGAAAGTCGTGTGAAGATATATATGGAAAAGATGTAATGTATATCTTATTAATATAGACTTATACGGTAGATGGTTTACTTGTAAAGGACTCCTTGTCCTATAAAAGGAGATCCTAGGTTAAGTTTTATGTACATGCATTATTGATAGAGCTTCACGATTTCATTGTAATTCTTGTGATATTCCAAGATCACTCATAATATATTGAAGCTATAATCGTTTGGTTAAACGTTGTGTCATTGTTTTACTGTTACATTCATATAAACACATACATCACCAATCATAAAATATTCTAAGTACTTGGTTGTAAATTCCGCGTGCTACTAAGTATATACTCAAAGTATCTCCAACACAATTCGTGTGTTTAAATCCGGTCAAGTGGTATCAGAGCCAGGTTTCTGATACTTTGATTTAGAATATCCAGAAGTATTTACTCTCTTGCTACCAAGAAGATGGACATGGAGACACCTCAAACCTCAATCCTTGCTAAACTCCCCATGCTGAAACAGAATGAATACGGTCTATGGCGGCTCAGAATTGAGCAATATTTCATGGTGCAAGACTATTCACTATGGGATATCATTATCAATGGTGATTCCTTCAAACCGACTACTTCTGAGGAAACACATGCTGATGGTTCCAAGACCACAAAGCTCAATACTGAACCAGTGACTAATGATGAGAGAATTAAGAAGAAGAATTATCAAAAGGCTAGGAATTTGTTACTCATGGCAATTCCTAATGATCAAGTGTTAAACTTTAGTCTCTATGAGACTGCTAAGACTCTTTTTGAAGCGGTGGTGGAGAGATTTGGTGGCAACGAAGCTACCAAGAAGGCTCAAAGAACTCTACTTAAACAGAGTTATGAGAACTTCAGTGCCTCAAGCAGTGAAAATTTGGATCATATCTTTAATAGGCTTCAAAGGATCATTAGTCAACTTACTGTGTTAAAAATTGTGATTCCACAGGAAGATCTTAACATGAAGTTTCTTAATAGCCTACCTGCTGAATGGAACACTTATGTTGTGGTTTGGAGTAATAAACCAGAGCTGGAGAAGATGACATTGAATGAACTCTACAACAATCTCAAGATTGTTGAGCAGAAGGTGAAGAAAAGTGGAAGCACTAGTTCTAGTTCTGGAAACACAGCATTTTTATCATCTTTCAACAATAACAGTTCTGATGATGTTGAAGCAGTTGATACTGCTAGCCCTAAAGTTAGCACTGCTAGTGTAAAAACTAGTACTGCTGGCTTGACTGAAGAGACCATATATGCATTTGTGTCAAAACAATCTGGTGGGTCTCAAATCTTCAATGAAGACCTTCTTCAGATTGCTGAAGATGATTTGGAAGCTATGGATTTAAAGTGACAGTTGGCCTTGATAAGTATCAGGGCTAAGAAGTATTATCAAAGAACTGGGAACAAGATTACCTTCAATGAAAGAGATGTAGCTAGGTATGATAAGTCCAAGGTGGAGTGCTATAATTGTCATAAGATGGGGCACTTTTCCAGGGAATGTAGGAGCCCAAGACAGCAAAACAACAAGAGTCAGAATAGGAGGACAGTGAATGTGGAAGAAACTTCTTCCTCAAAGGCAATGGTTGCTGTGGATGGAGCTGGTTTTGATTGGAGCTTTATGGAAGAGGAAGTGGAACCAGCCAACATTGCATTGATAGCCTTTTCAGACTCTGAGGTACATATAGTTCAAAAATTCTCAAACACTTGTCATGCTTTAAAAGATTATGAAACTCTTAAGAAACAGTATGATGATCTTAGAGTAGAATTTAATCAAGTGAATTTTAGTCTGTCTAATTATAAAAGAGGACTAGCTGTTTTGGAAGAACAAGTTGATTTTTATAGAAAGAATGAGTCTAACTTTAATGATGATATAGCTGTGTTAAAGAGAGATTTGCAACTGAACGATGACAAGATGAGCGGACTTGTATATGAACTAGAGACACTTAAGAAAGAAAAAGAAAATATAAAGTTAAGTGTTGACACTCTAGAGTACATATCAAAAGGGGTACAGAAAATAGTAAAGAGTCAAATACTTAATAAAGCTAAATCTGGTTTAGGTTACAAGTCTGTTGCACCCCCAAATAGAGGAATGTTTGTCCCTCCAGGAATTGATTTGGCTCATACAGGTTTAGAAGAGTTTAAGGATATGGATTTTCCTAGATATGGTACTAAAATTAGTGAGAATCCTGTTAAATTTGTTAAGGCTTAGGATTCTTATGTTAGTGCTAGTGATAAATCTCTTTCTGAGGAAAAAATGTCCTCTGATAGGAACTCAGATGCTCCAATTATTGAGGATTGGACATCCGATGATGAGGATGATCAGGTTAAAGTTAAACCTGATGTTGGTAAGGTAGAAGTTAAACATGCTCCTAAGGTGGTTAAAACTGAAAACATAAAACCAGTTAGGAAAAATGTCAAGTATGCTGAGATGTATATAACTAAGAACAGATCACCAGTTTCTAAAGATAGTCAGAGGAACTTGAACCACTCAAAATCTAAGCAATTGGATGATGAGTTTGTTATGATTAGAAAAGTATGCTTTGTTTGTGAAAGTTTTGACCATTTGGCTGCTTATTGTGATTCTAACCCATGGAAAAAGAATGTTTTGGGGAATTCAAGGGTGAATAGGAATAACAATGCTAGGGTAACTCAAAATAGTCCAACAAGGTTGACTGACCCAAATGTGAATCTTAAAATGTCACCCAGAGCAGTTATGTTAAGATCTGGCATCAAAGCAGTTTCAACTGTTAGACCAGCAGTTCCAACTGCTAGACCAAACAAATGGTTTAAGACCAAACAAACTGTTACCAGTGCAAAACAATTTTCAAATCATGCACAAACAGTTAAAAGGCATTTTTATAAGAAAACAGCAATGACCAATCAAAAATGGGTGCCTAAACTTAAACCGGTAGTTCCAACTGCTAGGCCAGCAGTTCCAACTGCTAGGTCAGCAGTTCCTACTACTAGAAATTTTAATGCTGTTAAGGGTAAATGGGGCAATGCTGTCAAGGCCTCAGCACATTGGGTTAGAAAATCTATCAAACCCAATGGTGCATCAATGACTCTCAATAAACTTTCTCATATTGATGCACAAGGCAGATCCAAGCCAGTGATGGTTTGGGTGCCCAAAAGGCAGTAAAACCTTTATTTTGTGTGCAGGAACATCCTTCAAATGGTGAAGAAGACAGAGGCTACTCAGATAGTGGATGTTCCAGGCACATGACTGGTAACATGTCATACCTTTCAGACTTCATTGCTCTGGATGGAGGACCTGTTATCTTTGGAGGTGGTGTTGGAGGAAGGATTACTGGTAAAGGTGTAATTAAAACTAGTAATCTTGATTTTGAGAATGTGTATTTTGTACCAGAGTTAAAGTACAACCTCTTTAGTGTGTCACAGATATGTGATAAAAAGAATAAGGTTCTTTTTACTGATACTGACTGCCTTATTCTTTCTCCTGATTTCAAGCTGCCTGATGAAAATCAAGTTTTGCTTAAAATTCCCAGAAAGGGTAATACATACAGTATTAAGATGAAAAACCTTGTTCCTAAAGAAGGTCTTACTTTCCTTGTTGCAAAAGCCACATTGGAGGAATCAATGTTGTGGCATAGAAGGCTAGGTCATGTTAATTTTAAAACCATTAACAAAATTGCTAAAAATGGATTGGTAAGAGGATTACCAAATAAGATCTTTCAAAATGACCAAACTTGTGTTTCTTGCCTTAAGGGTAAACAACACAAAGCCTCTTGTGAGCCCAAGGTTCATAACTCAAATTCTCAAGCTTTATATATGATGCATATTTACTTGTTTGGTCCTACTTCTGTGAATAGCTTAAATTTTAAAAGATATTGTTTGGTTATTACTGATGATTATTCCAGGTTTTCTTGGGTTTTCTTTCTGAGAACTAAGGATGAGACTAGTGAAATCGTTAAGTCGTTTATTGTTGACGTAGAAAACCTAGCTGATAAGAAAGTCAAAATAATCAGATGTGATAATGGAACAGAATTTAAGAATAGGGTTATGGATGATTTTTGCAGAGACAAAGGTATTAAGAGGGAATTTAGTGTGGCTAGAAACCCCCCCCCCCCCGCCCGAAAAATGGAGTAGCTGAAAGGAAAAATAGGACCTTAATAGAGGCTACTAGAACAATGTTAGCAGATTCTAAGTTACCTATTTCATTTTGGGCTGAAGCAGTTAGCACTGCTTGTTATGTTCAAAATAGGGTTCTGGTAGAGCAACCTTACAATAAGACTCCTTATGAGCTTTTTAGAGGTAGAACCCCTGCCTTAGGCTTTATGAGACCCTTTGGTTGCCATGTCACTATCTTGAATACCAAAGACCAACTAGGAAAGTTTGATGGGAAATCTGATAAGGGTTTCTTTTTTGGTTATTCTCTAAACAGTAAGGCTTTTAGGGTGTACAATAAAAGCACTAAACATGTTGAGGAGAATCTGCACATAGAATTTCAGGAGAATATTCCTAATGTTGCAGGTGGTGGTCCTGATTGGCTGTTTGATCAGGATATGCTGTCAGATTCTATAAATTATGTGCTTGTTACAGGTACAAATACTAATGATCATTGATCCGCGTGAAAGTATATATATAAATATCAAACGGATACACGTGATACGCGGGAATCGATAATCCAACCCTTTAGGAAAAAGGCCAACTTACGAAACCCGTGAATACGATATGAGATACCGGGCAAGTGATTACCCGGGTCGTGTCCCAGCGAGGTGTGAATCGAGGATTTCGTGTAAGGCTCGAAATTAAAGTGCTTGAAGAGCGGATTTAGATTTTTTGTGTTTTTATTATTCTAATGAAGTACTGGAAGCGAAAAGTGTACCGCTTTTAAGGGGTCATTTAAGCCTTAAATCGTATTTATTTGATCAAATATTGCCCTAAATCGTTCCTTTTGTCATTTTAGGTACTTTTGAGGAGAAATCTGGTAAAGGAGGCATTTTGGACGTTTTTGGAGCATTAAAGTGAAGAAAACGGCAAAGTCTCAAAAATCGGCTAAAAGTTACTCTTGACGGCGTCACAATTTATACTGGACGGCGTCATGCCTTGGCAAGAAAAGTTGGACGTGAAATTTACTCATGACGGGCCAGTGAAAATAGCATGTGAATTCTGACGGCGTCACGCTTTAACTTGATCGAGGGCGTCACGGTTTAAATCATAAGGGGACGGCGTCACGTTCATGGTTCGACGGCGTCAGGCCTTGATAAGCCAGAATGGATTTTTGAAGAGCTAAAGAGGGACGGCGTCAAGAAGGTCATCCGGGAACCCTATAAGTGGCGAGGTGACGGCGTCACACTCCATAAGGTGACGCCGTCAGATCCAAAAATCTATATATAGTTTTCTAATTTTTTGTCATTAGGGAGAGCTTAGTGTGTGGAATTTTGGGAGAAAACCCTAAGACGATTTTAGCTACTTTTTCAGGGCTTTTTGCCTTGAGATCTTCCATGTTTCATTGAAAGATAAGTTATCAATTAATCATTCAATATGTCTATGTGTTGTTTGATTCTATCTTATTCTTGTCTTTTGTTTAACATGTTAGGCTAATTTTATCTTGTGTTTGCTTAGATCTAATGAAACCTAGCTATTGATTATTGGTTGTTAGTGTGTTGTTAGTTGTATTGGATGATTGTTTATCTATGTTAGGCTTAAGAAAACTGGCTAACTTCCTATTCGGTAACTTGCTTGAACGTCTTAAGAAACATGAACCAAATGCGTACTAAAGGTTTTTATGGTTGTATTTAATGCACAAGCGAATTCTAGTGATCCCATGTTAGGAGCTTCCTAGCCGGCTCGACATAGGAGTGAAGTAGGAGCTTGTAGAGTTGGGGAAGTAAGTACGCCACCCCACGAATGGTATTAAGGAATACACCCGTCATCCACGCAACTAATACACACTAATTAACCGGTAAAAGGCAGTTAGGGAGTAAGGAAATCTAAGTAAACACATTTCTCTACACATAAGTTTCTCACCACATTTCCATTTCAGTTATTTTATTTTATTTGCATTCGTAGTAATTTGGGTTAGTTGACTAGCAACTAATTCCGCCCACTCTTTCAAAACCGAGATTTTACTTGCTTTCATAAAAATATTAAAACATAAAAAAGAATCTTCCTCAACCCTTAGACCTAATTAGAGTAGCCTTTCACACCTAACGAACACTATTCCCTGTGGAGAACGATCAATCCCCCGTACTTACCACTACACTATACTACATCGGTCAGGTACACTGCCTGGTGGGGTTGTAAGCCTCTTGAGATCCCTCGAGAGGTAAAACCTGTTGTAAGGTTACAAAACCACGCAATCAAGTTTTTGGCGCCGCTGCCGGGGAATAGTTATTGTTTAGGTTGAATTTTTATTTCTATTAGGTCTACTCACTAGATTCCTTTCTAGTGAGATTTTTATTTTATTTTTCTAGGTTTTCTTTAGTCTATCTATTTTCTTCGTGTCTTTGTTCGTAACCATTACCGTCCGACATCATGGAAGATGGTAATATCCTTAACCCCCACAACCCACCACCACAACAACCACCACCACCTCCTAGAGCCCGTACTTTAGGAGAGTATTCCCGTCCTAGCCACCATGGCTATCGAAACACCATTGAGCTCACTCAAGGAGCCAATATCACACCCTTGCGATCCGACACCATCCGGTTGGTGCAAAGCGGATGCGCATTCCATGGACTTCGTTCTGAAGATCCTAATCAACATCTCAAGGACTTTCTTAAAATCGTTGATTCTATAGACCTTGATGTTGCCACTCGAGAGACGACCCGATTGCGTCTCTTCCAATTCTCTCTGCGGGACCAAGCTAGTCAGTGGCTAGAACGTCAACCCGCAGGATCCATTACCTCTTGGGATGATCTCACCACTCGTTTCCTTGCTCAGTTTTTTCCACCGGGAAGAACTACTAAGCTAAGGAATGATATCTTGATGTTCCAACAACGTCAAGGCGAAACTCTCTACGAGGCATGGACTCGATTCAAGGACTTACTCCAAAAAGTCCCTCACCATGGCATAGAACTTTGGCTCCAAGTCCAAATCTTCTATGACCATATCAATCTCTCCACGAGGCAAACCATTGACCAAGCGGCCGGTGGCAAGCTACGTGATCTAAGTGCGGAACAATCATGGGCTCTCCTAGAGGATCTTGCTCTTTATGACAACGAAAGTTGGAGTGATCCCCGTGATTTGAATAAAACGGTCAAGGCAATATCTTTGCCTTCTAACAATTCAAGCACTTCTGACCGTAGGATCATAGAACTGGAAGACCAAGTCAAGTTTCTCATGAAATCCTACGAGGCTCCTAAACTTTCAAACCAAGTGAACAAAATCACTTCTTCATGTGAATTATGTAGTGATCCCCACGACACTCGTGATTGCATGGAACTCCCCGAACAAGCTTTTGTGGACTACGCATCCTCGCGTACCGACGGAGCGGGAGACAAGTGGTACACTTTCAAACCCGAGCCAAACCATTACGGTGATACATACAACCCTTCATGGAAAAATCACCCGAACCTTAGGTGGAAACAAAACCAAAACACTCAACAAACCAATTCTTCCAACCCACCTAATCGTTTCCAATCAAGCGGTTCCAACTCGAACCGTACTTTCAACAACAATCCTTCCGGCAATGGTAGTACTAATAACTTTGAAGGATTGATGTCTCAATTTATGGCATCTCAAGAAGCTCGTTTAGCCAAGTTTGAAGCCGATTTCAAACAAAAACAAAGCGAGATGACCGATAAGATTGACACCTTGTTGAAAGCCCTCAATGACCGAGAAATGGGAGCACTCCCTAGCAACACGGTCAAGAACCCGAAACTAAATGTCAACGCTATTTCATCGGTTTCGTCCCCTAGTTCTTGTCCACAATATTATTCGGTCAATTCCATGAGCACGTGTTTCAAACAAACCCAAGTCGTTCCAAATGACCAAGAAGTTATGACATCCAAATTGGTCAACAACATAGTTGAAACACCTCCCACTCAAAACCTTGATGAAGAATTCAAGGAGCTCCACCTTGAAAGTCCGGTTGTTGATGAGTTGGATGAGAAGAAGCTCAAGTTAGGCGAAAAAGGGACCGCCTTTGTTCAAAACAAGCTACCTAAGAAATTAGATGATCCGGGCTTATTTGTTCTACCTTGCAAGATCGGTAATTCGGAGGCTTATGACACATTAGCCGATCTTGGATCAAGCCTTAACCTACTTCCGTTACCTCTCTACACCTCTCTAAAATTAGGAAAACTTGAAGAAACCGAGGTGATAATAGGCTTAGCGGATGGAAGTGCTGCTTACCCGGTTGGAGTAGTTAAGGACGTGTTAGTACACATTGGAAAACTAACCATTTTAGCCGATTTCCACGTCCTTGATATGGTTAGCGACCCTACATGCCCCTTGTTGATAGGTAGGGGATTTTTGGCGACCGCTAGTGCGATGATTGATTGTAAGGAATCTAAGATAGCGGTGGGAGAAGGAGATACTTGGTCAGTCTATGATGTTAAGAAACATGCCTATGATACTAGTGAGGAACCGACACCCCATTGGTTAGAATTAAATAGGAGACCATCTAGATATGGACCTTGGATAGATAAAGGCTTCATAGGACCCCAACGCCCATTTTACCTAGAAGAGGACTTTGTTAACCGAACGCATTCGGTAGAGCAACTTTTGGCTAGGGACACCGAATTGGATCCATTTGAAGACTCTCTAGTTTTTAGGAAGATGATTGATTTCCTAGGAGTTTTGCCAATTAACCTAGGAATGAATAAGTGGACTTGTGAGGAAGATGATCATAAGTGGAATTGGGATAAACCACCCAAAGATGGAGATGGGTCATGGCATATTAAGATGACATTGTATGACCCGGATGGAGAGAAGTTTGAAAAGATATATCGTACTATGCGAACCAATAGGAAACTTCAATCCAAGCTTAACCCTAAAGACGTCCTTGATGACGAGCTCACTTACATAGGGTAGAGTGACTTTGAGTCTAGCTACAAGACTCGTTAATAAAGAAAAGCGCTTCTTGGGAGGCAACCCAAGCTTTATTTGTTTTATTTGCTTTGTGTGTTTATTTATTTGTTTGTTTGATTTTATTTGTTTCCGTATGTGTGTTTAATTTTTATTACTATTGATTCATGTTCAAAACTAATTTGTGAAAATGCTTTATTTTGTTTTTTTAACTTCGTCTTAACTACATATAAAGGTATTTTGCAAAAGATAAGTGTAAGGGAAATCTAAATCGGTTTATTAGAACACAAATTAACATGAATCGTAATAATAATAAATTAGCATACATATTAGTATTTGTTTGAGTCAAATGCTTGTATTGAGTCATAATGATGTTTTGCAGGATTTCCAGGAAGTAAGGTAAAGGTTTTTCCAGAAATTTTCCGGAAACTTAAAATGAAAATTTTTGTCAGGTCATTTCTGACGGCGTCAGGGGTTATAACCTGACGGCGTCAGATTTAATTTCCAGAAATTTTTAAAAGTTTTGTTTTCATAAAAAGTTTTTATTAAAATCTCCAACTTATAATCTCCAGGAATCTGCAAAATTATCATTCCACAAGCATTATATCCTTATATATAGATTTTTCCCGCCGATGTTATGCAGGTTTTCGTGTTTGTTTTCTCAGGTTTATCAGGTTATTTTGGACAAGGAAATGTTTTTGGATCAAGCTTTTGGCGATGCATTAGTCATGGAGCTTCAACATTCTCTTTGGAGGAAGATTTAACCGTGTAATTTCACTATCCACCGAGCGAATCAGGGGAGTATTTGATTTCATTCTTTTACTTTATGCTTTTACATCATGTTATTTGAACATTGGGGACAATGTTCATCTTAAGTGTAAGGGGAGGGTAAAAGTACGATTTTAGAGAATACAATTGCGCTTGATTTTTGTTTGTTTAATAGTAGATGTGTAATAAAACTGAGAGAAATACTTGTTAAGGTAATTTTAGTGCCAAATTTAAATTTTTTTTACAACATATAGGAGTGAAACTTTGATCTTAATGAGCGTCTCACGGATAGGAGTTATATGACTAGCACAAAAAACCGTACCACTAAAAAATTTTCCACCCCCAAATATGTGAGGTTCACCCCTAGAATTGGTAGGAAAAGCATTTATGCTATGATGTGTGTACCGGTAGCACTTAGATTCTAGAACTTGCGTTAGGACCATTCCGAGGCCACAAGTGAGACTACATTCGTGTAGTTAGATTTACTACATGATAAGAGGCATTAGGATTAACCCATTGTTTTACACCTGTGTTTTTGTTATAATTACATTGGCTACATTGGTCAAGTAATTCTCCCACACCCTTTGCGTTGTACTCATTTTTAGTACACGATACCCCTAGTACACCCCTCAGAGCCTATCTTTTCGTTTCGACCTTTAAGCATTTTACTTAAAGGAAGAATTTGTTTACACCCCACTTAAATGTACACCAAAATCGCCTTAGCCTACCTTGTATGCACTCATTTTTAGTGCATTATTGTTACAACATTTGTTTAAACCCAAGTTAATTATCTAGTTGATTACATGGTTGCTAAGTCGAGTCATATCCTTGTACATATTGTTTTGGGACGATTGGGACTCATGGGTAAAGTACTAGTGTAATAGAGTAATGGGGAAGAACATCATTTATTACCCCCATATGTGCTAAATATTTTAAAAGTACTCCAAGTGTTTTGATTATCTTAATTCGAGTCATTAGATTAGTATTTGTAAAGTTATGTAAAAGTTCAAGTGTAAGGGGAATGCAACGCCCCTTTGATGTATTATTTTGGATGGTAGGGTAAAAGTGTATGCAAAAAAAAAAAAAATAAATAAAAAATAAAATAAAAAAAAAAAAATCAAGAAAAACACAAAAAAATGAGAAAATGAAAAGTAGAAAAAACATACGGACTACCATCCCGTTTCATTTTATGTTTGTTTTATGTTTTTGTTATTTTGTTTCTAGCTTAAGATCGAGTCTAGTCTTGGCTTAGCAACATTGTATAGTACATGTAATTGATCAAGATTTTTAACTCGCCACCAGTAAAATATCCCTAATCCAACAAAACCGTGTTTTCCTTTTCCCTACACCTAACGTTATAACCCATGTAAAAGCCCTCTTTCATAGTTTATCTTTGGTGCTTACGCCTAGTGGAGGAGGTTTTCGATCCTTTCCCAAGCCTATGGTAATCTATTTGCTATGACAGGTAGTGAGAGATATTTTCCGTTTTCATTTATGAGATTTATTTTGATGACACTTGAGAGATGTGAGTATCTAAACACTACTTGTGAGGTGCTAGTTTGTAATCTCCGTGCTTATTATGATTAAAGTGGAACGATTATTTGTTGTAATTACTTTTATGTTAGCATTAAATGACCCCTAACTTGTGTTTTGATTAGAATAAAAGCGCATTTGCTTGAGGACAAGCAAATCTCAAGTGTAAGGGTATTTGATGAAGCGAAAAGTGTACCGCTTTTAAGGGGTCATTTAAGCCTTAAATCGTATTTATTTGATCAAATATTGCCCTAAATCGTTCCTTTTGTCATTTTAGGTACTTTTGAGGAGAAATCTGGTAAAGGAGGCATTTTGGACGTTTTTGGAGCATTAAAGTGAAGAAAACGGCAAAGTCTCAAAAATCGGCTAAAAGTTACTCTTGACGGCGTCACAATTTATACTGGACGGCGTCATGCCTTGGCAAGAAAAGTTGGACGTGAAATTTACTCATGATGGGCCAGTGAAAATAGCATGTGAATTCTGACGGCGTCAAGCTTTAACTTGATCGAGGGCGTCACGGTTTAAATCATAAGGGGACGGCGTCACGTTCATGGTTCGACGGCGTCAGGCCTTGATAAGCCAGAATGGATTTTTGAAGAGCTAAAGAGGGACGGCGTCAAGAAGGTCATCCGGGAACCCTATAAGCGGCGAGGTGACGGCGTCACACTCCATAAGGTGACGCCGTCAGATCCAAAAATCTATATATAGTTTTCTAATTTTTTGTCATTAGGGAGAGCTTATTGTGTGGAATTTTGGGAGAAAACCCTAAGACGATTTTAGCTACTTTTTCAGGGCTTTTTGCCTTGAGATCTTCCATGTTTCATTGAAAGATAAGTTATCAATTAATCATTCAATATGTCTATGTGTTGTTTGATTCTATCTTATTCTTGTCTTTTGTTTAACATGTTAGGCTAATTTTATCTTGTGTTTGCTTAGATCTAATGAAACCTAGCTATTGATTATTGGTTGTTAGTGTGTTGTTAGTTGTATTGGATGATTGTTTATCTATGTTAGGCTTAAGAAAACTGGCTAACTTCCTATTCGGTAACTTGCTTGAACGTCTTAAGAAACATGAACCAAATGCGTACTAAAGGTTTTTATGGTTGTATTTAATGCACAAGCGAATTCTAGTGATCCCATGTTAGGAGCTTCCTAGCCGGCTCGACATAGGAGTGAAGTAGGAGCTTGTAGAGTTGGGGAAGTAAGTACGCCACCCCACGAATGGTATTAAGGAATACACCCGTCATCCACGCAACTAATACACACTAATTAACCGGTAAAAGGCAGTTAGGGAGTAAGGAAATCTAAGTAAACACATTTCTCTACACATAAGTTTCTCACCACATTTCCATTTCAGTTATTTTATTTTATTTGCATTCGTAGTAATTTGGGTTAGTTGACTAGCAACTAATTCCGCCCACTCTTTCAAAACCGAGATTTTACTTGCTTTCATAAAAATATTAAAACATAAAAAAGAATCTTCCTCAACCCTTAGACCTAATTAGAGTAGCCTTTCACACCTAACGAACACTATTCCCTGTGGAGAACGATCAATCCCCCGTACTTACCACTACACTATACTACATCGGTCAGGTCACTGCCTGGTGGGGTTGTAAGCCTCTTGAGATCCCTCGAGAGGTAAAACCTGTTGTAAGGTTACAAAACCACGCAATCAAGTACTGGAAAGGAAATGTGCAAAGAAAATTAAGCAAAAGACAATGTACGCAAAAAACGCAAAACGGGACTTAGAAACGAGCCCGGAAAACTAAAAATCTTAAAAATTAACCCTACAAGTTCAAATTTATTTTTCTTAGATCCTAAATGATAAAAGAAAATTAAAAAAAAAAAAAAAAGAATTATATTTTTTTGACTATTAATTAATTATTATGAATTAAAAACAGTTTAAACTAAATAAATTCGAGAAAAATAGCAATTGAACAGTGAAAATTCTCAAAAATTACTAGAAAGTCTATTAAGCTAATATTAATCTAGGAAAAATATAAAAACTGAAAAAGCTACTAAAATAAGCTACGAAATAAGAAAATAAGCATTTATAAGCTAAAAAAGACAAAACTAGTATAAGAATAAAACTAGGGAGATAATACACCAAGCATAACTTGGTGCATCTAGTTATGGGGTGTGTGTTTGAGGCGCATGTATGCTATCCGAGAGGTCCCTGGTTCGATTCTCGCTCACACCCCTTATTTTATTTATTTATTTATTTTTTTCGAAAAACTTCCTAAAACAAAGTTTTTAATAACAAGAAAATACGAAACTTTAAAAAAGGCGATTTTTTTTTAAAACTCAAAAATAAGCTCAAATAAGCTGTGATAGCTTATCAGCTTCACAAAATTTACAAAGAAGAAAAAATGAAAAGTGAAAAGGCTAATTTATAAGCTTAAAAGCTGCAAACTAAGATTGAATAAGCTAGGCAATACTAAAGAGTGTCTGAATAAGCACTATACTACAAATAAGCTGGGCTAAAAAGCCATAAACAGATCAGAGAGCTTATAAATGGAATAAGCTAGGGCTATTTAAACATAAGGACAATTTAAGCTATATTTAATCTACACTAAAATTGAAATAAGCTAGATATCTAGGATTAAGCTAAAGATAATCTGAATAAGCCATAAATAACAAGCAATAAGCACTAAGAATCACAAATTAAGCCAAAGGGTCACTGAGGTCTGCTTAGTTAACCTTGATGCAGGGGAAAAATGCAGCTTTTCAAGCAGATGAAAAGAACTTAAAATCTAATTCCAAAAAATAATAAAAATGGGGAATCACTAGATAAGCAGGCCAAGTTCTACTGTGCCAAATTGTAGCTTATGTGGGCTTAAATTAAAGCTATGAAAAATAAAAGAAAAAGCTGTAAAATGGGAAAAATCAACTGATGCAGTCTAATGTGATCTAAAATCCTCAATAACCTAACCAACTAATGCCAAATCCTTCAAGCTTACTAAATAGACCAAAGTGAGTTCAAAGAACACAAGTGACTAGAGCTTAACAGAGCTTACACCTATAAGAGCTTATTGGACCAGTACCTACTTTATAAATATACTAGCAAACTTAAATCCTATAAATCTTCAAAAATAGGTAAAAGGCTTCTACTAACAACTCCTATATGCTGAATTAATCAAGTTCAAACCTAAGAAAAGTGCAAATGAACAGTGGTAAGCCAATTCGACCCATTTTAACCCATAAGCCAAACACCCCTTAAATGGGCTGTTTTTGAGTTTTAAACTACCAAGCACCTAATTAAGCCCTGAAACTAATTCATTAATGATTAACTAGCTTAATTAAACCCTAATTAACAACTTTTAAAATTGAAATAAGCAGTAATAAGCACTATGGTAAACTAACTGTTTTATTGCTTTTTAAACAATTTAAGGCTGAAACTAGTTTAAGTAATAACAATGGGTCTAATTAGCTTCCAATAACATCAAATAAAACAATTACATATAGAAAAAGCAAATAAGCTCTAAAATAAGCAGATGAACAGTGCTTATGCAGAAATTAAGGAAAGAAAAAAAATAATCTTACAAATGCCTTGAGCTTAAATCAGAAAGCCAAATCACCAAACAAGCCCAGCTTGTCAATCACAACCCAGAAATCCCATTAAGCTTATCCTATCAGCTTATTTTCCACCCACAGCTTATTTTGCCCTTTTGTTGACTTTCATTGACCTTTTCCAAACCTGCACCTTAGAGAAGAAACTAATACTTTGAACTTACAAAAGCTTTAATAAGCTCTTATGAGCTTATTGGAACATAAATGGGAGCTTGTTATGAACTAGTGAGCTTAATTTGGTTTAACAGTGAATTTGAGAAACTTGAAATTTCATTAATTTAGAAAAATGAGTACAATGCTGATATAATTGAAAACAAATGAGCTTAATAAGACTTGAATTAATACTTAAAACTTAAATATCTATTGATTAAACATTAAAACTAAAAATACGATTACACTAAAAACTACATGCCAATTTTGGCTACAAAAGGTGCTATTTATACTAAAAAATGAGCTGGGTTCTTCTTCATATCTTCTTCTAATCACTTCTGAACCGTTGGATTGGCCTCTTATCATCTCAGCCACTCATTCCAATTTTGGCGCCAAAATGGTACTTCTGAGTTAGTGGAATGGAGTTGACCTTTTAAGTGGGGGAAAGGATGGTGGCTATGGCAGAGAAAAAGGGGGAGACAAAATTATCTTGGGAGCATGGGGGGGGGGAAACATTGTTGTCTGGTGTAGTTTTTCTAGGGAAGGGGAAAAGTGAGCGGGAAGGGGATGGTTGACTTGTGTAGGTCCACGTATTGTATGGATCTCTAAGTAGCCTTTGATTACTTAGTGGATGACTTGAATAAATCCAAATCAATCCAAGTGAGAAACTCTTACACAATTGTTAGTGTTAACGCGGAATAATAACAAGAACAATGAAGAACGCAGAGTTATCACTAACTTTGTATATTTCACTAACTCACACAATTCGTACGTACATAATAATGATCTTTAGGGTTCCTTTTATACTTGAAGGAAACCCTAATTACAAAAACGTGTGAAAAGATATTTACGTATCTTCTATAAAGATACCTAACTCATACATATCCTTTCCTAACTTAATACTAACAAACTTTCCTAACTTTACTGACCCGACTTAACTATTTAGTCAACAAGACTTAACATAACTACCAGACTTAACTATTACAAAACCAGACTTAACTAACAACCAGACTTAATATCATAGCTACCAGACTTAACTTAAGTCTGTTCTTCATTAAGTCTTCTTCGTACCTTGTGATAATTCCCAACAATCCTCCCCTAACTTGATCTTCATGTTCCATGAACTTCAAGTTCCTTCTGTAAAAGCTTTTGAGGATTAAACTTTGAACACTTGGAATTATCTTGATCTTCAAATCATTTTAAATCTGCAAATTTGATTCTTTATGCAGGAACTTGATCTTTTCACCATCTGATATGTCATCCATTTGATCTTTCCAGCTACCATGACATTTTGTACATCAATTCCTGTTAAGTTTCATATCTATGCTCATCACTTCCAGGTGTGTAAACTCCTGTGAGAGGTGAATCATTGAAAATTAATGGATTTGATGTCTCTTTACCAATAGCCATCACTACTGGAGTAGCCAAATGTTTTGGTGTGTAAGACCATGGTACATTGATAACCATATGATTTTTAGTAAATCATCAACTATCAACAGATTTGTGATGTCTTTACCAAAAGCTGTACCCTTTTGGACTAGCCAATTCTTTGATGGAATGCACCTCATCATGGTGAATTGATTACCATTTATGGTTTTCCACAGCCTTTACCACAAGCCATAATCTTGTGGGCTAGTCAACTCTTCACAATATCAGATATGGTGAGTTGAATACCATACAATTTTTGGCAAATTGTCAGCCATAAACGGATTTGAGCTATCTTTACCTGTAGTCGTTTGCTCAGGATTAGTCAGTCCTTGTGTGGATGAAACAAGGTGGACTAATAACCTTTTGTTGTGTTAGTGCTATGCACCTCCACCAAGTGAGAAGTTCCAATAGTCTCACTTATCATCTTAATCCAGCACTGTAACAATAAAAAAAAAATTCTTTTTTTTTTATCACTAACAGAAGTAAAATAAAACTATAAGACTTAAAAATAACCTAAGTGCTGGTTAGGATACAAACTTTACATTTTGACCTCCCCTTAACACAAACCTCCCCTTAAGTCCCAACTAGGGGTTCATCATACCAATGTTGACTACCAAATAATTAAACCTAGGGCCATCAAAAGCTTTAGTCAACAGATCTGCAACATTAAAGTCTGTATGTATTTTCTCCACTCTAATCAATTTCTTTTCAAAGCAATCTCTAATAAAGTGATGCCTGATTTCTATATGTTTAGTCTTAGAGTGGTATACTGGGTTCTTAACAATACAGATAGTGCTTTCATTATCTATGTGGATAACAGTATTCATAAAATTCAAACCATAGTCCAGCAGCTGATTCTGAATCGACAAGACTTGTCCACAGCAATTAGCAGCTGCCACATACTCAGCTTCAGTAGTTGAGTTAGCCACAATCGTCTGCTTCTTGCATTGCCAAGAGATTAATCTGTTTCCAAGGAATTGACAACCTCCTGTTGTTGATTTCCTATCAAGGCTTGCACCACCATAGTCACTATCGGAATAGGCTGTCAGGTCAAAAGATGACTCTTTAGGATACCAAAGGCCCAAATTTGGTTTGCCCTTTAGGTACCTAAAGATTCTCTTCACAGCATGAAAATTTGACGTCTTTGGGTGTACCCAAAACGTGAACAAACACAGACTGCATACATAATGTCAGGTCTAGAAGCAGTAAGATACATTAGAGAACCTATCATGGATCTGTAATGATGCACATCCACATCAGCAGCATCTTCATCCTTTGTCAAAGGCACCTTATTCTCCATGGGAGTGACTGCAGTCTTCACATTAGCAAACTCAAACTTCTTCAAAATCTCTGCAACATACTTGTCTTGAGAAATAAAAAGACCATCTTCCTTTTGCTTCACTTGCAGTCCCAATAAAAATGTAAGCTCTCCCATTGAGCTCATCTCAAACCTGCCTTTCATTAAGCCTTCAAACTCTTCACACCAAGACTTCTTTGTTGATCCAAAAATGATATCATCCACATAAATTTAGACAAGAATGATATCCTTTTTGTCTCTTTTGATGAATAAAGTCATGTCAATTACACCTCTAATGTATCCATGTTCTTCTAGAAACTTGGAGAGAGTAGCATACCAAGCTCTGGGAGCTTGGTGGAGACCATAGAGAGCCTTAATAACCTTATATACTTGGTTGGGATTAGCAGGATCCACAAACCCAGGAGGTTGTTGTACATAAACTTCTTCCTCAATAGTGCCAAAAAGAAAAACACTTTTAACATCCATCTGATATACTTTGAATCCCATATAAGATGCATAGGCTAAAAATAATCGAATAGCCTCAATTCTTGCTACAGGAGCAAAAACCTCATCATAATCTATGCCCTCCTCCTATTTGTACCCTTGTACTACCAATCTTGCTTTGTTCCTTACTACCACCCCTCTTTCATCTCTTTTATTCCTGAAGACCCACTTTGTAACACCCCGTGCCCGCTTACATCAAAAACTTTGACTTTTTACGCGAAAACGCTTGAACCAAAACTGACCCGCTGTACTCTTTTACAATCTAAAAGAAATGCATACACATTCAAGACTTGAGACTATTTTTAGATGAAAGTAGACTCAATTACCTTCGAAACGATAGGTGGCACGACCCATTTCAACTTACAGATTAAAAGATATGAATTTTTGAAAAATGCCGAAAATCTGCACAATCTGCCCAGAAAATCTGGACAGCCTGCTGTCCCGAAATCACCTTCAAAATCCCCGGCCGAAAACCCGACCTCCCGAACTCGAAACTCAACCAAACTTTCCAGATTTATTTGGTATATGAATGGGCTCATTTTCATGCAAAAACATTTATCTTACGACACCCCGAAGGGGTACTTTACAATTGAGACGGGTTATGCAAAATAACCCGTTTTGACCCATTTTCACAACAAACCACTTATACCACTTTCGTTTTAAACCGAACTTTCCAGAAATCATTCATTTAACATATCAAACATGTTCCGATAACACTTGACCCGTTTACTACTCAAAATAGGTACGTTTACACTCAAGCCAAACGCCCCTTTAACTTGAACCATAAACACATAAACTACACTTTGACACACCATTTGACTACCAAATCGTGAGAGCGACCTTAGCATACAACTTTCCATACGGCTACACTTTACCAACTCATAAAAGGCCAACGGGGGTACAAACTTACACATGAGCCCGATATTCTACCTAAGCTCCTAAACACATATTACCTTAAATCTCGCATATCCATTCCTTAATCCTTACATTCGAGCCAATCCATATAAACATGCCAACCTACAAAATGGTTAAAAAACTAAACCGTGAGCACAAAGTCTTAGCAAGTAAAACGATCATAACATACCATTATACTTCAATCCACATAAGCATCATATACATAATCACTTACTTCATGGCTTACATACTCAAGTCTCATCTAGTACATAACATCAACATATTCCATAGCATCATCTCATCACATAAGCCATAAACATGGCATCACATAAGCTTAACACAAGTTCATACCAGTTGTCGTACAACATACATAACACGTTTGTTAGAAATCCATATAACACATGTTACCATCATTTTACTTACCTTAATCCAAGCTAAACATATCAAGAACATCATCATCATCACAATGATCCATCATCATCATCGATCATAACAAACCGAGCCTAGCAACATAACAATAAATAACATAACAAGGGTTATCAAACCCATTAAACATAATCATCTTTCATATCATATCATCATATGATCATATCTTGATCATATGATGAAAACCCACTTTAATCCTAATCTAAAACTTCACTAAAACAAGACAATAGATTACTTACTTGTGATGATCATTACTAAGAGATGGCTATTGACACTTGATCTTCACTTTCTTCTTCTTAGATCATCACTTAGCTAATTTCCCTCTCTTTTCTTCTCACTAGAAACTGGCCTTCTCAGAGGCTCAAGAATAATGTGGAGGAGACTAGAATCTCCTGGATTAATCTAGCTAAAACACAAGTTTGGGCTATTGGCAAGAATGGCCCTCAAGTTCCTTTCCTTCCATTTTAGCCACAACTAACTCTATCACATATTTAATACTTGGCAACCTAGGCCCCTTTAGTTACACATCATATTTTACATAACCACTTTAGTCATATTTTGACTATTACTTGACCATCGGGTTTGACTAAAACACAACATTCGATGACTAGCCAATCACATAAGGCCGTAATCTATTTTCATCTAGGGTGGGGTCCCAACACCCGGGAAACGGGTCTAACAATTCTACCCCCCTTATTTAGATTTCGTCCCCGAAATCTCTCGTCTAATGCTATCCAAAACCAATTCTCAACATATACTTGTCCTTACTCTCGTGCTTTCTAAGCCACAACCTTGCAACGATCTACATGATCATGCAATTTCTAAACTTGCTATACATAAATATAACTCATAATTCACTTAAAAACACTTCTCATCGCAAACTTTTCTAAGATTTCCCATAATTGACAACTTGTCATACGGGGAAATTTACTACTCTGACTTTACATAAATCAAACTTCATCACTATAACACGACATACGCCCATGCACTAACAAGACATAACATCTTATACCGGGTAATTTCACATTCCACATAATACTAACACATAACTATACCAAAAACCGGCAACTTATCTCAAAATACACAAAGTACGATACAAACGGCACCTTCAAGAATCTTTCACATGCATCACTTAAGCAATCTTTCTTACTAAATCTTGGGAATACTTACCCATTTTCTTATCAACTCAACACACGAACTCATTCTAACCGTCTATCTTAAGGTTTCACACATGAACTTTACGCTGCTACAAGTTTTATTCATATTTATCTTTTCTTATGATGTCTAACCAGTTTTAGTTTTCACTATCTCATACCACTATCCGCACTCATGTCATATCGGTTACACATAAGCCCACTCATTTATAACTCTTTATTTACATAAAAAGGCGTCCCAATCTATGTAAATAAGGAATTATAAACTCATGGTTCAGTGATTTACAATTCTTCATTTAAATAGAAAGGCGTCCCAATCCATTTAAATCAAGAAACCATAAACCGTCCTACTTATATGCTTCCAACATATCATTCGTACATACTTTACTTTCCATCTTTTCTAGCCTTGGATCCAATCTCACTAACTTTCATCCATGCCATAAAGGCAAGCTATCACCATGCCATAAAGGCAAGCTATCATCCATGCCATAAAGGCAAGCTAGGCCATCTCAAAGGATGCCAAACACATGCCATGAAGGCAAGCTAACAACCATGCCCTGAAGGCAAGCTGGGCTATCCTGAAGGATACCATAACATCCATGCCATAAAGGCAAGCTGGGCTATCCCGAAGGATACCATACTATAACACATAGCCATCCCAAAGGATACCATACTATAACACATGGCCATCCTGAAGGATACCATACTATAACACATGCCAAGGATGTAGGCAAACCATACCGGTGAAGGCAAGCTAAAAATCATGCCATAAAGGCAAGCTAGGCCATCCCAAAGGATGCCATACTAGAGCATTGGATCCAAGCTATATTTGTCTTATCATCTTTACTCGCTTTATCTTTCATGTACTTCTATAATTGGGCACACACTATCATTTCATTTATTCTCATTGCCTTAAGCAATCTCAACATTCACTATCACACTTACTATCATCTAGACAAGTTTCTATATAACACTTGCCCATTTATTAAATTTGCATTCTCACAATGAAACTTACCTTTCATCCGTCAACCCTAAGTTGACTCATACACTCACTATGTGCCATCTTTATTTAGACAATTTAAATATAATGCTTAGCCATTACAACTTACACATCTCAACGTGTTCTTACGACACACTTTTACTATACCTGTCAACCCTTGTATACCATATTTTCAACTCATACTATCACTTCATTTAGTCTATTCAACTTTCACGCATATAAACCTTACATAGGTTTATTCTATAACACTTTCGCAATCTCATCATACACATTCCAAATATATACTGACATGGTTATATTCATGTTTTACATTTCTTTCTAGTACACTTCAAGTCACTTATGACTTCTATCGCAATCTATATCTCATCCATCACTTTTAATCGTCATGCTTTACCATATATTACTAACACATTTCAGTTTTCATGTTTATATACACATGACTTCATCATGCTTTAACTATACACTTTAACTTTCTCATTTTAGTTTAGCATATAAAAATTCATGCCTTCAAGCATCTATTCGTTATCATAGCAATCTTGTCTTTCTAATCAACCAACTACAAACATACTTCAATATTCATACCTTACTTTATATCACGCTTTCAAAGCATTTATGCTTTATCCAACACTTACCATACTTATCTTTTCTTATTTCACATGGCGATGTGTTCTTTTTAATTTTACCGACCTCAACTAGGTCAACACATAACACGCATTCTAATGTGTCTATCTCAATTCATACACTTCTATACATCATGCTCTCAAGTATACTACATAAAACTTACACATATAACCAACTACCATAGACTTATCATTGCATAAACGATAACACTTACATCACATAAACAATCATATCATAACACTTAACACTTATCCAACAAGTGTTAAAACATTCATAACATAATCAAAACATGAAGTCTATGGCATCATACATCATATCGCAAAATCAATCTATGTCTAAGCTTCAACATTCTAATAGCCGCGAGCAATAGCCAACCTCATAACTAAGGCATCATAAACCTTAGTTCACTTACTAACCAATCTCTAACACCGCTTAGCATGGCTATTCGCATTCTATTACTATAACTTGATTATACAATCACATAATTGCAATACAAATCACCGGCACCAACCGAGGTGCGCGGTCAACTAATCATCTAAACATCTCAAGTCCCCATGGACTTGTATCTCAAACACAACAACACTATCACAAGCATACATCACCTATCATCAATAGGCTCAACTAACATAAAACATAATTCGTCTAACACGTAGCAATCAATTTCCGCGCAATCTAACACTTACGTCAAATGTTTCTACGAGTGGTTTAAGTCTAGGCAACCTAAAGGAAACCTAATTCACTTAAACCGAAGCTTTGATACCAATTTGTAACACCCCGTGCCCGCTTACATCAAAAACTTTGACTTTTTACGCGAAAACGCTTGAACCAAAACTGACCCGCTGTACTCTTTTACAATCTGACAGAAATGCATACACATTCAGGACTTGAGACTATTTTTAGATGAAAGTAGACTCAATTACCTTCGAAACGATAGGTGGCACGACCCATTTCGACATACGGATTAAAAGATATGAATTTTTGAAAACTGCCGAAAATCTGCACAATCTGCCCAAAAAATCTGGACAGCCTGCTGTCCCGAAATCACTTTCAAAATCACCGGCCGGAAACCCGAACTCCCGAACTCGAAACTCAACCAAAATTTCCAGATTTATTTGGTATATGAATGGGCTCATTTTCATGCAAAAACATTTATCTTACGACACCCCGAAGGGGTACTTTACAAATGAGACGGGTTATGCAAAATAACCCGTTTTGACCCATTTTCACAACAAACCACTTATACCACTTTCGTTTTACACTGAACTTTCCAGAAATCATTCATTTAACATATCAAACATGTTCCGATAACACTTGACCCGTTTACTACTCAAAATAGGTACGTTTACACTCAAGCCAAACGCCCCTTTAACTTGAACCATAAACACATAAACTACACTTTGACACACCATTTGACTACCAAATCGTGAGAGCGACCTTAACATACAACTTTCCATACGGCTACACTTTACCAACTCATAAAAGACCAACGGGGGTACAAACTTACACATGAGCCCGATATTCTACCTAAGCTCCTAAACACATATTACCTTAAATCTCGCATATCCATTCCTTAATCCTTACATTAAAGCCAATCCATATAAACACGCCAACCTACAAAACGGTTAAACAACTAAACCGTAAGTACAAAGGCTTAGCAAGTAAAACGATCATAACATACCATTATACTTCAATCCACATAAGCATCATATACATAATCACTTACTTCATGGCTTACATACTCAAGTCTCATCTAGTACATAACATCAACATATTCCATAGCATCATCTCATCACATAAGCCATAAACATGGCATCACATAAGCTTAACACAAGTTCATACCAGTTGCCGTACAACATACATAACACATTTGTTAGAAATCCATATAACACATGTTACCATCATTTTACTTACCTTAATCCAAGCTAAACATATCAAGAACATCATCATCATCACAATGATCCATCATCATCATCGATCATAACAAACCGAGCCTAGCAACATAACAATAAATAACATAACAAGGGTTATCAAACCCATTAAACATAATCATCTTTCATATCATATCATCATATGATCATATCTTGATCATATGATGAAAACCCACTTTACTCTTAATCTAAAACTCCACTAAAACAAGACAATAGACTACTTACTTGTGATGATCATTACTAAGAGATGGCTATTGACACTTGATCTTCACTTTCTTCTTCTTAGATCATCACTTAGCTAATTTCCCTCTCTTTTCTTCTCACTAGAAACCGGCCTTCTCAGAGGCTCAAGAATAATGTGGAGGAGACTAGAATCTCCTGGATTAATCTAGCTAAAACACAAGTTTGGGCTATTGGCAAGAATGGCCCTCAAGTTCCTTTCCTTCTATTTTAGACACAACTAACTCTATCACATATTTAATACTTGGCAACCTAGGCCCCTTTAGTTACACATCATATTTTACATAACCACTTTAGTCATATTTTGACTATTACTTGACCATCGGGTTTGACTAAAACACAACATTTGATGACTAGCCAATCACATAAGGCCGTAATCTATTTTCATCTAGGGTGGGGTCCCAACACCCGGGAAACGGGTCTAACACACTTTGTACCAATGACCTTAGCTCCAAAAGGTAGATCTACAAGAACCCATACTTTCTGCAATTTAAACTGCAACAACTCCTCTTGCATAGCTTCCACCCAACCCTCATCCTCCAAAGCTTCAGAAACCTTGGTGGGTTCATTTTGAGAAAGAAAACAGGCAAATAAACAGTGTTGCTGGTCCTTATGGTTGATCCTTTGTTGTTTCTTAACAAAACTCACAAGTGCATGAGCATCAGGATGTATCTGCACTCTGCTTCTTGTTAGAACTGCAGACTTTGGATCACCAATGATTTGACTTTTGGGATGATTGGTGTGAATTCTGAGTGTGGGAACTGGACTTACAGCCACTTCTGTGGGTAAGTTGTTGAAGTCAGTTATGACACCTTCTTCATCATAGGAAGCCCCTTCAAAGATACATTCATTAGGATTTGTGAACACTTCAAGTTCTTGCATCTCAGAGTCAACAAAAATAGAACTTGGAGTAGGTTCTGGTTGAACATCACTACTAGACTTAAAGTTGGAAGTACTGGTAGTGTTGAAAGTACTGGTAGTGTTGGAAGTACTGGAATCCTGCTTTCCAAGATATTTATCAGCCAAAGCATCCATCTCTTTTCTAAAAGACAATACATCCTCTGAATCATTGATAGAAGTAGTCTCCTTTGCTTTTTCCTGAGACTTGATCATAGGTTCCTTCACTTGTGGAGAAGACTTCTTGGTATCTGCTATAGCTGCAGCAGACTTAACTTCTGTGGTAGGAATTACAATGAGCTCTGCACTTTCATTATCTTGATCAGTGCTCCCTGCATTTGAAGGATCTTGGGTACCTGCATGGTTAGTAGTTTATGTGGTACCTGCATCAAGGTTAGCTTGATTCTCCTTGGAGACAGGAATATAGTTCATAGAATCTGTTAAGTAATCAATGTCAAACATCCATCTATGTCCTAATCCCTGCACATTGGGTTTTTCTTCAAGAAAGTTGACATGCAAATTTTCCTCAACTTTCTTGGTCACTAGATTGTAAACCCTAAAGGCCTTACTATTCAGTGAGTACCCAACTAGAAAACCTTCATCAGACTTTCCTTCAAACTTCCCTAGAACACTGAGTGTATCAAGAATAGTCACATGACACCCAAATGGCCTTATATAGCTAACAATTGGTTTATGGCCAAACATAAGCTCATAAGGTGTTTTGATTTGAGGCTTGGTCACTCTAACCCTATTAAAGATGTAGCAGGCACAACTAACTGCTTCTACCCAAAAGGTTGTAGGTAAAAGTGAATCTGCTAGCATAGTCCTAGCTGCCTCAATTAGTGTCCTGTTCATTCTCTCAGCAACTCCATTCTGCTGTGGAGTTCTAGCATTGCTAAACTATTGTTTTATTCCTCTATTACCACAGAACTCTATCATGCTCTTGTTCTTAAATTCAGTGCCATTGTCACTCCTAATGATTTTAACTCTTTTATTAAGTAGGTTTTCAAGCTGCCTAATGAAAGTTTGAATCAAAGGTATGGTTTCATCCTTCCTAGACATAAAGAACACCCGAAAATATCTAGTACAATCATCTGTAATGACAAGGCAGTAGCTAGCATGATTTATACTTTCGACAAATGTAGGGCCAAACAAGTCCATATGTAAGGTATGCAAAGGCTCAGTGATTAATCTATCTAATTTAGCCTTACATGATGCCCTATGTTGTTTGCCCTTGTTACAAGCTACACAGGTTTGGTCATTTTTAAACACTTTTGATGGTAACCCTCTAACCAAATTATTTTTCACAAGCTTATTTATATTCTTGAAATTTACATGACCTAACCTTCTGTGCCACAACTTAGATTCATCCAAAGTAGCTTTTGCAAGCAAACAGGCAGAACCTTTTGCAGGTTCAGATGCTTTCATATCAAAACTGTACACGTTGTGTTGTCTGGGAACTTTAAGAAGGATATGATGTTCATCAGGCATCTTAAAATCCGGAGTCAATACAAGACATTCAGTTTCAGTAAAAAGCACCTTATGCTGCGTATCACATATTTGTGATATAGAGAAAAGGTTAAACTGCCCAAGTTCTTTTAAAAAAGATACATTGTCAAATTCTAAATTGCCCACAATGATTCTTCCTTTTCCAGTAATATGCCCCTTGCTTCCACCAAAGGTAACAGAACCTCCTTTGAATTCATGGAAATCCTTCAGATAGTCCTTGTTACCAGACATGTGCCCAGAGCACCCACTGTCAAAAATTCCTCTATCTCCCATATAGCTGAGTGGATGATCCTGCACAAAAAAAAGAGAAGTTAGTTTCTCTTAGGAACCCATGCCTGAGTAGGCTTGGGTCCGCCTTGTGGATCAACATATTTAAAGGTCTTATATGAAACTGATCCACTGTTGCTTTGGGATTTATAGGTGTATTCATTCTTGAATGGATCCCAAGACCAACATGCTGAGGTCTTAACTGCAGAACCCCCATTACCCTTTACAGCATTAGAATTTGAAGGTTGTGCTATATTCTTAGCAATTGGTCTCCTCACAAGTGAATGAGATTTATGAAAATGGTTTCTTTGATTATATGTATTCACCTGTGGTTTGTGGAAAGGCTGTCTGGGTCTCATTTGATTAGCATAACCAGAACTTACTTTAGGCCTCACAGAATTTAAATTTTGCCTACCCGAATTAAAGATCCTCAAACCAGACTTAATATTTGGTCTACCAGAATTAATGTTAAAGTTTGGTCGGGTAGAGTTAACATGTTGGGTTGGACTGGGGACAAATTGGTTGGCATGATTGACTCTGTTTACCGTATTCCACACTGGTTTACTATTGACATTACCAGTATTCACATTCATTCTTTTAAGCTCAGCCTCTCCTTTCATTCTCTTCTCATGAAAGTCACAATCTCTAATCAAGTGACTTAGACTTCCACAAACAAAACATCTCTTAGGAGTGTAAGTCTAACTACTCCTAACTTCTCTGTGAACTCTATCATTTTTGGATGACTCATTCATTGCAACAGATTCCCTAGGAGATTTTACGTGGTTGACACAACTAGGTTTAACTGTTTGGGGTTTTGGTTCAGTCACAATAGATTCACTTTCCTTAACAATCCTAGGTTCAGGACTCTTTTTTACTTCACTTTTTGACTCAGACTTAGAGTTGTCAGAGACATCACCAATGGATCCTTTAGTTTCATTAGATTGACAAGTAGAATACTGATGAAGCGAAAAGTGTACCGCTTTTAAGGGGTCATTTAAGCCTTAAATCGTATTTATTTGATCAAATATTGCCCTAAATCGTTCCTTTTGTCATTTTAGGTACTTTTGAGGAGAAATCTGGAAAAGGAGGCATTTTGGACGTTTTTGGAGCATAAAAGTGAAGAAAACGGCAAAGTCTCAAAAATCGAATGAAAGTTACCTTTGACGGCGTCACAGTTAACCCCAGACGGCGTCATGCCTTGGCAAGAAAAGGTGGACGTGAAATTTACTCATGATAAGCCAGTGAAAATACCATGTGAATTCTGACGGCGTCATGCTTTAACTTGATCAAGGGCGTCACGGCTTAAATCAAAGAGGGACGGCGTCACGTTCAAGGTTAGACGGCGTCAAGCCTTGATAAGCCAGAATGGATTTTTGAAGAGCTAAAGAGGGACGGCGTCGAGAAGGTCATCCGGGAACCCTAAAAGCGGCGAGGTGACGGCGTCACACTCCATAACGTGACGCCGTCAGATCCAAAAATCTATATATAGTTTTCTAATTTTTTGTCATTAGGGGAGAGCTTAGTGTGTGGAATTTTGGGAGAAAACCCTAAGACGAATTCAGCTTCTTTTTCAAGGCTTTTTGCCTTGAGATCTTCCATGTTACATTGAAGATAAGTTATCAATTAATCATTCAATATGTCTATGTGTTGTTTGATTTTATCTTATTCTTGTCTTTTGATTAACATGTTAGGCTAAATTTATCTTGTGTTTGCTTAGATCTAATGAAACCTAGCTATTGATTATTGGTTCTTAGTGTGTTGTTAGTTGTATTGGATGATTGTTTATCTATGTTAGGCTTAAGAAAACTGGCTAACTTCCTATTCGGTAACTTGCTTGAACGTCTTAAGAAACATGAACCAAATGCGTACTAAAGGTTTTTATGGTTGTATTTAATGCACAAGCGAATTCTAGTGATCCCATGTTAGGAGCTTCCTAGCCGGCTCGACATAGGAGTGAAGTAGGAGCTTGTAGAGTTGGGGAAGTAAGTACGCCACCCCACGAATGGTATTAAGGAATACACCCGTCATCCACGCGACTAATACACACTAATTAACCGGTAAAAGATAGTTAGGGAGTAAGGAAATCTAAGTAAACACATTTCTCTACACATAAGTTTCTCACCACATTTTCATTTTTGTTATTTTATTTTATTTGCATCCGTAGTAATTTTGGGTTAGTTGACTAGCAACTAATTCAGCCCACTCTTTCAAAACCGAGATTTTACTTGCTTTCATAAAAATATAAAAACATAAAAAGAATCTTCCTCAACCCTTAGACCTAATTAGAGTAGTCTTTCACACCTAACGAACACTATTCCCTGTGGAGAACGATCAATCCCCCGTACTTACCACTACACTATACTACATCGGTCAGGTACACTGCCTGGTGGGGTTGTAAGCCTCTTGAGATCCCTCGAGAGGTAAAACCTGTTGTAAGGTTGCAAAACCCACGCATCAAATACTCACTAGTTTTGTCCTCTAAGGTGGTTGACTCAGGCACTTGAGGACCACTTTTTCCATACACAAATGGAGAGTCATCTAACTCCTCTTTTTCAAGAGGAGTATAGTCTCCACTCAATGGATGTGGAACTCCTTTGAAATCATCAGCCTTAACAAACCTATTATACAAATTTTTACCTTCATAATCATCCTCTCTATGCTTAAATATAGCCTTTTTCTCATCCTCCTCATACCCTAAGCCATGTTTCTTATTTGACTTCACTTGAGAATCCCACCCTTTAAACAGATTGTTATTAGAGTTATTCCACTGATCAACATGTTTTCTCAAATCATCCCTCTCTTTTTGTATTCTTAGGCCAAGTTGTCTATATCTTTTAATTTTTTCATCTTGTTCATATATTTTATTAGCCTGAAAGGATAGTTTTTCATTTAAATCAGCATGTTGTTTCTGAAGGGTACCTTTTTGTGCTTCTAATGTTTTTAGAGCATTTTTATAAGCTAAAATTTGTGCTTCTTGGTCACCTATCAGTGTCAACTGCTCATCACACAAAGCTTTAACATGATTATAGGAATCAGTACATAATTTGGAACATAATGGTACCTCATTACTAGAACCAATGGCCATGAGTGCATGACTGGACTCTTCATTCTCCTTTGTATGCTCATTCCAGTTAATAGCTCCAGCTTCCAAAGTCACCATACTCATCTGGTTCCTTTCTAGCTTGTCATCCTGTTCATCTTTCTTCCTATACCCATCAGCAGACTTCTCTGTGCAGTCTCTAGCAAAGTGTCCATGCTTATGACAATTGTAGCATTCAACTGTCCTTCTAGTGTACCCAACTAGAGACTTGTTATTGAACATAATAGACCTCCCATACTGCTTTTGAAACCTTTTTACCCTCAGAGCAATCATGGCAATGTGCCATTTGATGTCCATCTCTTCTACCTCAGCATCATTTATCTGCTCCAAATCTTCACTGATAAAACTCTCATCTTCTTGTTGATTGGCGAAGAATGAGTGAATCACCTCATCTGCAAAGCCTGTAGGAGCAGTTCTTTCCCTTGTAGAAGCTTCATAAACACCAGACTTAACACTGCCAGACTTAACCTTGTAAGTGCTGCCTCTGCTTTGAGACACAAAAGCAACATTTGAAGAACTAGGAGATGTCTGAGTGGTTTCATTGATGTCCATTTCAAAAATCCTAAGATTGTTGTACATGTCATCTGGGGTCATTGAGTCAACTTCATCCTTCATCCTCATAGTCATTGACACATTTGCCCATTCTTGAGGTAGAGACCTAAGAAACTTGTGATTGGCATCCTCATCAGATACAGCAGCACCATGTGGCTCTAGTTGTAACAGAAGATGTTGAAATCTGTCATAACCCTTTTCCAATCCTTTAGCCTTTGACACACTGAATGTTTCAAATTGCTGTTTAAGAACAGCCTTCTGCATCTTTTTAGAGTTTGCATTCCCTCCAAAACGTTTCTTAATAGCCTCCCAAATCTCCTTGGCATCTATCATACCATGAAACCTTTGTAGATGCTCCTTTGGAATAGCTATAACCAGCAAGGTTCTGGCCTTCTTCTCCTTTTCCACAGCCCGTATCTCCTCAGCAGTCAATGGTGGTAATATTCTAATCTGCCCATCTGTACCAACTGAAACCCTTTTCTTTGAATTTCCCTTCTGAATAACCTTCCAAACTTCACTGTCAATGTACTCCAAGTAATGTTCCATCTCCATGGCCCATATATCATATTCTTCTCTCTTCAGTATTGGAAGCTTAATGTTGGATATGGTAGTGGTTGTAGGGATGGTTGGTTGTGATTTAGAGGTGTTGGTTTCAGGGTTTTCTTCTTCATGGTTTGATCTCTCATCCTCACTGTTATGGTTTGAAAAAGTTTCAGTGTTGATAGGTTGCTCAAGGCCAGACATTGTGTAGGGTGAATTGATTGAGAATTTGTTTGTGGTATTGTATTCTTCGAATTCAGAGTCTCTCTAAAGGCTCTGATACCACTTGTAGTTCCACGTATTGTATGGATCTCTAAGTAGCCTTTGATTACTTAGTGGATGACTTGAATAAATCCAAATCAATCCAAGTGAGAAACTCTTACACAATTGTTAGTGTTAACACGAAATATTAACAAGAACAATGAAGAACACAGAGTTATCACTAACTTCGTATATTTCACTAACTCACACAATTCGTACGTACATAATAATGATCTTTAGGGTTCCTTTTATACTTGAAGGAAACCCTAATTACAAAACCGTGTGAAAAGATATTTATGTATCTTCTATAAAGATACCTAACTCATACATATCCTTTCCTAACTTAATACTAACAAACTTTCCTAACTTTACTGACCCGTCTTAACTATTTAGTCAACAAGACTTAACATAACTACTAGACTTAACTATTACAAAACCAGACTTAACTAACAACCAGACTTAATATCATAGATACCAGACTTAACTTAATTCTGTTCTTCATTAAGTCTTCTTCGTACCTTGTGATAATTCCCAACAACTTGGGTTGACTATTTTGGTTAGTTAAACAAAACAGACGGGGTTGGTTTTTTATGGGATTGGGCTAGTGGTTATTGGGCTTGATAGGTTGGGATAGTAACTGGGTTTTTAGTTTAGGATAAAAAAGGGTTGGTTAGTTATAGGATTTAACATGAAATGGTTTTAAGTTAAGGGACCAATTTTGCCAATTCTGAAAATCCAGGGATCATTCTTGCAAAATCTGAAAATTATCTCCAAGGACTATTTGTGACACTTTGATATTCTTGGAGATTGACTTTTGATAACTTGAGCAATATCCCGGTCCAAACTCGTAAATTCATTTCCCGGCTTCGGCTTTTGAACTTTTTCCAATCTTGTGCTCGGTTTTGTCCGTTTCTGCCCCGTTTTCTATCCTTTTGTACCTGAAACACATAAAAACACAAACCAATAATATTTGCAACAATATTTGATCTCTTTGGGTGTTTTTGGTCATTTTTGTGTCTTATATGGGTATAAAATGATGAGTAAATAGGCACTCATCATCCCCCCACACTATCAATTGCTAGTCCCTAGCAATCCGATCATATACAGTAATGAAAAGATTAAAAGAATACCAAGCATACCCCGTTTCGACTTTTTATTTGATGCAAGAAATTAAAACTAGAACAAAAATAGATAACATGCTTGATTCCCTAAAATGGTATCATGGAACGGGATTCACAAAAAATGGGTGTCTCCAGGGAATTGTAATCGTCATCCTCTTTTTTATACTCCCAACTAAGCTTAAACTCAATGTGCAAATGCTTTTGTAAAATGCTAACACTACTTATACTAATAATCTATGTAAGCCGAAACTTAACTTTTCACTCCCACAATTTATTCAAGTTAGGTGACTGTGCTTGTTTTTAAAATTTTGACCGCAAAAATAGACATTTATTATGGATGTTATTTGTTTAAGTCAAATACTAGTTGACCGGGAACCTCGAAAATCTAAGGATCGAAAAGGGCCTTTTCCATGTAGCGGCTTTCTTCTCGGCACATCCCAAACCAGTTGGTTTTAGGTGACCAGGCTTTTGACACCCCACAGAGAATATTACCGGAATTAGCAAAATTTCGATTTCAAAGATTTTAGATATTCCCACTAAGCTAGTATTAAATACTTAAATAGATAAAAACGAACGATCATTTAGAGATTAGAGACTCAAAGGTGAGATCAGTCCATGTAACGGCTTTCTTCTCAGCACATCCCAAACCAGTTGGTTTTAGGTGACCAGGCTTTTGACACCTCACAGAGAATAGTACCGGAGCTTTCAGGGCCTTTGAAATCAACAATCTACTAAATTACCGTTTAACCTTTATGACAAAATTGACGAATCCACGTTCAACTTCCGATTTAAACTTAAGAGAAAGCAATTTTCCTACATTTAAACAACACTAGGCGAGTACCCGTGCATAGCAACGGAATTCGTAGCGGCAAATAATTAACGATTTGTGATATTGTGGTGAGTGTTTTGTGTAGCAACCAAAATAGATTCTTACCTTTTGTACAACCGATACAACTTTGTAAGTATATGTAACTAAAAGTAGATTGGGAAACTTGGCTGAACGTTTGAACAAATTCAGTATAGAAATGTGAACATTTTATTTGGAATGACAGAGTAATAATAATAATTTTATACATATATCAGTTTGATAGACATGTAATTTGAACATTGCTCAAGTAAATTCTTTTGGCCCTCTACAATCTACATGTTGAGAATAGTTTGATAGACATGTTTGAGCTAGTTAAGCAACCAAAAAGAACTTGATAAACTATGGAATCGAGTTTGAAGTTTGAACTTAGCCTAACGTTTTCAAGTTAGGCTAATAAAGGTTCCTTATATCCGTTTCATAGAAAAGAATGGTTACCCAAACATCTAAGACAATCATTTCCACACTGCATATACACCATTCAAATACATAAAACCAAGAAGACACTATCAAAATTGGCTTTTACTTCAGATTTTCACACATTCTACCTAGAAATCCTGTGATATGGTGCAGATATTCGACAGAAAGACGAAACCCCGTTCCTATCTGAACATGAATATTCCTAACTAAGTTAACGGCCATATACTATACTGTATAGCTAGCAACTCGAAAGGCATCATGATTGGCATCTGGTGTTGTTTACTTGTATCGTAGCCTGCAACTCTCAGTCACATTAAATCGGAACATATGGGCATGTATAGTGTCATAACGTTGTTCAATCATTTTGCTATGTACTTCAATCGCCGAAGATTTCTCCTGCCAAGAAACATGAACAGTAAACATCAAGAAAGGTTTTGCTATCATATGCCCATTGGCCACTGTCACATTTTACTAAGCACAGAGGACACTTGCAATTCATTGATTTTTAATGACAAGAAAAAATAGTAAGTCATTATTTGTTGATTTACGATAGATCTTAAGGTTAACTGTGACATTCCAAATAATGTGTCAGTACATGTAAAATTTCCCATGTACTTGTATAAATAGATACACACATATCAGAGAGAGACACAGAGAGAAGGGAAGATCTCAGGCTGTGGGGCGGTATCTGCAGGAAACCAATGCAATAAAACTCCCAAGTTCATCACAGCAGGCATCAATCTGAAAAGTACAGGAGTTGTCACCTGCAATATTTCAATGTTAGACACTGAGAAAAGATTTCCACCTTTTTTGCGGACATAGTAAACGTGGCAAGATGAGCTGCTTGATTGGGTTTTGGTAACGGGTGAAAGCAGGTAATATCGGTATGGGTCGTTAACCCGAAACATTGTTTGTGACTTTAGAAGGTTCTATGCATTATATATACAACTTGGACAATTTAAACAAAGTTGTTCCAATTTAGGAAAAAAAATTAAAAAAAAAATAGAAAGCTTACCAGACTGAGAGCAGTAGTTCCAAGAAGAAGAAGGTACATCTTTCCCTAGAAGAAGACATGTAAGATTAGTTGAAATGTCACAACAAAACCACCCCAAGTTTGTTCACCTTTAAATCTGACTTGTGATGTCTTTCATCATTTAATATGATTAGCTATTTTCTCAGCAATTTAGTGATGCACATCAAATTTTAAGTAACATGATTGATCCAAATAGTAAGTCAAAACTGGCATTCTATTGTGAGATGGAAAGAAAGCGGGAGTCCGATGAAACATATATGCTGATTTCACTGGTTTCGATCTCACAAAATTACTTTAAAGTCAGCTTTGAACATACAAACAATTCTACAATATTCTCCAAAATAACAGGAATTGCAGGAGTATGGGTTAATGGGTCAAAACGAATTCGTTAGCGTGGCCGCGTGGGTCAAACAGACAATCAAACTGATTCACAAAAACCAATTCTTTTTTAATTTTTGGGAATATAAATGTGTAGCTTAGATTGAAAAAACACAAGTGCATATTCCCTAAATAATAATCTAAACTCATAGAAATGGTTTATGCAGTTTGATGCATTCAAATATACGAGTTTTGTACGTTTGACCAGCTCCACCAACTTAGCGCATCTGAGTCGTTAAAAAAAAAAAAAAAAAAAAAAAAAAAAATCAACCAATTTTTATATGAATTTGTCGAATCCATATAAATGTTATGATATAAACCAGAAACAAAGCACTACTGTTACAGCAAAGTTCTTCGAAATTCACTATGCATGGTCATTAAAATGTTTTTCAAATGAGGTAAGGAGCAAGAGTACCTCAACAAGATGAAGATTTGAAGCACAACTTAGAAGAACAAAAGCAAACTCCCCAATTTGAGCAAGCATAATTCCCACCTGCAGAAAATATATAAGAATATTTTAAAGAATTGAATCTTTGATTTAATCAAACTCATTAAGATCCAGTGGTGTAACTTACAAGGAAAGATGTCTTCAGGCCATATCCGAAGGCCTTCGTAATTAGCGCAGCAACTGTAACTGTATCTCTATCATCGTAACAGAGATAGGAAACCCCACTGAGGTTCACATACCTTAGCAAGGGCATTTGAACAGTCTATTACATCTTGGTAACCTGCATCCCCCTGGAAGTCGTACAAGAATCACTGATTGGCCTCAAACAGTCAACTTAAATCAACCAAGGATGTGGTCAAATAAAGTCAAACCAATTGAAGACAACTAACCAAGGAGTATAGTGTTTTCCCGGGTCGTTATATCCCAGCGAAGCGTGAAATTGTGTTTATAGACGAATTGTGATCAAGTGCTATTGAATGGAAAAGGGGTTTTTGAATTATTAGACTAAGGAAATAAAAGGAAATAGCTTTAAACAAGCTATGGAAATAAATACAGGAAACCAAATTACTTAAAAACGTTTAGAAATCTAGAAACGTACGTTTAAATTTAAATAAACGTAAACGTACAAAATAAAAAGTGAAAATGAAGAAATATTAATCCTAAAAATATGAAAATAACTTTTTTATAAACCTAAAGATAAAAGAAAATTATTGGAAAAAGAAAATTATTTATTTAACTATTTAAGTAATTAATAACTATTTAATTATTATTCAAAATGCACTAAATTAAAAGAAAATAGGAAATTAACCTAGAAAATTAAAATTTTAACTTAGATAAATCTAAAACAACCTAAAACTTATTTTAAAACTGAAAATATATTTTTTACACTTTTTAGCAAATTATTATTAATTATTTATTATTTTAAATACTTTTTAACTATTTTAAATTCTAATAAATACTAAATAAGCAAAGAAAATTATTTATTTAACTAATAAATACTAAATAAGCAAAGAAAATTATTTATTTAACTATTTAAGTAATTAATAACTATTTAATTATTATTTAAAATGCACTAAATTAAAAGAAAATAGGAAATTAACCTAGAAAATTAAAATTTTAACTTAGATAAATCTAAAACAACCTAAAACTTATTTTAAAACTGAAAATATATTTTTTACACTTTTTAGCAAATTATTATTAATTATTTATTATTTTAAATACTTTTTAACTATTTTAAATTCTAATAAATACTAAATAAGCAAAGAAAATTCTGAAAATTTTTCAATAAATATTATTAAGAGAAAAGAAGCTAATAAAATTATACAAATGAAAAATGCTTAATTAAAATTTAAAAAGATAAATTCTATTAAATAGAAGCTATCACAATTTTTCTGTTTTTGTTTTTCTTAAGGTCTAATAAAATAATTATATTTTTCCTAGATTATAAATGACAAAACATAATTATGTAAAAAAGATTTATATTTTTCTGATTAAAATTATATTTATTATGATTTAATTACTATTTTAAACTAATTAAAAAGATTAAAAATGTCAAATGACTTAGGAAAAATCTGAAAAATTTAGGTTAAGTCTAAATTAAAATTTAAAAGCTAGGAAAATTAAAATCACAAGTTAAATAAGCCCTGATAAGCAGATGGACAGATAAGCAGTTGAGCTAATAAGCTAAAAATAAGCTAATAAGCTCAAAACTTAACCAAATGCTCAGAACAAGTGTAACCAACTTATATAAGCTTAAAACAACTTAATTCAAATAGCTAATCCACAAAATAAGCAAATTCAACACTTGAGCAGTAGCAAAGTTGTGCAGAAAAATCAGGAAATTAGCAAAACTTGCAGGGCAATTTAAGCAGTTAAATAAGCTATAGAAAAGCAACCTAATGGGGGCAAAAGCTTCTCAGCACTACTGAGTATCCTAAAAACTAAAAAGCCCTATCACAATCACCCCAATTGAAGTCCAATTTGACCCTAGATCAGGTACCAGAAACTGGTTTAAACCTGAATTTTGACTTTTGCAGTAAAACACAAAAGTTGACTTTGGTGAGTTTAGATCCTATTTTAATGACTGAGAATGTAATAATAAGCTATGATAAGATGATTTTAAGCAATCCTAACAACCTATGAGCTAGTATGACAAATATTGAAGCCTGAATCCTAACAGTGAACATATAATGAGAGATTGAAAGTGATTTTGACTTTCTACCGATTAAGTACTGGTTATTATGCTTTCACTGAGTTATTATGAGCTAGTATAACATGAAGCAATAACAAACAATGACACAAACCATCAGCAACACAGTTCACACAGTAATAGCCCAAACAGTCCTTAATGACAATTTATGATTATCAAAGCAACTCACAGATTTAAACCACAATACTGATTTCAGAACTCATAATATCATTACACAAGATCAAGCAAGCATAAAAATCCAATAGTAGCAGCAAGAAACACAGAGATAGACCAATTGCTATTTCTAACTGTAATATGAGATTTTTAGCACCAAGTAATTCCAAAGAGCAACCAACTGATTTTAAACCTTATTACCACTTAACAGTTACCACAAATCATAAAAATACCAAGTAACAAGCATGAAACACAGAGATACAGTGAAATGCCAAAATGGATCAAAAAGCTTACAAATTACTACCAGCTGAAAACAGAGAACCAAGAACCAAGAACCACCCTAACAGCTTACCAATAAGCTTCTAAACCAAGGGCAATCCAAAATTCACCCTGCTCCAGCTTTTTGATCATAGCATTCTCCATTGTTGATTTTTTCACTCATTTTTTTGTCTCACTTTAGAATTTTTGAGTTATATGTCTAAACTGAATTTTAAGGTTTCTAATAGCTTACACAAGCTATACAAGGAGCTTATATGAGCTTATGAGTCTGTAAACAACACTATAAACAACATTCAAGTAAACATGAAATTTTGAACACAAATTTGCATAAACTGAAATTGATACTGAACCTTGAAATTGATTACTGAAAAAGACTCTTATACACTTGAAAATACTAAAAAGAGTACTTGAAAGATTAAAATTACACTGGAAATGGAAATTTAACTAATTCGACACTAAGAAACTAAAAATTACACTAGATACTTTATTACATTGCTTCTCCCTTGATATATATTAACCTTTAGCACTTTGTCGACCTCTCTGAATGTATCCCACCAACATCTTGGCCCTTGATTTCCATCAATTTCATCACAAACGCCCATTTGGACTTTTTGGCGCCAAAACGTACAAAAGTAGAAATAAGCTATTTTGAGGCAATTAAAGAATTGTGGATGTTTGTGGAGGTGTAGGGGAAAATTTGGATAGTAGGTATGGAGCTAAGGTTGAGGTGGCAATATAATCAGGCAAAGTGAGTACTTCTTAGTGGAAGAGTGGGAGGGAAGCATTTAATGCATATTGGGTGTATATGGAGGTGGAAGGATGAGGTGGTGATGTAGATGAGCTGGGGGGATAAGGTGGAAGGCCAGGTAAGGGTGGTATTGGAGGTGGTTTGTAGCAGTAATGGTGGGAGGGAAATAGGGAAGATGGGTTTGACTGGGTTGACCCTGGTTTTATTAATAAAAGGAGTTTGGTCGGGTCAAAGACATAGTGGGCTGGGGTTATTTATTTTAGGATGGGCTAGGTTTGATTTGGATTTTGGGTTTAATTTATATATAAAGGGTCCGGTTGGTTAAGTGAATAAAACAAGGACCAATTTTGTAATTTTTATGAAGTTGAGGGGTTGAACTTATAACTTTCCCAAAGTTATCAAAGGGTTGAAATTTGTCAAGTATGAATAGTACAAGGGTCATATTTGTAATTTTCCAATTTTGAATACCCAAGGACTAATTTTGCCATTTTGGAAACTTGAGGGACCATTCTTGACATTTGTTGAAAATTATCAATCCAAGGGCTGAATTTGACAACTTTTGAATTCCCAAGGACCTTTTTTGACTTTTCTTACAAAACAAATGCCTAGGGACTAAATTTGACAAGTTTTGAAAGTTGAGGGACTGAAACTGCCAATTTTGCAAACTTTGTTCGTTTTTCAATTGTTTTCAAACATTTTGCATTTAATACATATAAAACACACTCCCTGGGATATTTTCAGTATTTTGATGCATTTCTGAGTGTTTTTGGATGTTTTGGCAGTTCAGATACGACAAAAATGATGAGTATTTACACACTCATCAATCCCCCACACTAAACTATTGCTAGTCCCTAGCAATCTTTTTTGAAAGTTTAATGGATTTTACTCTTTACCAGATAGCCATTACTTCTGGAGTAGCCACTGTTTTAGTATGTGATACTTTGGTACAATGATAACCAAATGATTTTGAGCAAATCATCAGCTGTCAATGGGTTTGATTTGTCTTTACCAGAAGCCGTTTGCTTCTGGACTAGCCAACTCTTAGATAAAATAATTATTATCTTTGGTGAGCTGATTACCAATTATGGAATTCCAAAGCCTTTACCACAAGCCATAACCTTGCGGGCTAGCCAACTCTTCACTTATAAAGATATGGTGAGTCAAAAACCATACAATTTTTGGAAAATTGTAAGCCATAAACGGATTTGATATATCTTTACCAAGAGCCGTTTGCTCCTGGATTAGCCAATCCTTATGTGGGTTAGACATGGCGGACTGATAACCATTTATTGCGTTCTAAGTGAGAAAAAAAATTTAAAATTTTGGCTAAAATGGGGTACTAGATGGTACATTTGATCAAATTCGCTAGAATTCCCCCCCACACTTAGAACTGAATATTGCCCACAATATTCAAAGAACTGGCTGTTAAACCAACACTTAAAACGTGAAAGGGAAATACTAATAGCCATTATTTTATATACGCACTTTTTTTTTCTTTTTTTTTTTTTTTTCAACTGAAATATGTACATATATACAACATGTGGGCATTTCCCCCACACTTAGGTGTTAGAAAAGAGAAAGAAGTCAGAAATATGGGTGAAAACCCATATGGTGCTGATGCGTGGTTTTGTAACCTTACAACAGGTTTTACCTCTCGAGGGATCTCAAGAGGCTTACAACCCCACCAGGCAGTGTACCTGACCGATGTAGTATAGTGTAGTGGTAAGTACGGGGGATTGATCGTTCTCCACAGGGAATAGTGTTCGTTAGGTGTGAAAGGCTACTCTAATTAGGTCTAAGGGTTGAGGAAGATTCTTTTTATGTTTTTATAGTTTTTATGAAAGCAAGTAAAATCTCGGGTTTGAAAGAGTGGGCGGAATTAGTTGCTAGTCAACTAACCCAAATTACTACGAATGCAATAAAATTAAATAACTGAAAATAAAATGTGGTGAGAAACTTATGTGTAGAGAAATGTGTTTACTTAGATTTCCTTACTCCCTAACTATCTTTTACCGGTTAATTAGTGTGTATTAGTCGCGTGGATGACGGGTGTATTCCTTAATACCATTCGTGGGGTGGCGTACTTACTTCCCCAACTCTACAAGCTCCTACTTCACTCCTATGTCGATCCGGCTAGGAAGCTCCTAACATGGGATCACTAGAATTCGCTTGTGCATTAAATACAACCATAAAAACCTTTAGTACGCATTTGGGTCATGTTTCTTAAGACGTTCAAGCAAGTTACCGAATAGGAAGTTAGCCAGTTTTCTTAAGCCTAACATAGATAAACAATCATCCAATACAACTAATAACACACTAACAACCAATAATCAATAGCTAGGTTTCATTAGATCTAAGCAAACACAAGATAAATTTAGCCTAACATGTTAAACAAAAGACAAGAATAAGATAGAATCAAACAACACATAGACATATTGAATGATTAATTGATAACTTATCTTTCAATGAAACATGGAAGATCTCAAGGCAAAAAGCCCTGAAAAAGTAGCTAAAATCGTCTTAGGGTTTTCTCCCAAAATTCCACACACTAAGCTCTCTCTAATGACAAAAAATTAGAAAACTATATATAGATTTTTGGATCTGACGGCGTCACCTTATGGAGTGTGACGCCGTCACCTCGCCGCTTTTAGGGTTCCCGGATGACCTTCTTGACGCCGTCCCTCTTTAGCTCTTCAAAAATCCATTCTGGCTTATCAAGGCTTGACGCCGTCGAACCTTGAACGTGACGCCGTCCCCTTATGATTTAAGCCGTGACGCCCTCGATCAAGTTAAAGCGTGACGCCGTCAGAATTCACATGCTATTTTCACTGGCCCGTCATGAGTAAATTTCACGTCCAACTTTTCTTGCCAAGGCATGACGCCGTCCAGAGTAAAGTCTGACGCCGTCAAGAGTAACTTTTAGCCGATTTTTGAGACTTTGCCGTTTTCTTCACTTTTATGCTCCAAAAACGTCCAAAATGCCTCCTTTTCCAGATTTCTCCTCAAAAGTACCTAAAATGACAAAAGGAACGATTTAGGGCAATATTTGATCAAATAAATACGATTTAAGGCTTAAATGACCCCTTAAAAGCGGTACACTTTTCGCTTCATCAAATACCCTTACACTTGAGATTTGCTTGTCCTCAAGCAAATGTGCTTTTATTCTAATTAAAATACAAGTTAGGGGTCATTTAATGCTAACATAAAAGTAATTACAACAAATAATCGTTCCACTTCAATCATAATAAGCACGGAGATTACATACTAGCACCTCACAAGTAGTGTTTAGATACTCACATCTCTCAAGTGTCATCAAAATAAATCTCATAAATGAAAACGGATAATATCTCTCACTACCTGTCATAGCAAATAGATTACCATAGGCTTGGGAAAGGATCGAAAACCTCCTCCACTAGGCGTAAGCACCAAAGATAAGCTATCAAAGAGGGCTTTTAAATGGGTTATAACGTTAGGTGTAGGGAAAAGGAAAACACGGTTTTGTTGGATAAAGGATATTTTACTGGTGGCGAGTTAAAAATCTTGATCAATTACATGTACTATACAATGTTGCTAAGCCAAGACTAGACTCGATCTTAAGCTAGAAACGAAATAACAAAATAACAAAAATATAAAACAAACATAAAATGAAACGGGATGGTAGTCCGTATGTTTTTTCTATTTTTCATTTTCTCATTTTTTTGTGTTTTTCTTGATTTTTTTTTTTTTTTTTTTTTTTTTTTTTTTTTGATTACACTTTTACCCTACCATCCAAAATAATACATCATAGGGGCATTGCATTCCCCTTACACTTGAACTTTTACATAACTTTACAAATAACTATTCTAATGACTCGAATTAAGAAAATTGAAAAACTTGGAGTACTTTTTAAAATATTTAGCACATATGGGGGTAATAAATGATGTTCTTCCCCATTACTCCATTACACTAGTACTTTACCCATGAGTCCCAATCGTCCCAAAACAATATGTACAAGGATATGACTCGACTTAGCAACCATGTAATCAACTAGATAATTAACTTGGGTTTTAAACAAATGTTGTAACAATAATGCACTAAAGATGAGTGCATACAAGGTAGGCTAAGGCGATTTGGGTGTACATTTTAGTGGGGTGTAACAAATTCTTCCTTTAAGTAAAATGCTTAAAGGTCGAAACGAAAAGATAGGCTCTGAGGGGTGTACTAGGGGTATCGTGTACTAAAAATGAGTACAACGCAAAGGGTGTGGGAGAATTACTTGACCAATGTAGCCAATGTAATTATAACAAAAACACAGGTGTAAAACAATGGGTTAATCCTAATGCCTCTTATCATGTAGTAAATCTAACTACACGAATGTAGTCTCACTTGTGGCCTCGGAATGGTCCTAACGCAAGTTCTAGAATCTAAGTGCTACCGGTACACACATCATAGCATAAATGCTTTTCCTACCAATTCTAGGGGCGAACCTCACATATTTGGGGTGGAAAATTTTTTAGTGGTACGGTTTTTGTGCTAGTCATATAACTCCTATCCGTGAGACGCTCATTAAGATCAAAGTTTCACTCCTATATGTTGTAAAAAATTTTAAATTTGGCACTAAAATTACCTTAACAAATATTTTCTCTCAGTTTTATTACACATCTACCATCAAACAAACAAAAATCAAGCGCAATAGCATTCTCTAAAATCGTACTTTTACCCTCCCTTACACTTAAGATGAACATTGTCCCCAATGTTCAAATAATAAGATGTAAAAGCAAAAAGTAAAAGAATGAAATCAAATACTCCCCTGATTCGCTCGGTGGATAATGAAATTACACGGTTAAATCTTCCTCCAAAGAGAATGTTGAAGCTCCATGACTAATGCATCGCCATAAGCTTGATTCCATAAACATCTCCTTGTCCAAAATAACCTGTTAAACCTGAGAAAACAAACACGAAAACCTGCATAACATCGGCGGGAAAAATCTATATATAAGGATATAATGCTTGTGGACTGATAATTTTGCAGATTCCTGGAGATTATAAGTTGGAGATTTAATAAAAACTTTTTATGAAAACAAAACTTTCAAAAATTTCTGGAAATTAAATCTGACGCCGTCAGGTTATAACCCCTGACGCCGTCAGAAATGACCTGACAAAAATTTTCATTTTAAGTTTCCGAAAAATTTCTGGAAAAACCTTTACCTTACTTCCTGGAAATCCTGCAAAACATCATTATGACTCGATACAAGCATTTGACTCAAACAAATACTAATATGTATGCTAATTTATTATTATTACGATTCATGTTAATTTGTGTTCTAATAAACCGATTTAGATTTCCCTTACACTTATCTTTTGCAAAATACCTTTATATGTAGTTAAGACGAAGTTAAAAACAACATAAAGCATTTTCACAATTTACTTTTGAACATGAATCAATAGTAATAAAAATTAAACACACATACGGAAACAAATAAAATCAAACAAACAAATAAATAAACACACAAAGCAAATAAAACTTGGGTTGCCTCCCAATAAGCGCTTGTTTTTGTTCGAGTCACGAGCCTGACTCTACCCTTATTTAACAAAAATAGGGGAGGTTTTCCCTACACTTAGGATTAAGTGCGGGTGAAAGTAGCGATACACACCCTTAGGGTGTGAATATGCCACGTGAGGTGAAGGGGGTGAGTGAATGGCTTCCTTCATCCTAAAACTACCCGGATAATATTGGTTGATGGGTGGGTCGGTTCCTCTTTTTTCTCCTAGATATAAATCTAAGGATGAAAAGTTGTGTAAAGGTTGAGGTTCCAATTCATCAACACTAGGAAATTCCCTAGAACTATGAGTAAGGTCATCACTAAAAGTGTGCAAACCTATATCCTCTAGTTGTGCTTGGTCCAAGGGTTCTACCTCCATCGGGATTCCTAAAGTCTCTTCTACTTCTTCCGGGTAAGTCACGGGCGGTGTGGGTGCCTCAAATGATGGTTGAGTATTTTGTGGGCTTATGGTGTTTACCTCATTATTCCACGTGTCAAGATCACCTATATCATCGTCAATTGTTTTCTTAGGTAGTGATAATAACAAACCTAGTGCTTCATCCAACTTATGATTTATTGATACGGCTCTATCCACAATTCCTTGACAAACTAGGTCGCTTTTCCTATTAGCCTCACTAAAACAAGATCCTAAACATGGAGGTTGTTCATAAGAATCTATCCTAGGTAAAGGCTCATATGATTCATAAGTGTCTCTAAATGAGGTATTTTGAACTTCTTGGTGTTCTAGCCACTCAACCATATCTTGCAATCTTAGAAATCTAAGTGAAAAGTCCATTTGAAGCAAATTACAAACAAAATCACAAAGAAAAGATAGACTACGAGAAAGCTACAAAATAAAAAGAAAATATCTCACTTGATAGGAATCTTGTGAGTAGACCTAATAAAAATAAAATTTCAACCTAAGCAATAACTACTCCCCGGCAGCGGCGCCAAAAACTTGATGCGTGGTTTTGTAACCTTACAACAGGTTTTACCTCTCGAGGGATCTCAAGAGGCTTACAACCCCACCAGGCAGTGTACCTGACCGATGTAGTATAGTGTAGTGGTAAGTACGGGGGATTGATCGTTCTCCACAGGGAATAGTGTTCGTTAGGTGTGAAAGGCTACTCTAATTAGGTCTAAGGGTTGAGGAAGATTCTTTTTATGTTTTTATAGTTTTTATGAAAGCAAGTAAAATCTCGGGTTTGAAAGAGTGGGCGGAATTAGTTGCTAGTCAACTAACCCAAATTACTACGAATGCAATAAAATTAAATAACTGAAAATAAAATGTGGTGAGAAACTTATGTGTAGAGAAATGTGTTTACTTAGATTTCCTTACTCCCTAACTATCTTTTACCGGTTAATTAGTGTGTATTAGTCGCGTGGATGACGGGTGTATTCCTTAATACCATTCGTGGGGTGGCGTACTTACTTCCCCAACTCTACAAGCTCCTACTTCACTCCTATGTCGAGCCGGCTAGGAAGCTCCTAACATGGGATCACTAGAATTCGCTTGTGCATTAAATACAACCATAAAAACCTTTAGTACGCATTTGGGTCATGTTTCTTAAGACGTTTAAGCAAGTTACCGAATAGGAAGTTAGCCAGTTTTCTTAAGCCTAACATAGATAAACAATCATCCAATACAACTAATAACACACTAACAACCAATAATCAATAGCTAGGTTTCATTAGATCTAAGCAAACACAAGATAAATTTAGCCTAACATGTTAAACAAAAGACAAGAATAAGATAGAATCAAACAACACATAGACATATTGAATGATTAATTGATAACTTATCTTTCAATGAAACATGGAAGATCTCAAGGCAAAAAGCCCTGAAAAAGTAGCTAAAATCGTCTTAGGGTTTTCTCCCAAAATTCCACACACTAAGCTCTCTCTAATGACAAAAAATTAGAAAACTATATATAGATTTTTGGATCTGACGGCGTCACCTTATGGAGTGTGACGCCGTCACCTCGCCGCTTTTAGGGTTCCCGGATGACCTTCTTGACGCCGTCCCTCTTTAGCTCTTCAAAAATCCATTCTGGCTTATCAAGGCTTGACGCCGTCGAACCTTGAACGTGACGCCGTCCCCTTATGATTTAAGCCGTGACGCCCTCGATCAAGTTAAAGCGTGACGCCGTCAGAATTCACATGCTATTTTCACTGGCCCGTCATGAGTAAATTTCACGTCCAACTTTTCTTGCCAAGGCATGACGCCGTCCAGAGTAAAGTCTGACGCCGTCAAGAGTAACTTTTAGCCGATTTTTGAGACTTTGCCGTTTTCTTCACTTTTATGCTCCAAAAACGTCCAAAATGCCTCCTTTTCCAGATTTCTCCTCAAAAGTACCTAAAATGACAAAAGGAACGATTTAGGGCAATATTTGATCAAATAAATACGATTTAAGGCTTAAATGACCCCTTAAAAGCGGTACACTTTTCGCTTCATCAGGTGCTAATTTTTTTGATCACCGAGTCACTAGCTTGACTCGATCCCCGAATTTATTGGTCCATGGGGAAAGTTTGAAGATCCGGGACAACCATTGGTGGTATGTCCTCTCCAAAGTAGTGTTTTAACCGATGACCATTCACTTTAAAATTTGGACCGTCATTTTGAGATAACTCAACGGTACCATATGGATAAACTTTTGTAATAGTGAATGGACCAGACCAACGGGATTTGAGTTTTCCCGAGAAAATCTTCAATCTTGAATTGAAAAGAAGGACTCGATCACCAACGTTGAAAACGCGGTTCTTTATTTTTGAGTCATGAATCTTCTTTTTCTTTTCTTTGTAGATCAAAGAGTTCTCGTATGCTTGATCACGCAGTTCATTTAATTCATTCATTTGAACTTTACGGTGATCACCCGCAGTTTGGAGGTCAAAGTTAGCATGTTTCAAGGCCCAATAGGCTTTGTGCTCTAATTCGATCGGAAGATGACATGCCTTTCCGTACACAAGCTTGTAAGGTGTACACCCGATGGGTGTTTTGAAAGCTGTACGAAAGGCCCATAGTGCATCATCCAATTTATCCGACCAGGATGCACGATTTTCTCCTACAGTCCTTTCCAATATTCTTTTAATACCCCGATTTGAAACTTCTACTAGCCCACTTGTTTGTGGGTGATATGCAGTAGAAAGACGGTGAGTTACACCATACTTTTGCATGACTTTATCAAATTTGTCATTGCAAAAATGCGTACCACGATCACTGATTATAGCACGTGGAGTTCCTAAACGGGCAAAAAGAGCTTTAAGGAATTTTACAACGACTCGGGCATCATTAGTGGGTAAAGCTTTTGCTTCAACCCATTTTGACAAATAGTCAACAGCCACGAGAATGTATTTATTTCCTCGAGATGATGGAAATGGCCCCATAAAGTCAATGCCCCAGACATCAAAGATTTCACAAACTTGAATAGCATTTTGTGGCATTTCATTTCGTTGTGAAATATTTCCGTGACGCTGACAAGCTTCACAAGTCTTGATGAGATCTTGGGCATCCTTATAGATTGTGGGCCAATAAAATCTGGAATCAAACACCTTTTTGGCGGTGTAGTTTTGACTATGATGGCCCCCAGTGGGTCCAGCATGGCAAGCTTTGAGAATGTCAATAGCTTCCTGTCCGTAAACACACCGTCGGATGACTTGATCCGCACAGATTTTGAATAAGTAGGGGTCGTCCCAGAAGTAATGTTTAACATCCTTGAAGAATTTATTCTTCTGTTGGGTCGACATCCCTTTCACTATGAAGTTACCCGCATGGTAATTTGCGAAGTCAGCAAACCATGGGGTAGTAGAATCTCCTCGAAAAGTAACCGCATTGAGTGTCTCGAGAGGAAATGTTTCATTTATTTCCTTTTTCTCGAAAACATCTTGGTGTGGGTTCTCTAATCGGGATAAATGATCAGCAGCTAGGTTCTCAGCTCCTTTTTTATCACGTATAATGATATCAAATACTTGCAAGAGGAGAACCCAACAGAGCAATCTCGGCTTTGCATCTTGTTTTGCAAAGAGATATTTGAGAGCCGAGTGATCCGTATACACTACACATTTTGTCAAGATCAAATATGGCCGAAACTTCTCAAAGGCATACACCACAGCTAATAATTCTTTTTCTGTAGTGGTGTAATGAGTTTGAGCTTCAGTCATAGTTTTACTTGCGTAGTGGATAGGCTGAAAGTGTTTGGCTTTTCGTTGCCCCAGGACTGCACCGATAGCAAAATTACTTGCATCGCACATCAGTTCAAAGGGAAAATCCCAGTCGGGGGCAACTAGAATGGGTGCCTCAGTAAGCTTTTTCTTTAATGTTTCAAAAGCTTTGATGCACTCGGGTGAGAAGATAAAAGGAGCATCCTTTTCAAGGAGATGAGTCATAGGCCGGGTGATTTTAGAAAAATCTTGTATAAATCTATGATAGAAACCGGCATGACCCAGAAAACTCCTAATACCTTTAACGGTAGCGGGATGAGGTAATTTAGCAATGACATCAACTTTAGCTCTGTCAACCTCAATCCCATTCTTTGATATCTTATGGCCGATGACAATGCCCTCTTTGACCATAAAATGACTCTTCTCCCAATTTAGACAAAGATTGGTGTCTTTACACCGTTTTAACATGTTTTCTAAATTGGAGAGACATGCTTGGAACGAATCCCCAATGATCGAGAAGTCATCCATAAAGACCTCCATTGTTTTACCGATCATGTCGGTGAATATGGCCATCATACACCTCTGGAATGTGCCTGGAGCATTACATAAGCCGAAAGGCATACGTTTATAAGCAAAGGTTCCATAAGGGCACGTGAATGTAGTCTTTTCTTGATCTTGTGGATCAATGAGAATTTGAAAGTAACTCGAGAAACCATCAAGGAAACAAAAATACTCGTTTCCCGCTAATCTCTCAAGCATCTGATCCATGAAAGGTAGAGGAAAATAGTCTTTACGGGTGGCATCATTTAACTTACGATAGTCAATGCAAACACGCCACCCCGTAACCAATCGAGTTGGAATCAACTCATTTTCATCATTTGTGACAACAGTTATGCCACCCTTTTTTGGAACACAGTGAATGGGACTAACCCAAGGACTATCAGAGATGGGATAAATCAATCCTGCATCAAGAAGTTTGAGGACCTCTTGTTTGATAACATCGTGGATTTTAGGATTCACCCTTCTTTGATGTTGGACTGCTGGTTTAAAGTCATCCTCCATTAAAATCTTGTGAGTACAAAATTCAGGGTCGATACCCTTTATGTCGGAGAGTTTCCAAGCAATGGCTTGCTTGTGTAACTTTAAAACTTTTATTAGAGCAGTCTTTTCCTCATCACTTAAATCTTTAGCAATAATGACGGGTAATTTATCATCACCCTCCAAAAATGCGTACTCAAGATGAGGCGGTAAGTCTTTGAGTTCGACCTCAGGAAATTCATCGGTTTTCTCAACTGATTTGATTTCCTCATTATGAAGTTCAACGGGAGGGAGTGGAGGAGAATTGTCCTGATTCAACAATTTCTCAAGAAGAAGAATATCTCCCTCCAGATCAATCTCAGCGTTATCAATCCCCTCTAGGAATGAATCACACTTGAGAAAATCCTCGATCTCTTCCAAAATGAAATCACTTCTCTCAAACGGAGTGAGAGAAGGGGAAGAGTCGGAAATGACAGGTAGAGAAGATGTGGTGGGATCCCCACTCACAGAATTATGAGAATAACCAAGAAACTCTTGAGAGTACTCCTCTGAAACAATATCAATGACATCGATTCGGTTAACCGATTCAGAATCATAATTTGAGGAGTACCTCGAAGTTTGATCGAGGTTAAAGGTAACAGCTTCATTACCCACACGTAATGTGATTTCATGCTCAAATACATCTATGAGAGCACGGCCCGTTCTTAGGAATCCTCTTCCAAGAATGAGAGGAACCCTAGGATCAGCATCGAAATCAACAACCACAAAGTCAGCTGGAAAATGGAACTTTCCTACTTTCACAAATACGTCCTCAGCAATGCCAAGTGGACGAGATATTGAACGATCTGCAAGCTCAAGAGTCATGCAGGTAGGAGTAAGTTCAGGAAGAGAAAGTTTCTTCCATACTGATTTAGGCATCAGGTTGATGCTTGCACCAAGATCGGCCAAGGCATAGCATTCAACCATTCCTGGAAAGACACAAGGTAGTAGAAATCTTCCAGGATCTCCAAGCTTCTCGGGAAGCTTTTTCAAGATAACTGCTGAGCAGTTCTCATTTAATGGAGTCTTTGCCATTTCAAATAGTTTTTCCTTGTTGCTTAACAAGTGTTTGATTGTGGATGCAAACTTGGGCATCAGAATGATAGCATCCGCAAAGCTTATGTCAAAGTGTAATTCTTGAAAATTTTGGAAGAATTTATCCATTTGTTGACTAGCTTTTTCGCGGAGCTTTTGCTCATTTAATCGTGATGGGTAAGGAATAGAAGGTTTGGATTTAGGGTTTTCAACCGGGGTTTCGGGATGTTCAAAGACAACTCGAGGTTTAGTCTTGGGTTTCGGGACAACTTGAGGTTGGACATTGTCGGTACCTCCGTTATTAGTAGGAAGTACCTGGTCCTTAGTCACCTCAGGCTCACTTTCTACTACCTTGGGGGAAGAAGAAGAAGTAGTAGTAGGAATAGTGGGTCCATCATATGAAACACCACTTCGGGTTGTGATCGCCTTAACATCGCCCTTCGGGTTAGCGATCGTGTTGCTCGGAAGTTTTCCTGAGCCCGAAGGTTGATCATTTAAAGATTTTTTAATCTCAGAGATCTGGCTGACCAACAACCTGTTTGTGTCCTCTTGAGCTCCCATGAATTGCCTCAATAACTCATCAGATGATGGTTGTAGGGCTGGAATGGCTTGAGGTTGATTAGGGAAATTTTGGATACGGTTATTTTGATTATAACCTTGATTTTGAAAATTCCCTTGATTTGGATTACCATTTCCCTGAAAATGATTTCCCTGGTTGGAATTGTTTCGGTTAAAGTTTCCTTGGTGTTGGAAACCTTGATTCTGTCCAGAATTGAAATTCCCTTAGTTTTGATAACCTTGGTTCATTCGAGGTTGGTTTTGGTTTCGGTTTTGCAAATTCTGGTTCTGATTAAAACCGGGTGGTCCTTGGTAGGTGTTAGTTCGGTAACTTGGTTCCATTTGAGGACGGTATTGATTACCTCCCTGATTTGAAGTACCGGCTATAGCATTAACTTCAAAAGGACTACCATCGGTGGCAGTACAGTTGTAGTATGCATGAGGGCCACCACAAGTAACACAGACTTCCACTTTCTTCACTTCAGCATGTGAAGGAGTTTGTGTGAAAGTGACTTTCTTTTGGTTTGAGAGAACCAAAGCTTGAATAACGTCCGTGAGTTTTTCAATCTTAGCATCGGTGCTAGAAGTACTCACGGGAGATGAAGTAGAAGGACCAGCACTAGCATGAGAATGATATGGCTTTGTGCGTGCAGTACGGACCTTAGACTTATTCTCAATAATCGCTAAAGCTTATCTGATGGTTTTGCTCAAAAAGTTACCTCCAGAGGAGGCATTGAGAGAATCTTGGCCAGATTGGCTCACACCATTATAGAAAGTGTCGATTTGCATCAACTCGGTGAAGCCATGATGAGGACATTTACGAAGCAATTCTTTGAAATGATCCCATGCGTCACTAAACGATTCATCAAACCTTTGTGTTAATTTGATGATTTCATTTTTAAGACTTGTCGTTCTAGACGGTGGAAAAAATTCGTTTACAAACTTTGTAACTAAGACCTCCCATGTCTCAATTGAATGAGGGGGTTGTTTTTCAAGCCATATCCGGGCTTGTCCCTCGAGAGAAAATGGGAATAGAAGAAGTTTGATTGAGTCAGAAGGGATGTTCTTGTATTTGATGGTAGATGTAATCTTGTTAAACCATCGAATGTGAGCATGAGGATCATCCCTCTCAAAACCGTAGAATTGGCTTGAGGTTACAAGATTCAGTAACCCGGTTTTGAGCTCAAAACTTTCAGCTACAATAGCTGGAACAACAATGGCATCTCCATAACCCTCGATGGGTGCTTGGAGAAGCTCATTCATCGGCAAATCTGCCATGATGACAGTGTCAGTACGTACCTCAGATACGACTGATGGGGCAGAACGTCTACGACGTCTTCGAGGTATGTTTCCAAGCTCACGGAAAGGGCTTGATGACCTAGAAGAACGAGTGCGCATGCACTTTTAGCAAAAAATTTCAATTAAATCAAGATCGAGAAAAAACACAAGTGAACTTAAACCAATAATCACAAGATGAATGGCTTCTTTGAAAAAGGTACACCACTCACAAGGATACAAAGGCAAGTTTTAATCTTTAGTTTGGGAACTTATTATGGTCGTACCCCCAGTTAGGTAGTACTCTGTCTTGGTTCTCGATGGTAAATTTTATTGTTGTAATTATTAAACAAAGAAAACGGAAATTCTTTTTGTATTTTTATCTTTTATATATTTATAGAAACAAAAGAAAATATTTTTGTGTTTTATATGTTTATGGAAGATTGAAATACGATATTTTTGGTACTCGATCCATTTAAACGAATTAACTTCACGAGCGTTTTGCTTTATATATGATGAATATACAAGAGATAGAAGATATACGCAGATTGGGTTTCAAAAACACGATACTGCAAAACGTTTAAAACACGCAACACACCTCCCCGGCAGCGGCGCCAAAATTTGATTGGCCTCAAACAGTCAACTTAAATCAACCAAGGATGTGGTCAAATAAAGTCAAACCAATTGAAGACAACTAACCAAGGAGTATAGTGTTTTCCCGGGTCGTTATATCCCAGCGAAGCGTGAAATTGTGTTTATAGACGAATTGTGATCAAGTGCTATTGAATGGAAAAGGGGTTTTTGAATTATTAGACTAAGAAAATAAAAGGAAATAGCTTTAAATAAGCTATGGAAATAAATGCAGGAAACCAAATTACTTAAAAACGTTTAGAAATCTAGAAACGTACGTTTAAATTTAAATAAACGTAAACGTACAAAATAAAAAGTGAAAATGAAGAAATATTAATCCTAAAAATATGAAAATAACTTTTCTATAAACCTAAAGATAAAATAAAATTATTGGAAAAAGAAAATTATTTATTTAACTATTTAAATAATTAATAACTATTTAATTATTATTTAAAATGCACTAAATTAAAAGAAAATAGGAAATTAACTTAGAAAATTAAAATTTTAACTTAGATAAATCTAAAACAACCTAAAACTTATTTTAAAACTGAAAATATATTTTTTACACTTTTTAGCTAGTTATTATTAATTATTTATTATTTTAAATACTTTTTAAATATTTTAAATTCTAATAAATACTAAATAAGCAAAGAAAATTCTGAAACTTTTTATATAAATATTATTAAGTGAAAAGAAGCTAAAAAAATTATACAAATGAAAAATGCTTAATTAAAATTTAAAAAGATAAATTCTATTAAATAGAAGCTATCACTATTTTTCTGTTTTTGTTTTTCTTAAGGTCTAATAATATAATTATATTTTTCCTAGATTATAAATGATAAAAGAAAATTATGTAAAAAAGATTTATATTTTTCTGATTAAAATTCTATTTATTATGATTTAATTACTGTTTTAAACTAATTAAAAAGATTAAAAATATCAAATGACTTAGGAAAAATCTGAAAAATTTAGATTAAGTCTAAATTAATATTTAAAAGCTAGGAAAATTAAAATCACAAGTTAAATAAGCCCTGATAAGCAGATGGGCAGATAAGCAGTTGAGCTAATAAGCTAAAAATAAGCTAATAAGCTCAAAACTTAACCAAATGCTCAGAACAAGTGTAACCAACTTATATAAGCTTAAAAAAACTTAATTCAAATAGCTAATCCCACAAAATAAGCAAATTCAACACTTGAGCAGTAGCAAAGTTGTGCAAAAAAATCAGGAAATTAGCAAACTTGCAGGGCAATTTAAGCAGTTAAATAAGCTATAGAAAAGCAACCTAATGGGGGAAAAAGCTTCTCAGCACTACTGAGTATCCTAAAAACTAAAAAGCCCTATCACAATCACCCCAATTGAAGTCCAATTTGACCCTAGATCAGGTACCTGAAACTGGTTTAAACCTGAATTTTGACTTTTGCAGTAAAACACAAAAGTTGACTTTGGTGAGTTTAGATCCTATTTTAATGACTGAGAATGTAATAATAAGCTATGATAAGATGATTTTAAGCAATCCTAACAACCTATGAGCTAGTATGACAAATATTGAAGCCTGAATCCTAACAGTGAACATATAACGAGAGATTGAAAGTGATTTTGACTTTCTACTAATTAAGTACTGGTTATTATGCTTTCACTGAGTTATTATGAGCTAGTATAACATGAAGAAATAGCAAACAATGACACAAACCATCAGCAACACAGTTCACACAGTAATAGCCAAACAGTCCCTTAATGACTGATTTTTATGATTATCAAAGCAACTCACAGATTTAAACCACAATACTGATTTCAGAACTCATAATATCATTACACAAGATCAAGCAAGCATAAAAATCCAATAGTAGCAGCAAGAAACACAGAGATAGACCAATTGCTATTTCTAACTGTAATATGAGATTTTTAGCACCAAGTAATTCCAAAGAGCAACCAACTGATTTTAAACCTTATTACCACTTAACAGTTACCACAAATCATAAAAATACCAAGTAACAAGCATGAAACACAGAGATACAGTGAAATGCCAAAATGGATAAAAAAGCTTACAAATTACTACCAGCTGAAAACAGAGAACCAAGAACCAAGAACCACCCTAACAGCTTACCAATAAGCTTCTAAACTAAGGGCAATCCAAAATTCACCCTGCTCCAGCTTTTTGATCATAGCATTCTCCATTGTTGATTTTTTCACTCATTTTTTTTACTCACTTTAGAATTTTTGAGTTATATGTCTAAACAGAATTTTAAGGTTTCTAATAGCTTACACAAGCTATACAAGGAGCTTATATGAGCTTATGAGTCTGTAAACAACACTATAAACAACATTCAAGTAAACATGAAATTTTGAACACAAATTTGCATAAACTGAAATTGATACTGAACCTTGAATTTGATTACTGAAAAAGATTCTTATACACTTGAAAATACTAAAAAGAGTACTTGAAAGCTTAAAATTACACTGGAAATGGAAATTTAACTAATTCGACACTAAGAAACTAAAAATTACACTAGATACTTTATTACATTGCTTCTCCCTTGATATATATTGACCTTTAGCACTTTGTCGACCTCTCTGAATGTATCCCACCACATCTTGGCCCTTCATTTCATCAATTTCATCACAAACGTCCATTTGGACTTTTTGGCACCAAAACGTACAAAAGTATAAATAAGCTATTTTGAGCCAATTAAAGAATTGTGGATGTTTGTGGAGGTGTAGGGGACAATTTGGATAGTAGGTATGGAGCTAAGGTTGAGGTGGCAACATAATCAGGCAAAGTGAGTACTTCTTAGTGAAAGAGTGGGAGGGAAGCATTTAATGCATATTGGGTGTATATGGAGGTGGAAGGATGAGGTGGTGATGTAGATGAGCTGGGGGGATAAGGTGGAAGGCCAGGTAAGGGTGGTATTGGAGGTGGTTTGTAGCAGTAATGGTGGGGGGAAATAGGGAAGATGGGTTTGACTGGGTTGACCCTGGTTTTATTAATAAAAGGAGTTGGGTCGGGTCAAAGGCATAGTGGGCTGGGGTTATTTATTTTCGGATAGGCTGGGTTTGATTTGGATTTTGGGTTTAATTTATATATAAAGGGTCCGGTTGGTTAAGTGAATAAAACAAGGACCAATTTTGTAATTTTTATGAAGTTGAGGGGTTGAACTTATAACTTTCCCAAAGTTATCCAAGGGGTGAAATTTGTCAAGTATGAATAGTACAAGGGTCATATTTGTAATTTTCCAATTTTGAATACCCAAGGACTAATTTTGCCATTTTGGAAACTTGAGGGACCATTCTTGACATTTGTTGAAAATTATCAATCCAAGGGCTGAATTTGACAACTTTTGAATTCCCAAGGACCTTTTTTGACTTTTTTACAAAACAAATGCCTAGGGACTAAATTTGACAAGTTTTGAAAGTTGAGGAACTGAAACTGCCAATTTTGCAAACTTTGTTCGTTTTTCAATTGTTTTCAAACATTTTGCATTTAATACATATAAAACACACTCCCTGGGATATTTTCAGTATTTTGATGCATTTCTGAGTGTTTTTGGATGTTTTGGCAGTTCATATACGACAAAAATGATGAGTATTTACACACTCATCAATCACATACAAACTTCAGGAACCAATAATTGAATCAAACCAAACAATACAAGACCTTGAACCGTTAATAGGAAACACGTTTCATAGGCAACAAGAACTTAAATTCCATGTCTAAAAGGTTGCATTATTGAAGTAAGTAGATGTTTGATTGATTTATTAAGTGAAAAATACTTGTAGACATAACATACCGTTTTAGATTTTTCCAATGTACGTTTGCAATAAACAACAGGCGCAGCTGCAACCAGGCTTTTAGTAAATGTTCCTGAGGAAAGTTAGTCATAAGAAAGTCAGAGGATGATACATCATTGTTAGTTAGATGCACATGCTTGCTATGTTATTTTCACTCTAATTGATCCAGTCATTTAAAGTTATAAAAGACTAAAAGAGCAAAAGGTCAACTACATTGGAAAAAACCTGCAGCAACAGCATAGACATCACAAGTAACGAGTGCAAGATCAGGCTAAGGTCCTAATGCCCGCAAGCCACCATACATCCCTGCAGCGTTGAATCCCTCAGCAGCCGTAACTCCACCAGGAATCTTTAAAATTGAAATATTTGTCAGGACAATACCGATACAAAGGATGCACCAAGACACATGCTTGCCAAGTCATTTTTTGTCTTCTTTTAATAGTAATTTGAATACTTGTACCACCTTAAAACTTCTTATGCTTCTTAAAAATAATAATAATAAATAATACATAAAAAAAAATAAAAAAATAAAAATAGTGAGATATCCATTACCTGTTTCCATGGCCCTTCAGGCAAAAATATTGGAGCTGCAGCAATGTAATTTGACGTCTCACTTACAACTGACGACATAGCAAACACCCGGAAATCTCTCTTAGGAGAAGTAAATGAACCCGATAACTACAAAAAAGAACAACCATATGTTCATACATTACGTTCTAGATACATGACTACATTCACAACAAAAATTGCATTTCCTCGTGTATCTGATAGCACAAAACTAATAAAATGCGTATTTCAACACCTCCAAGGATGACGAAGATAGATTATATCTCTCGCATACATACACCTATACAATCCAACTAATTTCTCATCTCATAAACGGCAATGTGATGTATTAAGTAACATTAGATAGATTTATTATCTGTCCTCCTATTTTCATATGAACTTATTTAGCAGTAAAGTTATATTGTAATTATTTTTTTGGTGGGTAACTATTGGTTTCACACATTTAATTGAATTTAATTAAAAGCTGGTGCTTTCATTTTGAAATTAATAACATGATTGTAACGACATGAAACAAAAGTAACAACTGAAAAAATACAATTTTCCGGCGAGAAATATTAATGAAAAATAAAATTTTCCGGCGAGAAATAAAATTTGTCCTGCAGAAACTATTAACGAAAAATACCTCAAATTTTAACGAAAAAATACCAAATAAGAAAAATACCTCAATATTTTTCCGGTGGCGGTAATTTTTTCCGGCGACCAAAAACTTTTCCGGCGAGAGGCGGCACTAACAAAAAAATACAAAAAAACGTTAGATCTATAAAAGAAACAAAATATATAGATCTAGAAAAAATATGTATAGGATCTATAAAAAAAACAATAGATCTACAAACAAAATATATAGATCTATACAAATTAAACTTATTTCGTGGTGGTGGTATTGTTGTGGTGGTGTGGCTCGGCGGTGATAGTGTTTCTATGGAGGTGGGGTGCGGTGGATGAACAGATTCGTGAGGAGGTGGTGGTGTTCGTGGGGTTTCCTTGACGGTGACGTCCGGTGCAGGGTGACGGCGGTAGAGCGATGCTGTGGTGATGGGGCTTCGGTAGTGACGGGGTTTCGGCTGTGGTGGGCTTTTGGTGGTGGTGGGGTTCGATGGAGGAGGGATTCCCGGTGGTGGAGAGAGGTGCGGCGGATGAGAGTGTTAAGAAATGAGAGAGTTTTTTAGGTTTAAAAATGTGTGTGTTTTTTAGGAGAGCGTAATATGTTGCCAGTTGTGGTGATAAGTTTCAAACCGTGTGATTTTTTCAAACCGTGTGATTTGTGTTCCTTAAATTAGTGAAGGGTATTATGGGGATTGACCCAAAATTCAACATTTCACTTTTCCACTTTTTTCCACTTTGACCATTCCTCCATTATAGATAGTTAAGATATACTTCTTTATTTTTGCAACATCAAAACTTATTGCATTTTGCAATATCATTCCATTTTTTTATTTTTCATTTTCTCATTTTTTCATTTTTTTTTTCATTTTTTCACTTTTTTTTTAATATATATATATATATATATATATATATATATATATATATATATATATATATATATATGCTTTCTCAAAAATTAAAATAAAAATTTGAACTCGGGCTCTATATCAAAATTATATAAAAATTTGTTTTGCATAACAAAATGATTTTAACGTTCAAACGTTTGAAAACCGCACTGATTTTAGTCAAATTAGGAGCTCCTGGGAGGAAAAGTCATAGATTACTTGTATAAGCTCTAAAGAGAACCAACTACTCTACGCTTAGCATTTTCATTTGCGCAAATCGTAAAACCTTAGTCTAACCATTAAGGAAGCAGCTAGATCAACACTCTGGCAGAGTCGGGATTCCCTTTGTTCTAACCTAATCAAGACTAAACATTTTTTTCTTTTTCTTTTTTTTTTTTTTTTTTTTTTTTTGGTGCAAAGCCCTTCTTTTTCATGCAATTTCTTATTTAAACACGAAAAAATATTAAAATTTTGGTCAAAACGGGGTACTAGGGAACTAGAAGGTACACATGTGACAAAATTCGTGAGAATTCCCCCCCACACTTAGAATTGAATATTGCCCTCAATATTCAAAGTACCGGCTATTATGCTGAAACTTAGAACGTAAAAAGGTAATACTAATAGCCAAATGTGTGACAGAATTCTCTATTTTCACAAACAGGATTAAAAAGATATCCCTAGATAATCATTAGCAACAAGATCGGATATTGGGCGGCTGGATTGAAAACAGGCGCATCAATCATCACGATCTAAGGGAAACCTGCAAACAAGAGCAAACAACACACAAAACAAAGCACAGTAGAGGAATTCCCCCCACACTTAGTGTCAGAAAATAGAAAGAAGTCAGAAACATGGGTTGTCACCCATGTGGTGCTAATGTTTTTGTTAACCGAGTCACTAGCTTGACTCGACCCCGAATTCATTGGTCCATGGGGAAAGTTTGGAGATACGGGACAACCATGGATGGTATGTCCCCTCCAAATTAATGCTTCAACCTATGACCGTTCACCTTGAAGTTTGATCCGTCGTTTTAAGATAACTCGACGGTACCATAAGGAAAAACTTTGGCAACGGTGAATGGTCCGGTCCAACGGGTTTTAAGTTTACCCGAGAATATCTTCAATCTAGAGTTAAAAAGAAGGACTCGATCACCAACGTTGAAAACGTGGTTCTTGATTTTGGAGTCATGGATCTTCTTTGTCTTTTCATTGTAGATCAAAGAGTTCTCGTAGGCTTGATCACGAAGTTCATTTAATTCATTGAGTTGAACTTTGCGGTGATCACCCGCGGACTTAAGTTCGAAGTTTGCGTGCTTCAAGGTCCAATAAGCTTTGTGCTCGAGCTCGATCGGTAGATGACACGCCTTTCCGTACACAAGCTTGTAAGGAGTACACCCGATGGGTGTTTTATACACTGTACGGAAGGCCCAAAGTGCATCATCTAATTTATCCGACCAAGATGCACAGTTTTCACCTACGGTCCTTTCGAAGATTCTTTTTAGACCACGGTTTGAAACTTCCACTTGTCCACTTGTTTGTGGGTGATACGCGGTAGAAAGACGGTGAGTGATACCGTACTTAAGCATGACTTTTGCAAATTGGTCATTGCAAAAGTGCGTACTGTTGATGCAAATAATGTTCTAAAAACGTTATTTATATCTTTCGATTACTTCACGTTTTGAGGATGACAAAATGTGAACTCACGTTACGTTAAAATTAACGTTAACAAGTTTTTAATCGGAAGATCCCGTTTCTACGCAAATCACTCTTGAACAAAGTTACAACTTGAACTAGTGATCAAAGAAGTGAATTCATGTTTTGAAAATTCACATTTTAAATGGGACAAAACATTTTTTCAAAAATACACATGACAAATTATTTTTGAAATATTAAGAAATGTTTTAATGGAAAAATAGGTTTGAAAATCACAACAGCTATTTTTCCCCCCAAAATCAGCTCCAACCTTCCCCAAATAAGTTTTCACCAGAAAAGACAAAATTTGGAGCGTCCTAGTCTACCACGGCTCCACGGTACCGTTAAATTTAACGGAGCCGTGGGTCATTTAGTGGAGCCGTCCGTACCATTTTGAATTGTAACGTTCAGATTTTCTTTGCCTATAAATACCCACCTCTTTCACAGTTTTAGGCACCCTTCACACACAGAAAAATCCCTTAGTCAAACCCTCTCACACCTTTCACTTCTTAGGGTCATTTAGATTAGTTTTTCTTTGTTTCAAGAGTGATCCAATCATCCTTCAAGTGATCCTCTTCATACCTCTTCACTAGCAAGAGAAGAACACAAGTATCCAAGTTGATACAAGGTGTTGTCATCCCTCTTCATTAGCAAGAGAAGAACTCAAGTAATCAAGAAGATACTCGAGTTGTAGTTGATAGGTTTTTTGTAACACTTGTTACAACCTTGTTGTATCTTAGCATACATCAAGTATATTTCCTTTTTGTGAGTGAGAGTGAAGATCAAGTGTGATCTATAGAGATAGTGAACATCTCTTGAAGCCATTGGGCTTGTGTGATTGATCAAGAAGATCAAGGGTCATTAGGTTAGTGTTAGTTGAGTAGAGTGAAGTGAGTGTTGATCATTGTGATCGTGTTGAGATCTTGGTGATCTCTTGAAGCCATTGGGCTTGTGTGTTTGGTCACATGGACCTTGGTAGATTGGTGCTAGCTAAGATTAGCACTCGACATCTAGCTTAGTGTCGGTAATAGGATAAGCGACGTGTACGGTTTTCTCCGCCTTAAGGGAGGTTGTTGACATAGTGCTTGAACTCTCGAGTGTGATACTCGGGGAGTGGAGTAGGGCAAAGAAGAGCTTCGTAGCCGAACCACTATAAATCCTCTGTCTCGGCTTGATCTTTCCAACTCTACTCGTTACTTTTATTTGTTATTATTACTTAGCTTAGTGTGTAGTTCATATTGGTGTTGATTGATTACACATAAAGTTCTTTAAAAGAAGTTTTTTAAACCGGTAAACTATTCAACCCCCCCTTCTAGTTTCCCACACGTACCGCGATCACTAATGATAGCACGGGGAGTTCCAAACCGAGAAAAGAGCGATTTCAAAAATTTACACACTACTTGGGCGTCGTTGGTGGGGAGTGCTTTTGCTTCAACCCATTTAGACAAGTAGTCGACAGCCACGAGTATATACTTGTTCCCTCGTGAAGACGGGAACGGCCCCATAAAGTCAATGCCCCAAACGTCAAAGATTTCACAAACTTGACCGAAATTTTGTGGCATTTCATCTTTTTGAGAGATCTTCCCGTGACGTTGACAAGAATCACAAGATTTGACTAAGTCATGGGCATCACGGTAGATTGTGGGCCAATAGAAACCGGAATCAAACACCTTCTTGGCGGTGTAGTTGGCACCATGATGTCCCCCCGTGGGTCCATTGTGGCAAGCCTTAAGAATTTCAATGGCTTCTTGGCCGTGAACCCACCGCCGGATGACTTGATCCGCACATACTTTAAACAAGTAGGGATCGTCCCAAAAGTAATGCTTCACATCTTTGAAGAATTTGTTCTTTTTTTTGGGACGACATCCCTTTAACAACAAAGTTTCCCGCATGGTAATTTGCGAAATCGGCAAACCATTGGGTACTAGAATCACCACGAAAATATACCACGTTAAGTGTCCCGAGAGGAAATGTTTCATTTATTTCCTTTTTCTCGAGCACACTTTGATGAGGATTCTCTAATCGAGACAGATGGTCAACTGCGAGGTTCTCGGCTCCTTTTTTATCACGGATGATGATATCAAATTCTTGGAGGAGGAGAACCCATCGGAGCAATCTCGGCTTTGCATCTTGTTTTGCAAAGAGATATTTAAGAGCTGAGTGATCCGTATACACTATGCTTTTTGACAAGATTAAGTATGGCCGGAATTTTTCGAAAGCATACCCCACGGCTAATAATTCTTTCTCCATTGTGGTGTAATGAGCTTGAGCTTCGGTCATAGTTTTGCTTGCATAGTGTATAGGCTGAAAATGCTTTGTTTTTCGTTGCCCCAAGACCGCACCTATGGCAAAATCACTAGCATCGCACATAAGCTCAAAAGGTAGGTCCCAATCGGGGGCAACTAAGATTGGTGCTTCGGTAAGCTTTTTCTTAAGAGTTTGAAAAGCTTCAATGCACACTTTAGAAAAGATGAATAGAGTTTCCTTTTCAAGGAGACGGGTCATCGGCCGGGCGATTTTTGAAAAATCTTGAATGAATCTACGATAGAAACCGGCGTGACCAAGAAAACTCCGAATTCCTTTGACGGTCGTGGGATGATGTAGCTTAGCGATAACATCAACTTTAGCCTTATCGACCTCAATCCCGTTCTTAGAAATCTTATGGCCGAGGACAATGCCCTCTTTGACCATGAAATGACTTTTCTCCCAATTTAGACAAAGATTAGTGTCTTCACAACGTTGAAGCATATTGTCCAAATGGGAGAGACATGTTTTGAAAGAATCCCCAAAGACCGAGAAATCATCCATAAAGACCTCCATAGTTTTCTCGATCATGTCGTGAAATATGGCCATCATACACCTTTGGAACGTGCCCGGAGCATTACATAAGCCAAAAGGCATGCGTCGGTAGGCAAACGTTCCGTAAGGGCACGTGAAAGTGGTCTTTTCTTGATCTTGGGGATCAATGGGAATTTGGAAGTAACCCGAGAAACCGTCGAGAAAACAGTAGTACTCGTTTCCAGCTAGTCTTTCGAGCAATTGGTCCATGAAGGGTAAAGGAAAGTGGTCTTTACGGGTGGCGTCATTTAACTTTCGATAGTCAATGCATACACGCCATCCCGTTACCAATCGAGTAGGAATTAACTCGTTTTCATCATTTTCAATAACGGTGATGCCACCCTTTTTAGGCACACAATGAACGGGGCTCACCCAAGGACTATCCGATATAGGGTAAATCAAGCCGGCATCAAGGAGTTTGAGAACTTCCTTTTTGATAACCTCGTGAATTTTAGGATTAACCCTTCTTTGATGCTGAACCGCTGGTTTAAAGTCATCTTCCATTAAAATCTTGTGAGTACAAAATTTCGGGTTAACACCCTTAATGTCAGAAAGTTTCCAAGCGATGGCTCGCTTGTGTAACTTTAGAACCTTTATGAGAGCGGTTTTCTCCTCATCATTTAAATCTTTAGCAATTATGACGGGTAATTTATCGGTACCCTCCAAAAATGCATATTCAAGATGAGGCGGTAAGTCCTTAAGTTCGACCTCCGGAGGATCATCAGAATTTTCAACAGATTTGATTTCCTCATTATGAAGTTCTTTTGGCGGGAGAGATGATGGATCATCATTAAGCAATTTCTCAATGAGAAGAATGTCTCCCGCCGGATCGAATATACCATCATCAATTCCAGATTGAATTGAATCACAAGATAAACAAGCCTCAATCTCTTCCAAGATGAAGTCACCTCCCTTAAACGGAGTGAGAGAGGGGGAAGAGAGAGCAATGGTAGGATTAGATGAAGTGGGATTGCCACTTAGCACTTCTTGGAAGTATTCCTCGCATGTAGAATCAAGGATATCAATTTGGTTAATTGACTCGCTTTTATGCTCGAGAAGATCTTTTGAAGTGCTCTCAATATTAATGACCAATTTTTCATCTCCTACTCTAAGAGTCATTTCACCTTCGTAGAAATCGATTAATGCACGAGCCATTTTTAAGAATGGTCTACCTAAAATAAGGGGGACACGGGGATCGGCATCAAATTCTACCACTACGAAGTCAGCAGGAAAATGGAACTTTCCTACCTTTACGAAGACATCTTCGGCAATACCTTTCGGGATAGTAACCGATCGGTTTGCAAGCTCAAGAGTCATTCGTGTAGGAGTAAGCTCCGGAAGAGAAAGATTTTCCCATACTGAAAGAGGCATTAGATTGATGCTTGCGCCGAGATCGGCCAAGGCTAAGCATTCGTCTAGCTTTTGGAAATCACAAGGGATGAGAAATTGGCCGGGGTCTCCTAATTTTTCAGGCAACTTTTTAAGGATCACCGCCGAACAATTCTCATTCAATGGAGTCTTTGTCAATTCCAACAATTTTTCCTTATTGCTAAGGAGACTCTTGAATGTAGAAGCAAACTTTGGCATGTAGAGAAGAGCATCCGCAAAACTAATATCGAAGTGTAACTTTTGAAAGATTTCAAGGAACTTCATCATTTGGCTATTAGTTTTGTCATGGAGCTTTTGATCGTTAAGCCTCGAAGGATAAGGAATTGAAGGCTTAGGATTGGTCTTCGGAACATCAGGTTCCGGAATTGGAGATTGGACGACCGAAGGTTGGACGGGTGCAGTACTTTGTGAGCTTGTATTTTGCACTTTGTCCTTTGTATCCTTGGTCTCTCGTTCCACTTCCTTCACCGGAGAAGGAGTAGGAATCGAGGGTCCATCATAAGCTTTACCACTACGAGTGGTAATAGCTTTCAGCTCACCCTTCGGGTTGGGAATGGTATTTCCCGGAAGACCTCCCGAAGTTGAAGCTTGATTCATTTGGTTCATGAGACTAGCCAACATGCTCTCAATTTTACTTTGAGATTGCTCAATTTTATGATTTGTTGTTCTAAGTTCGTTTTTGAGCTCATGACCTTGTTTTGTTATTGAGGTTTGAAAATCATTTTTCAAAGTGGTGATTTGATTTTGCATTGACCTCATGTTGGCCTCATTTGACTTGATGTAATTAGCAAGTTCATTTGAGGGACCAACGGGGGCTTGGTAATTAGAAGCTTGAAATCCTTGATTGAAATTACCCCCTTGGGTTGGGTATTGATTGACCGGGGCTTGAAATTGGTTTCGAACATCTTGCCCTCTCGGTTGGTTTTGGTTAAATCTATTTGGATTGTTGGGTTGAGAAAATCCGGGTGGTCCACTTTGATTACTAGCACGATAATTCGGGTCAACTTGACGACGGTATTGGTTACCTCCTTGGTTGAAAGCCCCGGCTACCGCATTAACTTCAAATCGACTACCATCGGTGGCAGTACAATTGTAGTATGCATGAGGACCACCACAAGTGACACAAGTTTCCTCCACCGCTTTGACTTGAGTCGGTGAAGAAGTTTGTGGGGAAGAAAGTTTCTTTTGCTTGGAAAGAACCAAAGCTTGAATAGCATCCGTGAGTTTTTCAATCTTAGCATCGGTGCTAGAAGTACTCACGTGAGATGAAGAAGGGGAGGAGGCACTAACTTGGGAAACAACCGGCTTGCTTCGTGTAGTACGGACCTTGGACTTATTCTCAATGATGGCTAAAGCGTCCTTCGGAGTCCGATTCAAGAGATTGCCACCGGCGGCGGCATTAAGAGAATCTTGGTCCGTTTGGTTCAAACCATTATAGAAGGTATCGAGTTGATGTAACTCGGAGAAACCGTGGTGAGGACATTTGCGAAGTAATTCTTTAAAACGATCCCACGCTTCACTAAAGGATTCATCAAATTTTTGAGTGAATTTGGTGATTTCATTTTTAAGGCTTGTGGTTTTAGAAGGGGGAAAGAATTCGTTCACAAATTTCGACACTAAATCTTCCCATGTTTCAATAGAACGAGGGGGTTGTTTTTCGAGCCAAATTCGGGCTGCCCCCTCAAGAGAAAAACGAAAAAGAAGAAGTTTGATAGCTTCTTAAGGAACATTTCGGTATTTGATGCTAGAGGTGATCTTGTTAAACCATCGAATGTGGGAATGAGGATCGTCCCTCTCAAATCCGAAATATTGACTTGAGGTTACTAAGGATAGCAACCCCGTTTTAAGCTCAAAGCTATCGGCAACGATTGCCGGAACAACGATAGCGTCTCCGTAACCCTCGGTGGGTGCTTGGAGAAGCTCAGACATGGTGCGTTCATCCGCCATTGTGACAATGGGAGGAACGGGAATAGCACGAATCTCGGGTTCGGCTATTGAGGTGGAACGCCTTCGATTACGTCTTCTCGGAGTATGTACGAGTTCACGTAAAGGACTTGTCAACGGATAAGAACGAGTGCGCATGCACTAAAAAACAATTCAATTAAAATGAGACCGAAGCAGAAAACACAAGTGAACTTAAACCAATAATCAACAAGCGTACGGTAGCTCTTCAAAAGATAAACGCACAAAAGAGCGGAAGAGAAGAATAAATCTCTTTTCGAGGCGAAATTCGTAGGATCGCCTCTCCTTATACCCCTCTTATAGTTTATTTATCAATCAAAGGTGAGCCGATTTTCGCAAGTGATACAAAGGCAAGTTTTAATCTTTTGTTTGGGAACTTGTTATGATAATACTCAAAGTTGATGAGTATTATATTGAGATTGCTTTTATCTTTTATTTAACACAATAAAATGGAAAATGTTTTTGTATTATTTTTTATATGATATATATATTACAAAGAAAAAGAAAAATATTTTTGTTTTTTATATTTTTATGAAAGCGATAACTTCTTGACGAAGGATCTCAAGTCACTAATCGTTAAAACCTTTAAGAATATTGTCGCAACACAACCTCCCCGGCAGCGGCGCCAAAATTTGATCCGCATGAAAGTATATATATAAATATCAGACGGATACACGTGATACGCGGGAATCGACAAGCCAACCCTTTAGGAAAAAGGGCAACTTACGAAACCCGTGAATACGATATGAGATACCGGGCAAGTGATTACCCGGGTCGTGTCCCAGCGAGGTGTGAATCGAGGATTTCGTGTAAGGCTCGTAATTAAAGTGCTTGAAGAGTGGATTTGGATTTTTTGTGTTTTTATTATTCTAATGAAGTACTGGAAAGGAAATGTGCAAAGAAAATTAAGCAAAAGACAATGTACGCGAAAAACGCAAAACGGGACTTAGAAACGAGCCCGAAAAGCTAAAAATATTAAAAATTAACCCTACAAGTTCAAATTTATTTTTCCTAGATCCTAAATGATAAAAGAAAATTTAAAAAAAAAGAAATATATTTTTTTGACTTTTTAATTAATTATTATGAATTAAAAACAGTTTAAACTAAATAAATTCGAGAAAAATAGCAAATGAACAGTGAAAATTCTCAAAAATTACCAGAAAGTCTATTAAGCTAATATTAATCTAGGAAAAATATAAAAACTGAAAAAGCTACTCAAATAAGCTACGAAATAAGCAAATAAGCATTTATAAGCTAAAAAAGACAAAACTAGTATAAGAATAAAACTAGGGAGATAATACACCAAGCATAACTTGGTGCATCTGGTTATGGGGTGTTTGAGGCGCATGTATGCTATCCGAGAGGTCCCTGGTTAAATTCTCGCTCACACCCCTTTTTTTTTTTTTTGAAAAAGTTCCTAAAACAAAGTTTTTAATAACAAGAAAATAAGCAACTTAAAAAAAGGAGATTTTTTTTAAAACTCAAAAATAAGCTCAAATAAGCTGTGATAGCTTATCAGCTTCACAAAATTTACAAAGAAGAAAAAATGAAAAGTGAAAAGGCTAATTTATAAGCTTAAAAGCTGCTAACTAAGATTGAATAAGCTAGGCAATACTAAAGAGAGTCTGAATAAGCACTATACTACAAATAAGCTGGGCTAAAAAGCCATAAACTGATCAAAGAGCTTATAAATGGAATAAGCTAGGGCTATTTAAACATAAAGACAATTTAAGCTATATTTAAGCTACACTAAAATTGAAATAAGCTAGATATCTAGGATTAAGCTAAAAATAATCTGAATAAGCCATAAATAACAAGCAATAAGCACTAAGAATCACAAATTAAGCCAAAGGGTCACTGAGGTCTGCTGAGTTAACCTTGATGCAGGGGAAAAATGCAGCTTTTCAAGCTGATGAAAAGCACTTAAAAGCTAATTCCAAAAAATAATAAAAATTGGGAATCACTAGATAAGCAGGCCAAGTTCTACTGTGCCAAATTGTAGCTTATGTGGGCTTAAATTAAAGCTATGAAAAATAAAAGAAAAAGCTGCAAAATGGGAAAAATCAACTGATGCAGTCTGATGTGATCTAAAATCCTCAATAACCTAACCAACTAATGCCAAATCCTTCAAGCTTACTAAATAGAACAAAGTGAGTTTAAAGAACACAAGAGACTAGAGCTTAACTGAGCTTACACCTATAAGAGCTTATTGGACCAGTACCTACTTTATAAATGTACTAGCAAACTTAAATCCTAACAAATCTTCAAAAATAGGTAAAAGGCTTCTACTAACAACTCCTATATGCTGAATTAATCAAGTTCAAACCTAGGAAAAGTGCAAATGAACAGTGGTAAGCCAATTCGACCCATTTAACCCATAAGCCAAACACCCCTTAAATGGGCTGTTTTTGAGTTTTAAACTACCAAGCACCTAATTAAGCCCTGAAACTAATTCATTAATGGTTAACTAGCTTAATTAAACCCTAATTAACAACTTTTAAAATAGAAATAAGCAGTAATAAGCACTATGGTAAACTAACTGTTTTATTGCTTTTTAAACAATTTAAGGCTAAAACTAGTTTAAGTAATAACAATGGGTCTAATTAGCTTCCAATAACATCAAATAAAACAATTACATATAGAAAAAGCAAATAAGCTCTAAAATAAGCAGATGAACAATGCTTATGCAGAAATTAAGGTAAGAAAAAAAAAAATCTTACAAATGCCTTGAGCTTAAATCAGAAAGCCAAATCACCAAACAAGCCCAGCTTGTCAATCACAACCCAGAAATCCCATTGAGCTTATCCTCTCAGCTTATTTTGCCCTTTTGTTGACTTTCATTGACCTTTTCCAAACCTTGCACCTTATAGCAGAAACTAATACTTTGAACTTACAAAAGCTTTAATAAGCTCTTATGAGCTTATTGGAACAGAAATGGGAGCTTGTTATGAACAAGTGAGCTTAATTTGATTTAACAGTGAATTTGAGAAACTTGAAATTTCATTAATTTAGGAAAATGAGTACAATGCTGATATAACTGAAAACAAATGAGCTTAATAAGACTTGAATTAATACTTAAAACTTAAATATCTATTGATTAAACATTAAAACTAAAAATACGATTACACTAAAAACTACATGCCAATTTTGGCTACAAAAGGTGCTATTTATACTAAAAATGAGTTGGGTTCTTCTTCCTATCTTCTTCTGATCACTTCTGAACCGTTGGATTGGCCTCTTATCATCTCAGCCACTCATTCCAATTTTGGCGCCAAAATGGTACTTCTGAGTTAGTGGAATGGAGTTGACCTTTTGAGTGGGGGAAAGGATGGTGGCTATGGCAGGGAAAAAGGGGGAGACAAAATTGTCTTGGGAACATGGGGGGGGGGAACATTGTTTTCTGGTGTGGTTTTTCTGGGGAAGGGGAAAAGTGAGCGGGAAGGGGATGGTTGACTTGGGTTGACTATTTTGGTTAGTTAAACAAAACAGACGGGGTTGGTTTTTTATGGGATTGGGCTAGTGGTTATTGGGCTTGATAGGTTGGGATAGTAACTGGGTTTTTAGTTTAGGATAAAAAGGGGTTGGTTAGTTATAGGATTTAACATGAAATGGTTTTAAGTTAAGGGACCAATTTTGCCAATTCTGAAAATCCAGGGATCATTCTTGCCAAATCTGAAAATTATCTCCAAGGACTATTTATGACACTTTGATATTCTTGGAGGTTGACTTTTGATAACTTGAGCAATATCCCGGTCCAAACTCGTAAATTCATTTCCCGGCTTCGGCTTTTGAACTTTTTCCAATCTTGTGCTCGGTTTTGTCCGTTTCTACCCCGTTTTCAATCCTTTTGTACCTGAAACACATAAAAACACAAACCAAGAATATTTGCAACAATATTTTATCTCTTTGGGTGTTTTTGGTCATTTTTGTGTCTTATATAGGTATAAAATGATGAGTAAATAGGCACTCATCAATCATGCAAGTGATGAAGATTTTGATGAAGAATATGTCTTGATGTCAATCATGGAAGAAAGTCCAATCAATTCTTCTTCTTCAAAGATTGATGGTGTTCCATCATCAAGTGATGCTGCTAAGGAGAAGATTGTTGATGACTCTAGTGGATAGAATGGTAAAGAAACTGATATTCCTGTGAGCAGTCCAAATGGAGTTAGTACTGCTGAGCCAAATGTTGATACTGCTGGACCAAGTCAATCTAATACGGATTCACCAGTTAATACCGCTCCTCAAGTTGATGATTTTGATTTCTTTGGAGATGGTCTGCACAATATGCCTATCACCTATGAGGCTCCTTCTACTCCTCAAACAATAGTTCACAAAAATCATCCACTTACCAATGTCATAGGAGATGTACAATCTGGAGTAAAGACTAGAAGACAGATTCAAGATCCATATCATCATGGCTTTCTCAGTGTTGTTTATGAGGAAAAACATCATGAAGATGAGCATGAGTGTATGTTTGTATGTTTCCTATCTCAGATAGAACCCAAGAATGTGCTAAAGGCTTTAGAAGAATCAAGTTGGGTTGAGGCAATGCAAGAAGAACTGCTTCAATTCAAAATTCAGAAAGTTTGGGTTCTGGTTGATCTACCAAAGGGAATGAGAGTGATTGGTACTAAGTGGGTATTCAGGAACAAGAAGGATGAGAGGGGTATTGTGATAAAGAACAAAGCAAGACTGGTTGCTCAAGGCTATACTCAGGAAGAAGGGATTGATTATGAGGAGGTTTTTGCTCTTGTTGCCAGGCTTGAAGCAATAAGGCTATTTCTTGCTTATGCTTCCTTTATGGGATTTGTGGTCTATCAAATGGATGTGAAGAGTGCCTTTTTGTATGGTACTATTTATGAGGAGGTCTATGTTTCTCAACCTCCAGGTTTTATAGACCTAGACCATCCTAACAAAGTTTACAAAGTGGTTAAAGCCCTTTATGGCTTGCATCAAGCTCCAAGAGCTTGGTATGGGACTCTTGCTACTTATCTGTTGAAGAATAGGTTCCATAGGGGTAAAATTGATCAAACTCTGTTTATCAAGAAGAACAAGGGTGATATTCTATTGGTTCAGGTTTATGTAGATGATATCATCTTTGGTTCTACAAAGAAAGAAATGTGCAGAGAGTTTGAGCAATTAATGAAAGATCAGTTTGATATGAGCTCTATGGGTGAGCTTACTTTCTTTCTTGGACTTCAGGTACAGCAGAAGCCAGATGGAATATATATCTCTCAAGAAAAATATGTTGGTGAAATTTTGAGAAAATTTCAATTCACAGATGCCAAGGTTGTTAGCACACCTGTTGATAAGGAGACACATTTGTTATTGAAAGATCACAGTGGTGAAGATGTGGATGTGCACATGTATAGATCTATGATTGGGTCTTTGATGTATCTCACATCATCCAGGCCTGACATTATGTTTGCAGTTTGTGCTTGTGCAAGATTCCAAGTTAATCCTAAGGTGTCTCATCTAACAGTTGTAAAGAGAATCTTTAGATACCTTAAAGGTCAACCTAACTTAGGTCTATGGTATCCTAAAGAGTTTGCATTTGATCTGGTGGCATTCTCAGACTCTGATTATGCTGGTGCTAGCATGGATAGAAAATCTACAACAGGTGGTTGTCAATTCTTGGGTTGTAGATTGATCTCTTGGCAGTGTAAGAAGCAGACTATGGTGGCCACTTCTACTACTGAGGCTGAATATGTGGCTGCAGCAAGTTGTTGTGCTCAAGTTCTTTGTATTCAAAATCAGATGCTTGATTATGGGTACAATTTCTTAAACACAATTATACACATAGACAATAGCAGTACATTGTGTATTATTAAAAATCCAGTTCAACATTCAAAAACTAAACACATTAGAATTAGACATCATTTTATAAGAGACTGTGTTGAAAAGAGGTTAGTAAAAGTTGTTAAAATACATACTGATGACAACTTTGCTGATTTATTAACAAAAGGTTTTGATGTAGGAAGGTTTCAGTACTTGGTAACAGGTATTGGAATGCTTAATCCTTCAAAAGATTAATGTCTAAGTGTTTTTGTTTTTGTACTGCTAGTTTTGCTATTTGTATAGTTTGTACTGCTTGGTAATTTTTAGGTACTGCTTATGGAAATTTGTTAGTCATTTGTGATAACTGTTAAAAGAAAATATTGTGTATTGTGTTTTCTTTGGTTTTGGACTAACATTTCAGGTTAAGAATGCTTTTTTATATGGATTGTGCTTTGGAAAGTATGGTGGTTTGAAATGTCAAGTGTGAGAACTTATCACACAACAAATGGTAATTGATTCACCATGTATAACCCACATAAGAATCAACTAGTCCAGCTCAAACGGTTTCTGGTAAAGACTCATCAAATCCGTTCATGGTTGACAGTTTACCAAAAACTGGATGGTCATCAACTCACCATATCTAAGTGTAAAGAGTTGACTAGTCCAAAGCAAACGGCTATTGGTAAAGACATATCAAATCCGTTGATAGCTGATAGTTTGCTAAAAACTATAAGTGGACAAAAATGTTTTCATCTCCACATTGAGTTTATCCTAATCTCTGAAAATTTTTGGTAAATAGTTTGTACTGCTAGTTTCAACTAGTTTGTACTGATGGTTCAAACTTGGTTTCATACTGAGTTTATGCTCTATGATTCACCTCTCTCAGAAGGTTACACATCTGGAAGTGTTGAGAGCAGTTTGACACTAAACAACTGAATTGATGGTAACTTGTACAAATTGTCATATTGGTAGCTGAGCTCGAATGTCATATGTTCAAGATAATGTGATGGTGAAGATTCTTCCAAATAGGGGAGGAATTCAAGTTTGTTTAAAGTTTTGTCAGCTGCTGTCACAGATGATTACGTAATTCAGGGGAGGAAATCAATTCAAGATGTAGAAAAGATTGAAGTTTATATTGGAGTACTTACTGTTATGGTTTCTACATAAGCTTATATGTGAAGAAAATTCTCAAGTGATTCAAGATTGAAGATAAGTGTTTGAAAGAATATCCACCCCATCATCAACATTGGAGTTTAATTCGAAAAACTTAATGATTTACACAGAAATCATAAGTTTAGGGGAGGATTGTTGGGAATTAAACCAACAGTTGGTACTGCTCATGCATAAATTAATACTGCTGAAGATCGTTCAAGAATACACTATCAGTACTATGCCAGTTAGTACTGTTGGAACAAGAAGTTAGTACCGTTTATAAGATAAAGATGAAAGTCGTGTGAAGATATATATGGAAAAGATGTAATGTATATCTTATTAATATAGACTTATACGGTAGATGGTTTACTTGTAAAGGACTCCTTGTCCTATAAAAGGAGATCCTAGGTTAAGTTTTATGTACATGCATTATTGATAGAGCTTCACGATTTCATTGTAATTCTTGTGATATTCCAAGATCACTCATAATATATTGAAGCTATAATCGTTTGGTTAAACGTTGTGTCATTGTTTTACTGTTACATTCATATAAACACATACATCACCAAACACAAAATCTTCTAAGTACTTGGTAGTAAATTCCGCGTGCTACTAAGTATATACTCAAAGTATCTCCAACACAATTCGTGTGTTTAGATCCGGTCACTTAATTAAGTTGTAAGTAAGACCTTGAAACTTAAGGCATGAGATGGGAAGAAACATGTTTACATTGCAAAAATTTTTTTGGCAAATGTGATTCCCATAATGATCTAGGAGTCGGAAATTGTTAGCCGATTATTGTATGACAGATTCATGAGTGTCTAAATACTCATCATTTCTGTCACATTTAGACTATAAAAACATTTAAAAACATGCAGATATGCTTCAAAATACAGAAAATATCATTTGATTGTGTTTTTATGTGTTTCATGTGCAAAAGGATTAAAAACAGTTGAAAAACGAACATAGTTTGCATAATTGTCAATTTCAGTCCTTTAACTTTCAGAAATTGGCAAAAATAGTCCCTGGTGTTAAAAATGTTGAAAATTATCATTCAAGGTCCCTAAATTATTTAACTTTTACAATATTGGTCCTTGGATGAAAGTTTTAAAGAAATGGCAGTTTTGGTCCCTGAAGTTTCAAAAATGGCGAAACAAATTCCCCCGGTTTTAAATATTGAAATTTAACATCTTAAGTCCTTGGGGAATTGAAACTTGGCATAAATGGTCCTTTTGATACTTTGGAGAAATTACAGCTTCAGCCCCCTAAAAATCCAAAAGATACACTAATGGTCCTTGGGCTTTAAACCAAATAAAACAACCTAACCCTTTAAATAAATAACCCAGCCCAATCCCTTTATATATAAAACCGGGGTCAAACCCCTCGGTCAAACCCAATCCCTCCCAAACCATCTTCCCTGTACCTCTCCCTCTCCCTCACCTGCATCCCAAAACCAGGTGGTTTTTCCACCACCTCACCACCTTTCCACCTCACCTATCTACTCCACCTCCACAACCTCCCAAGGGGCATTTATTGCACCCCAAACCCAATACGCAACCACAAATATCACTCAAGGTATTTTGGCACCTAAAGGTGATTTCAATGGTCAGGATGACTTTGACCAATCCAAGGGCTAGGAATTGATGGGAAAGTCTCACAAAGCTGCTAGGAACTCAAAACATCATCTATAAAGAAAGAAAGAAGCAGAAGTGAAGAGTAGTAGTTAAAGTAGTTGTAGTTTAGTTTAGTTTTATCATTTTAATGTATTTTTAAATTTCAGTTTAACTTTCAGCTTTCAAGTGTTTTGTTAAGTCAATTCAGTGTATTTTGAACCTCTTTCAATCTTTAATTTCAGTGTTAAGTTTAAATTTCAGTTTATGCATTTTTGAGTGAATTTGACAAATTCACTTAATATTGTTAACTGTTGTTATTCTAGGTTCCTTCAAGCTCAGTTAGGCTTATTTACAAGTTTTTAAAAGGTTTTAAAGCTTTGCAACCAGTTATACTCAATAATCATAAAAACCTCAAAAATAGTTGAAAAATAGTTCATAAATAAAAAATTCAGTGTTAAAGAAGATGATGCAAGGAGCAAGGCAAAACCTGGATGGCCTTGGGTTAGTTGCTTTGTGGAAAGTATTAGGAAAGGGTTAGAGCACTTAGTCCTTTGTTCTCAGTCTATAATCACTTGTGAGCCCATTTTTCTCATTTTTTACTTTTTACTGTGCTATAGTTTTTTATCTGCTTATATCTGGTTCTATGTGTTTCTTGGGTATATTCTAGTGATATTATTGCTAAAAATTTAGTGCTTATTAACTGTATTTTCTTGCTTATTCATGCTTATTAATTGTTTCATGTTCCATTTATGCTTAGTAGTTAGTTAACGTAGTTGTTGTTTTGAGATTTGCTCATTTACTGTTTTTTTTAGCTCATATTGCATCTATCTGTTCTTGTTGATTTCATTGTGATAACTTTGCATATCTAGCTTCCACTTAGTGTACTAAATCTGTTTAAGCTTAAATAGTAGTGGTTATAGTCTAAAATTCAGAAGTTGTAGTTTAAATCAACACTTTAAAGGGTGTTTGGGATAAGTCCTGTTTTTGACCAAACACCAACTGTACTGTTCATTTGCCTTTTCTTAAATTTAGTTTGTGCTTATTGAAAGCTATATAAGCTGTTGTTGTAAAGAGTTAAGTGTTTTTAAAGCTTTTTGAGGATTTGAGTTTGTGAGTTCAATATTAGAGTCTCTACTGCCTCATTAAGCTTTCCTATAAGCTGAGCTTATTGAAGCCCAACTTTTGGCAATATTAGGTGTAATATAGTTGTTGGAGTAAGTTTCCAAGAGGTGAGTTCATTTCAGTTAGTCTAGTATAAGTTTGAATCAAGTCTGCTCATCAGATTAAAAATTCTGCATTTTTCCTATTTACCAAGTTTCATCCGATTTTCTTTTATTTTTCATTTCTTCATCTTAAGTAGTTATTAGCTAAAATTTGGCACGCATAGAGTTGGCCAGCTTGTGTACTTACTCATATTTTTAGTTTATTTTTTAGAATTTTTTATACCAGCTTTTCAGCAGCTTAAAGTTGCCTCAGTGGGCTGTTTTGAGGCACCAATTCAGCAGCCCCTTTTGGCTTATTTAAGCTTTGTTCAGTCCTTATTTGGTCTCTTAAGTGCTTAATTCTTTTCATTCTAGATAGTTTGCTTGTTAATCTTGGCTTATTTCCAAATCCCAGACCTTTTCTTAGCTTATTGGAGCTTTAAAATAAGCTCAAAAAGTTCCTCATCCATACAAGCATGTACTGAGAAATCAGTACATATTTGTTGTGAATAGCGACTTTCTCAGCTTATTCTTAAGCCCCAAATAAGCTCAACTTGGACTGATTTTTGGATTTTAGTGTAGCCTATAGTACTAGCAAGCTTTTGCCCCCATAAGTTCACACTTTACTGCTTATTACAGTGCTTAAAAATAAGCAAGAAATAGGGCCTTTAGCTTTCTTTTAGTAAACTGTATAATTACTTGATTTGGCTGACGGCCTGGGCATATTTTAGTTTTTTAAGTTGAATTAGGTTTGTTTAGGCCTATTACACTATACCTGAGCTTTTGGTGTATTCTAGTGCTTATTTGCTTATTTTTGTGCTTATTTTCAAACTGCTTATTAGCCCATTCAGCTTATTAGTGGGCTTATCTAACTTTTTATATTTTTCCTAGTATTCTGCTATCATATAGTATTTACCTTGAATTTTTCAGATTTTTCCCAAGTCATTTACTATTTTTAATCCTCTTAATTAGTTTCTAATAGTTTTTAATTCATAATAAAAAATATAAAAGTCAGAAAAATATAAATCTTTTTTCCAAAATTTTCTTTTATTATTTAGGATTTAAGAAAAATAATTTTGCACTTGTAAGATTAGATTTCCATATATCTCAGTTTTTAGCCCGTTTTTCACTTTATTCTACTTTTTTCGGTGCTTATTTTAAGTTTTCAAAAATATCGTCTTTTATAAAAAGTGCTTATAATTAAGTACTTTAGCAATTTCGAAAATCAAAAATCCAAAATTATCCCGTTTTTATATTTCCCGTTTAGCTTATTTAAGCTATTTTCTTTTATTCCTTAGTATAAATCACTCAAAACCTTATTCGTTCAATCATCACCCGATCACAAATTCAATCTATTTCAGTTTACACACCTCGCTGGGACTTAACGACCCAGGGATACTCTGTACTCCTTTGGTAAATTGTATTGCGCCCTAGATTGTTTGACTCTTGTTGACCATTTACTTGGTCGATATTAGCAGACTGTTTGGGGCCGATCAAATTTTGGCACCGCTGCCGGGGAGGTGTGCTGCGTACTACGAATTTGAAGTATCAGTGATTGTTGAATATACATCCATTGTATATTTACCATCTTTGTTCATATTTCCTTATTTTCATATAAAACCAAAATAATCGTGAAGTTAATTCGTTTGACTAAACGATTGCCAAAAACATTTTTATTCAAGTTTTCAACGAACACAAAAAAAACCCAAAAATATTCATCTTTACCCTCTTACCCTTTTTGATTCTTTATCCCTTTACCCTCTATCCATTTGATTCTAAACTTCTTATACCTTTCTTCTATGGCATCTCTCGGGTACAAATGTTTTGATTGTAAAAGCCCGTTGATTGACAGCCTTCGTTGTTCAAAGTGTGCGTGTGAGCTGTGTGGAGAGCATGCACCAAAGGATCGTGGATCTTGTTATTGGTGTGAAGTAGCCCTCAAAAGAGTGCTTAATTCCATAAATGATTCTCAAAGTCCTTCCGACTACCCTTCACAGCCCGAGATACGTGCTATTAATGACAAACCGTCAAGAATCGATCCTAACCTTTCAAGATTTACGGTTAAAAGTTTGTCAAGCAAACGTACAGAACTTAGAACGGTTACTAAAAAAAACGACTTGCCTAATCTTCACGTTTATCAAGAACAAAAACCAGAGACCATAACGGAAGTGGTGGAAATTCCTAGCTCTCAGAGCACACCACTTGTCCCACCTCCGGATTTTATTCCTTGTGTTGGTTGTGGTGAGCCGCTGTTCGGTTTGCCATGTCGTTGGTGTACATGTGAACAATGTGGTAATGATATTCGAGACAGAAGTTGTTTGTTTTGTGGTTCGAGGAATTCATTTTTGTGGTTCGGTTTGCCCAAATTTCAATGACTGGCATTGGTCACTTAGGATTTTCCTGAGAGTGTCCAAGAAGCTGGAATATTGGACTAAGCCTTGCCCTGAACAGCTAGCTGAGACTGAATCTGATGAAGTCAAAGCAGCATGGCAGTTTGAGTTCGATAAGCACAATGAAGTTGCGTGCTTAATGCTCGGAAGTATGGTTCCCAAGTTGCAAAAGCAGTTTGAGAACTATTTTCCTAATGATATGCTAGAAGAACTCAAAAAGACCTATGAAAAGCCACCAGCTATTGAATTGTATGATTTGATAGATCAATTACACGGCTTTAGGCAAGGGGAAGGTAAACCCGTTCGTGATCATGTGTTGGAGATGAAAATGTACATGGACCAACTACTATTGATGAACTATCCCTACCCTAAGAATGTGTGTGTGAACTTCATCAATAGGTCCTTGAACAAGGACTTTAAGGGTTTTGTTCAGAATTACAACATGCATTGCTCGGGAAGACAGTTACGGAATTGCTCGCAATGCTCGTGGACTATGAAAAGGGTTTACCAGGCAAGGCACCTACTCCTCAGGTATTAGCTATACAAGGAGGTAGGGTTCAAAAGCCAAAACCGCAAGGGAATAAGAAGGGGAAAAGAAAGGTTGAAAAGGGTAAACAAGTTATGACCTATCAACCTATGCCTAAAAAGTACCCTCAGAAGAACAAGGCCAATCCAATCAAGAAGGATTAGACTTGTCATCACTGCCACGAGATGGGACACTGGAAGAGGAACTGTCCTCTCTATCTCGAGGAGTTGCGAGTGAAAAAGATGAAGGGTGAGACTGGAAAAGCCAGTACTTCAGGTAACTTTTTCATGATTGAATTATTTTCATTAACTCATAAATTAAATTCTTGGGTATACGATACTGGATGTGGTATTCATATTTGCAATACACTACAGGGGTTTAGAGTTGAGAAAATATTAGCCTATGGGGAGCAATACCTGCACGTGGGCAATGGAGCACATGCAGTTGTTGAAGCCATAGGGATATTTAAATTAGTTTTGCCTTCGGGCTTAGTACTGTATTTGAATAATTGTCATTATGCACCTACAATTGTTAGGGGTTTGGTCTCTTTTTCGTGTTTATTGGATATTGGATTTCAGCATACTATTACAAGCAATAAAATTTCTGTTTCATTAAATAATGTTTTTTATTTTAATGCTATTGCTGTGAATGGTGTATTTGAAATTAATATGAATGAATGCAATGATTATAATTCGATGTATAGTATCAACAATAAGAGAGTCAAGAATGTTTTGGATTCGTCTTATCTTTGGCATTGTCGGCTTGCTTACATAGGCAAGAATCGTATGCAAAAGCTGCAACGTGATGGGCTTTTGCAAGATATCAATGATGAATCATTTGATAAGTGCGAATCTTGTATATCTGGAAAGATAACAAAGAAACCTTTTAATAATCGTATTGAAAAGGCTGATGATCTACTTGGTTTGATACATAATGATGTGTGTGGACCAATTAGACATGTGTCAAAGAGAGGTGCTAGCTACTTCATAACCTTTATTGATGATTTCAGCCGTTATGGATATGTTTATTTACTTAAACATAAACATGAGGTGTTTGAAACATTTAAGGTTTTCAAAGCTGAAGTAGAATTGCAACTTGAAAAGAAGATTAAAGCTCTTCGATCCGACAGAGGTGGTGAATACCTAAGTCAGGAGTTTAAAGATTATCTAGCTGAAAATGGAATTGTCCAGCATCTCACATCTCCATATACTCCACAACAAAATGGTGTATCTGAGAGAAGGAATCGTACGTTATTGGATATGGTGCGATCTATGTTTAATCTTACAACTCTTCCTTTATCCTTTTGGGATTATGCCTTGGAATATGCGATTCGCATATTAAATATGGTTCCGACCAAGAAGGTTGATAAGACACCTTATGAGTTAAGGTTTGGGAAAACGCCTAACTTGTCTTATTTAAAGGTCTGGGGTTGCGAGGCGTTTGTTAAATGTGACTCAGCGGATAAACTCCAATAGAGATCTGTAAAGTGTATCTTTGTAGGATACCCAAAGGAAACGATGGGTTACTACTTTGACTACCCACCTGAAAACAAAGTAATTGTTGCTAGGTATGGAGATTTTCTTGAAAAAGATCTCATATCTCAAGAATTCAGTGGGAGGATCTATGATCTGGAAGATGATCAAGAGGATACATTACCTTCTGAAAACAATAGCAAACTTCCTGTGGAACCAAAAATTCGGGGTCCTCCACCTGAAGTAATTTCCATTCGCAGATCCGTAAGGACTGTGAAAGCACCTGAACGTCTATGTCTTAACGTAGAGGTTGAGGAAACTATATTAGGGGACCTTGAAGAGCCTGCTAATTATAGAGTTGCCATGAATGATCCTGAAAAGGATAAATGGCAGATTGCTATGAATGGGGAAATGCAATCCATGAAAGATAATCAAGTCTGGATTGAAGTAGACCTTCCTCCCAATGCCAAGGTAGTTGGAAGTAAGTGGCTCTTCAAGAAGAAAACTGACATGGATGGCAATGTACACACCTATAAGGCCCGTTTGGTAGCTAAAGGCTTTACCTAAACTTATGGCGTTGACTACGAGGAGACCTTTTCTCCTGTAGCTGACATTAGGGCTATTAGGATTCTCATAGCCGTAGCTGCTTACTATGATTATGAGATTTGGAAAATGGATGTCAAAACCGTCTTTTTAATGGTCGCCTAGATGAAGACATCTATATGGCGCAGCCTGAGGGGTTTGTGAATCCAGAATTTCCAAACCGTGTATGCAAACTTCGAAGATCCATTTATGGATTGAAGCAAGCTTCACGATAATGGAATAAGAGATTTGATGAAGAAATCAAAAGGTTTGGATTTACTCAGAATCTCGATGAGCCATGTGTATATCACAAAGCTAGTGGGAGTGATGTGATTTTTCTAGTCCTATATGTTGATGACATATTGATCATTGGTAAAAACATTCCAAGATTGAATAAGGTGAAAGCCTATCTGGGGAAATGTTTTTCCATGAAGGATCTAGGGGAAGCAGCATACATTCTGGGAATCAAGATCTATAGAGATAGATCAAGGCGGTTGATTGGATTAAGCCAAAGTGCTTACATTGATAAAATATTGAAGAGATTCAATATGCAAAATTTCAAGAAGGGATATTTGCCAATGCAAGAACAACATGGCTTGAATAGCAAAGCTTGTGCTTTAACACCTGAAGAGGTGGCACGTATGAAGAGAGTCCCTTATGCTTCGGCTGTGGGATCTATTATGTATGCGGTGAGATGTACAAGGCCTGATGTGGCGTTTGCTCAGAACATTACCAGTCGATATCAGAATCCAGGAGAGCTCCACTGGACTGCTGTTAAACATATTCTCAAGTATTTCAGAGCTACGAGAGATATGTTTTTAGTATATGGGGGAAATCCAGATACAGAACTATGTGTTACAGGTTACTGCGATGCTTTCTGGAAGTGTGATAAAGATGATACGAAGTCTCAGACGGGTTATGTCTTTGTCATTCATGGAGGAGCTGTGGATTGGAAGAGCAAGAAGCAGAGTACTATAGCGATGTCTGCAACAGAAAGTGAGTATATTGCTGCTTCAGAAGCTGCAATGGAAGCCGTCTGGATTAGGAAGTTCGTTTCAGGGCTTGGCGTTATGCCCTCAATCTAAAGACCTATAAAGATGTATTGTGACAATTCAGCCGCAATTACATTTGCCAATGAACCTGGAATCATGAAGGGCACCAGATATTTCCCGATTCGGTATCACTATGTTAGAGAACAAGTGGAGATAGACGAAATCGAGTTACTCAAAGTTCACAAAGATAATAATCTAGTTGATCTGTTAACGAAGGCTTTACCTGGTGCAAAGCTTAATCAACATGCAGAAAGCATAGGACTTCGTTTAGCTAGTAATTTCATGCCCATCTGTGATTAGTGTTTAGATAATGGGAGGTTTTGAACAGTTATTATTTTAATGAAATAAAATACTTATTATGTTTGATTGTCATTTTCTTAATAATATATCCTATATTTGCATGTTTATATCCTTGAATAATTTAATTATTCTAAATTGTCCGTTGTCGATTAATGATATGGTAATATCATTAAACTAAGACAAATCTGAGTATTGGTAGAATATACTTGAAAGTATATTGATGCGTTGTCATACCAATTTCACATGATATTCAATGAATTGAATATAGGACTTATCCCAAATTCATGAGTTTATTTTATGGATCTTGTCATCAAGTAAATCATGTGTATATAGTTATCCTCAGACTTGAGATGCCAGATAACTGTCATGGATGTAGTGCATTTCTGTGATTCAATTTACCGCTATACGTAACTGGTAGCTATAAGGATTGTTTTCAGGAATGTTGCAAAGTTCATGGGTTATGCTCTTAGTCAAGAAAGAATTTGTTCCTTCAAATTGTTTGGAGTTTAATACTGCTGGGCCCCTCGTAGGATTAGTAAGATGTATGTGTGGCCACACCCAAGATCTCCCCAGAATATGTTCAGAAGATTTGGTAATCTTGCTTAATCAAAAACAACGAGAAACAGAATGATTAATAAAGAATGAATTAGATCCATATATTTATTAATGTAGTATTAAAAACAAAAGGATGAGTATGAAGATGAATCATCGAATGGTTTTTCCAGGAGACCACCACCCGAGTTGTACTAGGGGCATTGGCGTGTTGCTAGACGCTAACCAATGTCATTACTATTACTAGATATCCAAGTGGGAGCTGTTAGTTTAAATGGATAAATATTAATGCGTGTGACTAGAATCGAACTCGGGACCATGAGATTGCACACTTTACGTATGAATGATTAATGAAATAATTAATATATATAAACATTATATATATTTAATTATTTGAACACTAAATAACGACTAACGGACGTTAAGTAATTAACGTGAATTGACTATCGACCATTAGTGAATAAAGGAAGGACTATAGGTGTAATTTGAGGGAAAGAAGGTTCTAGAATTCCCATGTAAGGGATATGACCGATCGGCTCTATGGGTTTCCAAACCCAATTCGACTCAACTTGTCCTTCAAGATTACTAGCCTATAAATACAAGGCCTAGGGGTTAGGGTTTTACACCTTGTGCACTCTTGCTATAACCCTAACTTTGTCTTCTTCTTCCTTGCTCTAAAATCCGATCGTACAACCCTAGGGGTGTGTCGATCCTTTGCTTTTCAATTAAACAAATCGTTTGGTTTAATTCGTGTGTTCTTTACTAGCATCAAACATTAATCGGTTATAGTACGTGTGTACAAAACCTTGGTAATTAACTCACTATAGTTAATACCATTTTGGATTGACAAACAAAAAGGTAAGGGGTTTCTCGTTAATCATATTGTTTGTTAAAGAAGAAGAATTGAAGTTTAGATCCTTGTTCTTGCTAGGATCAAAGGTACGTATCTTTAATATTCGGTTAATCTCTTTACATGCTAAATATTGATTCTTTGATTCCGCTACGTACTTTGGTGATGTAGAATTAATTATATAATTGTTATGGTATTTACATATATGCCCAATTTTGTTCATACTTTGGCATTTGGTGTAGGATTATGTTGTAGTTTCATCCAGGCAAGTATTTTAAAGTGTGCTCCTATAAGCCACTTTAATATGCGCTATTTTGTTAATATTTGGGCATTGGTAACTTCTTTATTAGTTATAGGAAATGATGTAAACACTTCGGTGTACATTTCTTTGCCACTTTTGTATCCCATTTTGTTTATGCTGGGAAAAATCAAGCCACTGTAGTTACTTGATTATGAACGTTGGGGGAAGATTATGAAACGTTGGGGGAAGGCATGATTCCGAATCTTCCATAGTCCTCCCACTGCCAACACTTTCGGATTCAGAATCCTCCTTTTTTTGCCTGCCACATGGCAGTCTGTGATTGGTCGGTGGGAATCCTCCCATGATTCCGAATCATCCATTGCCAACACCCTAACAAGTGGGTGTGGTTAAAGTGTGATTGGAGTTATACAATGCTACATACAACTACAAAAAGTGAGAAGTATAATACTTTTTTAAGCAATTAGCCTATAAAATATAAATGCATATAAGATCGACTAGTATAGTAGGTAAACAATTACACAAAATAATCAAAATTTTAAAGTTATGCAAGAAATAATTATTTTTGAACGACGGTACATTTAATTATAAAAGATGAGAAGTAAGCCATATTTTTCGTGCAATTAGCTTTTAAAAATATAGTTGCAAGAACGTATGTCTGACATAGAAGATTGGGTTAATGTCATGTAATAGCTACGAACTTTCTCAAGTGTTCACATGTCAGTTATGAACTTTTTAAAATACAACAATACCCAAAAAACTTTCAAATTTTGTTTTATCAATGTAAAAAACTCATCTCGTTGTGGTATTTTTTTAAAGTTCGTATCTGATAATGAAACAAAATTTAAAAGTTTGATGGGTATTGTGGTATTTTAAAAAGTTCATAACTGACATGTGCACATTTGAGAAAGTTCGTAGCTATTATAATGCCATTAACCCTAGAAGATTGTGTAATATGATTCAATGCATTTTCCATAATGGGTAAAACAAAAATAGTGGTTTCCTCAAAAGCGTTCATCCGAATAAACTTGATCCTCACACATATATCACATACATTTTCTTTCTCTAAATTTTTTATACAATTCGTGATGCACCATTTTATTTAACCACTACGCACTTGTACCCTCCACCGAAAATAAGTAACTATTAGTAGTTCTTTTTTATAATATACGGAGTATAAAATAATAATTTATTATAGGTATCATATATTCACTTAACGAAAGTATTTTTGTCGCATCTCAATGATGCGCGATAGAAACCAAGCGGTTAGTGACAAAGATTTGTCGCAACCCCTTAAAATACTTACACTTACTGTCCCATTAGTCCATCTAACAATGATGCAACTTAACAAAGTTGTAACAAAATAGAGAAACACTACAACAAATGGCACCCATTCCCGAAACAACAATAACCTCTTCCGATGGTCCACGATCCATTCCATTGATCGGACTAGGGACCGCAACAGTCGAAAGAAGTGACGTGGTGAAAATAGCGGTTCTTGAAGCTATCAAAATGGGTTATCGGCACTTCGACACCGCAGCATTTTATGGGACTGAGAAACCTGTTGGAGAAGCCATCGCGGAAGCTTTGAGCTCGGGTTTGATAAAGTCTCGAGGCGAGGTTTTTATCACGACTAAGCTGTGGTGTAACTCTACCGAGCGCGAGCTTGTTTTACCAGCCTTGAAGCATAGTCTACGGTATGATCATATTAATAATCTGTTGTTAAAATACATAGCTTATGCGACACAAGTTATGTTTATTTTATCACAGTATCACGTATAAACTATCTATAATTGAGTGGTTGTTTCATAAGACAACATTAGAAATACACGACCACAGCTTTCGGGGACCATATATTGACCATATAGTCTTTGAAAGTGATGTAAGTTTCACCAAGAATTATAATGAGTATAGATATAGGTATAACGTGAACCTCTTAGGATGAAAGATCAATGCCTATCCTTGTTGAGTGATATGAAGTATAAAACATATCTATATTTTATTTTCATATTTGAAAATTTTACATCTTAACAAAACACTTCAATCATGTCCACTATGATTCCCTCACTCCAATTCCCCCTACTAAACGCACCCTTAATCCTTTCTTTAAACAAAACAATTAGTGAAAATTAAGTTTTTACCAAACTTGAAACTACTCATTTGTTCAAAGCTTTTACGATTTTTGTGACACTTTTTTAACTTTTAGTGACATGATTTGAAAAGTGTCAGTGATAGTAGAAAAATACACTGTGGTGCTAAATAAGAGTAAAAATACGTACTGCCGCTAATTAACTCGTAGAAAATGAACTTTAAAAAAAAAAAAAAAAAAAAAAAAAAAAAAAAAAAACAAACAAACACACACACACGTCACTAAGTCTTGAAAAAGATCTCAAATGTGTGATAAAAATTGCTCCCTCTGCCCCAAATTAATAGTCACTCTTTCCATTTTGGGTTGTCCCAAAATTATTGTCCACTTCCGAATATAGTTGTTAAAAATGTAGCAAGTTTACTATATTGCACCTAATGTTACTAAAAATTACAAACATCATTCAAATATTTAATTAATTCCATAAAGGTAAAAGTGACATTTTGCAAAAAAAAGTAAGAGAGAGAATGCAGTAATGATTATGTTTTCTTAAACTGTGTGTTTTTTGTCGGGTGACGATAATTTTGAGACGGAGAGAGTAGTATTTTGGCTAAAAATTGGTTTCTTTTAACCATTTTAATAAACAAGAATTGGAAAATGGTCATTTTCATTTTCCCTAAACTTACGTTCTAAATGCATATTAACAATATATTTTATGTACAATAATTTATGTAAGTTGGTATTAAGAGTTTATGAATGAATATAGGAGTTTGGGACTAGATTATGTGGACTTGTATCTGGTACATTGGCCACTCAAAATTAACCAGAAGCATTTGAAAGTCCCAGTTCCAAAGGAGTGTGTAACTGCAATCGATATCAAGTCGGTTTGGGAAGCAATGGAGGTGTGTCAAAATCTCGGCCTTGCCAAATCTGTCGGTGTCAGTAATTTCTCTACTGATAAAATTCAAGAAATTCTCTCCTTTGCTAAAATCCCTCCTGCAGTCAATCAGGTGATCCTACCTCATGATAGATTTTTTTTTCCTGCATAATTTAACTAATATGCAAGCCCATATATGTCGATCATGCTGGTACACATTCCTCAAAGGCAATTATCATTAATTATAGTAGGAATTAGAAACAATAGCAACTCTTTTATCGATTCAGTTTAGATAAAAATAGGTCAGGTGATCACCAGTTAACATCTGCAATGTGTGGGCTTTCTGTCATGAGAATCCCTTAACAAACTTTCTCAAGCATATTATAAACGAAAAAAATAAGCGATACAAGTCAAATAGTTCCAGACATGGTTACCAAATTTCACTACGACATTTACACAAACAATGGCGTACAAAAAAATTCTTATACGCGCTTCTAACATAAGTATATCATGTATTCCTAGCGTTTTTTGCTTGGATTTGTTCGAAGGTTGAGATGAACCCACTTTGGCAGCAAAAACAATTTAACAAATTCTGCAAGGAGAATCACATTCTTCTCACCGCGTATTCCCCTTTAGCATCAGCTGGCAATTCATGGGGAAACAACAGCGTAATCGGATGTGATGTTCTCAAAGATATCGCCAAGTCCAGAGGGAAGACTACGGCTCAGGTACACCCTTTTCCACTTTTAAATTTGGTCGTTTATCATTTATGAAGTTATAAATTGTTGTTTTTCCAAAATGAAGTTTGATTGTTATGTTATCTTATTTTCTTGGTATAAGCTAATGTTGTGCTCGTATACCTTTGGCATATAGATTTCCTTAAGACGGTTATACGAGCAAGGTGTTAGTTTTATCGTAAAGACTTTCAACAAAGAGAGGATGAAGGAAAATCTAGGCATTTTCGACTGGTCATTGACCCAAGAAGAGTTGAACCAAATCAGTGAAATTCCCCAACACAAACTAATTTATCTAGCTGGTTTTGTGGTGACCGAGCCTAATCGTGTTACAGCTGAGATTGATTCGAAACTTTGAATAAAGAATGTTATCATGATCATAACGGTGCCATATTATTTTTGGAAAATGATTTCTTCGAAGATACTATATTTACATATATATGAGGCTAAGTACGACTTGTACGAAACTCTATATTTGTTGTACAATGACATGGAAATGACACCTCAATGATGAGTCATCACACATACAATGCAGCAACTTTTCGGAAATTGTTTAAAAAATGTGGTTGTTATGAGAATCGAACCCTAGTCTCTACAACCGAAACCAACACTCCTACCACTGGAGCAACTGTGTTTTTGTTTTACACATTGAAAAACATCATTCATAAAGGCCGAAACTTCTTAGGCTATGGATAAAGATTGGAGGTTATTCGTAAACCCCTTCATTTCCTCCCCTAAATCTCTGCTATTATTTGAAACCGAATCACACTTTACTGATTTCACTCACTATTTTTGAATACATTCCATCATTATCATTTGAATCAATATGATCCATTTTTATTTTGAAAATCATATCACAAAAATCACATCTGAAATCAAAATAAACAATGCAAGCATGCAATTTCATCTCCACAATCGAACGAAATATCAACAGCATTCGTTACAATCAATTTCAATGGCAGAAGAGTGACGACGCAATCGGTTAAATTAGTAAGTTTGTTACATTAAACAATTCTTGATCCTTCTGAATGCATCCCGATTCATGGATATCAATGTTTAACCTAATTTGTGCGGGTTTTTTAAGGTTCAATTTGAGTGTTGGATGTTCTGATAATGAAACGCATATTATAATTAATTATTTTGTGGTTTCACTCGGTGGCTTGCTGTTCTGATAACGAAGAACTATCATCAAGTCAACCCCTTCAAGGTATATGTATGTTGATTTTGTTAATTCATTATTTAGTGGTTTTAGTTATATTCTCAGTTTTAATTAAAAAAATTGATCTTACATCAAGCAGTTGTTCATTCAATCATTTGTTGTTGTTGTTGTTGTTGTTCATGTATTAGGGATACTGACTAATTAATCAAGCCGGAAATTAATGATGATAAACCAAAGGTAAGATTTTGAGTTCTATTGAATCTTAATCAGTTTTTTGTATGTTCATGTATTAGGGTTTTTTTTAACTCAAATTGGGATCTATTGAACTTAGTAGTTCATTGACGATAAAAAAGGTACGTTTTTTGTTGATGATTAATGGTTTAATTTGAAAATTTTTAGTTGTATTGTGGTAAATTGGTTATAAGGCTCAAAAAAATAAGCTATTCTAAACAAACACTAAAGTTTGTTATTATGTTAACTTAATAATGTTTAGCGGATTCATTTTCAAGATTAATGGTCGAACCGTACGTGTTTTTTATGAAGTTTGTAACTTTAGTTTATACATAGAGTGTTTGGATGTGCATTTACAAGTTGTTTGGAATTGATGATTTGAAATTGTGCTTTCAAGTAGTAGATAATCAGTTTCAAGTGTATCCAAAAAAAAAAAAAAAAAATTGTTTCTTACCTTTTAAATAATCAGATGTTGCAACTAAACTTTGACAGTCATTTTAGATATAAACCCTTGAATAAACAAAATTCATGAAGCAGTTACTAATCACTACTTTGAAACAATAATAGCACTAATCAGTACTTCGAAACGATAGTAGCACATCCAAACGCCATGACAGTACTATGCTGCGAATAAGTCTTATTTTATAGGTAAATTTTATGTATGTTTATCTACTAGAGGTACTCTGCTCTCAAAAGTGTCGTTCTACAGGTAAATTTTTGGCTCATTTATGTTGCGTATAAGTCTTATTTTGCTGATGTTATAGCAGGAGTCGAGGATGTCACAGATTATACAAAGTCTAGGTTGGTATCTGAACATTATCATTGTTGGTTATTTGATTGTTTTATTTATTTATTTATTTATTTATTTATTATTATTATTTATTTTATTTTTTTTTTGCATTTTGATCTTTTGTTATTGTAGAATTTTAGTTTCGTTTAACTCTTTTTATTTTCAATTATTATTTTTTTATTTGATACAGTATAATCGAGTGGTTAAATGATGAAGATGACCCATATGTGGTTCTTTTCTACTTGCAGTTACCCGTCACTTTAAAGTAAGATTCAAATAGATGTTTTACAAATCCCTGAAAATTATGATGTTATCATAATTCTGCTCAAAGCGTAATTCTATGTTGAATGGTATGTTACAAGGTTCTTTTAAAACAAGTAATAAACTTGAAGTTTGTTAATGGTAGTTGTGTAGCAGACAGAAGTTATAGAGGAATGTAACTTTATTTGTGCCTTTGTTGTTGCAATTTACATTGCAGAGAGGCAAGTTATTCAAAAATCCACTTAAAGCGTCATACTTAGCATGGAGCCATGGAATCTGATGTCGGTTGCTATCTAATTTGTCATTCACTATCGCAGGTCCTTCCTATTATGCTTGAAGTTGGAACTAACAACGAAAAGCTACTAGAAGATCGTTTGTGTAAGTAACCACACATATGCAGGTTCACTTACTTTTGATTTTCTTCTATTAACTAATGGATGACACTTATCTGTAAACCTATGTAACCAGTTTGATTTAGGTTTGCATTTTCAGCTGGGTGGATCGCAATTTATTTTTCAAGTATAGAAGGTCAGTTCGTGGAGTTACTACTACGACAAGGACATAGCTAAACATATTTCAGGTATCCATTTTTATAGGTGGCAATTCATATGTATTTACACTAAAAAATGGGCTAATTTGTGTTATATTTTGTCTCTAATTGGGTGCGGCAACGGTGATAAACAAAGTTCTTTAAAAAAGTTATCAGGTGGAAATCTCCCAAAGTGTATATTTATATGCATAAATCATCTATTTTTTTTTTATTCATTGGTATCGCTGTAGCTTATCATCTGAAGTTGAAGTTGCACGCTCACGTCTTCACCGTCTGCAAGGTATGTTTGCTTTCATATTTTCTCAACAAATAGATATTGTATTCTTTTATAATTCCTATCAAATCCTACACTATATAATAGGCTTATCATGCCACGTCACTAAAGAAAATAGATAGATTCATATAGTGTAAGATTTCTGATAATCAAAAGATCATTTATTTAAAGTAATCGAAAATCCATTAGTTTGGTTTAGCTTTTATGGAATGACAAATTAAGAAAACCCACTGATTTCAATATTAGCATTATCTGATTTCAGTGCTATCAGTTTCTTGTGAGCATATGTCAGGAGGCATCTTTACATTACATGGATGTGGAGTAAATGGTTTTTAGACACTTAAGGTTTGTACTTTTTAGGCTGTTTCTTATTTATATTATATCAAAGTTCATATTTGTGATACTATATTTAACTTGTAGTCATTGCCACTTTATACAAAGTGTTCAATTGACATGCTTATCACACATTGTATATCTTGGAGCAGTACATTCTCGGCTTGAGCATTCGTTTATTGTTTATTGGCTTGCTATAATGCAATTGAAAAACTCAAGGCACACCAAGTAAGAAATTGATGCGTGGTTTTGCGACCTTACAACAGGTTTTACCTCTCGAGGGATCTCAAGAGGCTTACAACCCCACCAGGCAGTGTACCTGACCGATGTAGTATAGTGTAGTGGTAAGTACGGGGGATTGATCGTTCTCCACAGGGAATAGTGTTCGTTAGGTATGAAAAACTATTCTAATAGGTATAAGGGTGAGGGAAGATTCTTTTTTATGTTTTTATATTTTTATGAAAGCAAGTAAAATCTCGGGTTTGAAAGAGTGGGCGGAATTAGTTGCTAGTCAACTAACCCAAGTTACTACAAATGCAAATAAAATAAAATAAAATAACAGAAAATGAAAAGGTGGTAAAACTTATGTGGAGAGGAATGTGTTTACTTAGATTTCCTTACTCCCTAACTATCTTTTACCGGTTGATTAGTGTGTACTAATTGCGTGGATGACGGGTGTATTCCTTAATACCAATTATGGGGTGGCGTACGTACTTCCCCAACTCTATGAACTCCTACTTCACTCCTATGTCGAGCCGGCTAGGAAGCTCCTAACATGGGATCACTAGAATTCGCTCATGCATTAAATACAACCATAAAAACCTTTAGTACGCATTGGTTCATGTTAGGATCTCTGGGAAATAAGAGTTTCATTGTTGCTGCCGATAGTGTTAAGCTGGTTTCTGCCGATAGCTTTGGTTCCTGCTGAAAGCTCATTGCTGCCGACAGTGTTATCTTGTTTCTGCCGATAGTGTTGTTGCTGCGGATAGTATTATTTGTTATCCGCATATTTAGAATGTTTGTTAAGATTTATTTTTAGAAGAGATTGTTGTTTATCTCTTCACACGTTTTCTTGTAGAACGGGTTAGGGTTAGGTGATCTTGTTAGTATAAAAGATAAACCCGTCTATGAGTTTATGGACACCTTTAACGTTTTCAATATTCAATATCACAATTCCTAGTTCATAGTTTGATCCATAGAGGATCATTGTCATTTAGAGTTTTCTTCTTTATTATACTTGCTGTTTAGTTTCCGCATAAACGCTTGTATAGCATACAGAGGTTCTTGTTTATACCAAGCTCAATCAAGCTTGAAGTACTCGTTCCTACAAGTGGTATCAGAGCCTGGTAAGGATCTCTGATAAAGAAGGAAAAGTTCGATTTCATATTTCACAACCCTCTTTCAATGGAAGACGAAATCCCTCAAAACAATGTCATTAACCCTGAAGAACAACAACCCAAACCTGAAACCTCATAAGTCCAAACACAAATCCTCACCACCATGTCCACCAACAATGCTAAATTTCCATATCTGAAGAAAGATGAGTATGAAGTCTGGGCTATGAGAATGGAATATTGGATCACAAACACTGATTACAATCTGTGGAATGTGATTCTTAAGGGAAATAGTAAGAAGAATACTGGAAGGGATAATGATGGCAATATCTATATAGAGCCACCTGTTACTGCAGAAGAACACCTTGCTGTTCAAAGGGAAACCAAGGCAAGAACCCTTCTACTTCAAGCTATTCCAGAAGATCATATGAGTGATTTTCATCACTTGGATGATGCTAGAAAGATCTGGCATGCTGTAAAAGCCAGATTTGGAGGGAATGATAAATCCAGAAAGATGAGAAGGTCTATGCTCAAGCAAGAATTTCAGGAATTCAAGATCTCTGAGGCTGAGGGGATTCACAAAGGGTATGACAGATTCCACAAGATTCTGAGTCAACTCAACCAGTTGAAAGCTAGGCCGGACGATGAAGACTGTAACACCAAGTTTCTGAGGGCTTTGCCACCATCCTGGTCTCAGGTTTCCATAACACTCAAAGCCAAAGGAGGTCTGGATTATATGAGCTTTGATGATCTGTACAACAAGTTGAAAACCCTTGAACTGGATATCAAAGGATATTCCACCTATACACCTCATACTCTAACCCATACTGCTTTTGTTAGTAACTCTGGTGCTAACAAAGCATCATATGGAAACAGTCCAACAACATCAACATCATCAATCTCCTACTCATCTGCCACACCAAAAGCTCAGACCAGATCTGATAATCTTGTAGTTGAGGTGCTTCATTCGTTTGTTGCTGAGAGTGAACCACAGCAGAAGATTGCTTATGAAGATTTCAATCAGGTTGATGAATTGGATCTGGAGGAGATGGACTTAAGATGGCAGGTGGCTATGATTTCGTTGAAATTGGAAAGGTTTCAAAAGAAGGCAGGAAGAAAGGTCAACTTTGATGGTCAGGAGCCTGCCAGGTTTGACAGAAGAAAGGTGAGGTGCTATAAATGTTCTCAAACAGGACATTTTGCTAGGGAATGTCCAGATAAGAAGGTGGATGATAAAGCTCGGTATTCTGCTTTCAAAATTCAAGAGCTGGATTCAGAGGACCCTAAGGCTTTAGTCTCTGTGGATTCGATGGTGGACTGGGAGCATCATGAGAAGGCTGCTGCAAGTGGAACAGATAAGGTCTTTGGGATGGTAGCTGGATATGGTGAGAAGAATCAAGTGGCTGGTCAGTTTGGAATGATGGGTCATCCATCTCAGGTACATAACTGCCCATTCGGTTGTGATTCTAAATATGCTAAATTGAAACAGGAATTTGATGATATAGAAAGTGAAAATAAGGATAACTTTATTCAACTTAAGGCTCATAAAAAGGCTGTTAAAACTTTAGAACAACAAAAGGTCTGGTATCAACAACAACAGTCTGCTTATGAAGTAAAAATAAAGGTATTGGAAAGAGATTTAAAAAATGCTATTAATGAGTTTAAACATTCTGAAAGGGAAAAAGCTAAGGTAGTGTTAGATAATCAGGATTTAAAGTCTAAACTAGATAATGCCTTGGCTAGATTTGATAAGTGGAAAGAGTCATCCACAAACCTTCACAGGCTTATTGATAGTTCTATGTCGTCAAAAACTAAAAGAGGTTTAGGGTTCGGTGACCTGGTAGGGCCAAATCAGTATTATGACCCTAATGAGTATAGTGTTTTTAACCCAGAACTTGTAGATTATAGAAAGCCTGTAAAGTATGTGAATGAGGGAGGAATGAATGATGTTCCTCCACCCATAACTGGAACATTTAAGCCTGCTAATCCTTTTGATGACTTTGATGATTCACAAATGATGTTGGCAAACAGGCAAAGGACTTGCCTAATCTTGATTGTGACTCTAATGAATTTGTCTCTTGTTCTTACAGTGACAAATCTTCAGAAATCAAGACAGATGACTATGCCACATGTGGATCAAGTGACAAGTCAGCATCAATAAAGTCAGAAGATCTCTCCTCAGAAGTAGCTAATGATGATTCTCACTCTAAGACAGCTGCATTTGAAGATATTTCTTTTGATAGTGTTAAAAACAATAATGTTTCTGGTTGTGGTTTTGTTTCAAACAATTCTAGTTGTGGTTCTGTTTCAAACAATTATGATTGTGGTTTTTATTGTGTTAAGGATAATTTTGTTTCATGTGTTGGTTTGAATAATTCTGTTTGCAATGAGAAAGTTATTGTTAAGAAAAAGACCCCTAGAAAGAAATCTTGCTTTGTGTGTCGTAGTTATGATCATCTTATTAAAGATTGTGACTATTATGAGAAACAGATGGGTTTGAATGCATGTCAAAATAGGTTTGTATGGAAGAATGTGAATGATATTCCCCCTTATATTCCTCAAGCAGCAAGGAGAACTTCAGTTGCTACTGGCAAGCCAGTTCCTGCTGGTAAGCCTGTTGCTGCTGATAAGTTCATTGCTGCCGACAAGCCTGTTGCTGCTGTGTATTCAGTTCCTGCCGGTAGGATCAATCCTGCTGGTTGGAGAAGCAATATGGCTAGACCTTTCAGAAGACCTACTAGTTCTTATTTTCAAAATAATGTGAGACCTGTTTGTTTTGACACCATGAATAAGGGAGGGGCAAGATGGAAAACTGCTGTTAAGTCCTGAGCAGGTTGTTCTTGGAAAATTACTAACCAAAATATGAAAATAGGGTCCAAGATCAATGGTGGATCTCATCAATCTCCAGGGTATAATTCTTATTGATCCACTAGGCAGGCTCAAGTCAGCAATGGCTTGAGTCTCTCTTGTATCTAATGTTGTATATGTATTCTTTTTCTCAGGAGTTTCCTTTTAGAAGCAAAGATGTTGGAATTGTTGACAGTGGGTGTTCCAGGAGTATGACAGGGAATTTGGAAAGATTGCATGATTTTGTACCTTTGAATGGAGGTACTGTGACATTTGGAGGAGGAGATGGAATAATTTCTGGAAAGGGAACTATCAAGACTGCTAAGCTGGATTTTGAAGATGTACTTTATGTGAAGGAACTTCAAGGCTTCAATTTGTTCTTAGTCTCCCAAATATGTGACAAGAAGAACAGTGTTCTCTTCACTGAGAATGATTGCTATGTGTTGTCCAAAGACTTCAAGCTGCCTGATGAAAGTCAGGTTGAACTTAAAGTTCCTAGGACTTACAATCTTTATAGCTTCAATCTTAGTGATGTTCAGCCTGAGGGATCACTTGCTTGTTTGGTTGCAAAAGCTTCTGTGGATGAATCTAAGAAATGGCACAGAAGAATGGCCCATGTGAATTTCAAGACCATTAACAAGCTGGCTAAGAATGGGTTGGTTAAAGGACTTCCTATGAAGATCTTCTCAAATGACCATGATTGTGTTGCCTGCAACAAAGGAAAGCAGCAAAAAGCATCATACAAGGCCATAACTGCTGTGAGCAACATCTCTGAGCCTCTGCAGCTTCTTCATATGGATCTTTTTGGTCCTACTTCTATCAGAAGTATTGACCATAAGAACTACTGCCTGGTGATTACAGATGATTTTAGCAGGTTTTCATGGACTTTCTTTTTGGGTACTAAAGATGAAACTTATCCAGTTCTTAGGGATTTTATTGCCTTAATAGAAAATCAGCTAAGTAAAAAGGTTAAGTCTATAAGGTGTGATAATGGCACAGAGTTTAAGAACTCTAATCTTATTGACCTCTGTGGGACTAAGGGGATAAAAAGGGACTATAGTAATCCTAGAACTCCACAACAAAATGGGGTTGCAGAAAGGAAAAATAGGACCCTGATAGAAGCAGCTAGGACTATGTTAGCTGAATCTAAGATGCCTACTATGTTTTGGACTGATGCGCGTGATGTGTCGTTGCGGTTTAGCAGTTTTAATGCCTACTCAAGTTTTAAATTTATATTTAGCCGACTTATCAATAACACACACACTTAACGAGCAGTGTACCCGGTCAGTATGAAGATAATGGTAAGTAGAGTGTCGATCACTAAGAGTGGAACGTATAATCTCGTTAATCTAATCAGTATTTTAATATCCTAACGCAAGGGGGTTTCAGCCTGAGAGACTGGCACAGTTTTGTTTGCAATTAAATAATAAAATAAACAAATAGGCACGAATCAGCAAGTAGCACACACGTACACAGATAGATACTTGAGACGATAAGAGGGCTGTCCTTATGATTAAGTAGATTGTCACTTGTTTTATTGATAGCTTTATATGAAGTGTATGTAATTAACCCTTTCTCGTTGGTCCTATTCTCATCGGCGAGTAAACCCTTAATGACGACTTATGTCTAAAAGTTATTCCTAAGTGATCAATTTAGAAACAACCGTGGGAGCCACACCTTGTCCCGCAGTCGGGTGCCCGCAAGCCACTAATAAACACAGAGGTGGTCAATGCACTAATAAGTAGTAACCAAAGACATCAACATATAAACTTTAATTGATGGGAAAGCAAGTATTAAAGGGAGTGCAATCTTTCCGTTGTCACATTACACAAGCCACCAATCCTGATGAATTAAAGTTTGCTAAAACAATAAAACAAAACTACTTAATGAATTAAATACATGCAGCACCTTCTTACAGCTCTTGTATCTTCGATTTGGGTGTGTCTTGTGCTGCCTTCTTGACTGAATTCGTCCTTCTCTTCTGTTCGGTCTTTAGGTTTTCGAACTTCCGAATCTCCGAACTCTTTAATGCGTCTGGTCTAAGGGGTATTTATAGTTTGTGTCTGAGGGAAGATGCGGCGCATCTACTTAAGTAGATGCGGCGTATGTACTTAACTTCGCGTGGGGTCCAAGATTATAATATTCAGGAATATTCGTACACCGCCAGAAGATGCGGCGTAACTCTTTATTAGATGCGGCGCATGTCCTCTTGTATCTTGGATCGTATCTGGTGATATCTTGATAGAGATGCGGCGCATGTTGATAGTGAGATGCGGCGCATCTGGAGCAGAATTGACTTGATCTTGTCCATGTCAGTAGACTTCCACTTTATGTACGTTTTGCTCCATTATTAGTCCAAAATCGCCAAGTTTCACCAAATGCTTGTTTTTACCTGAGAATTACAAAAGTAAACGATTAAGTATCAATCCTCATACATAATATAGTAAAACAAGTCAAATAAATAGGATAAATGATAGTAATAAAATGTACTTATTTGAGTTCATCAAATATCCCCCCACTTGAACTTTACTTGTCCCCAAGTAAACCTTAGATTAAATCTCATGAAAATGTATCCTAAAAGAAGTTAGGATTTATTTTTATATTTAAGCATGTATTCGTTTATTTCGTAATCACACAACTAAACACTTAACGAATTAGAAGTAAAATAAAATAAGTCGATAAAAGCAAACCTAATCGTTTAACTGTCCAGTCGCGACGAATATTCTATCATAGGCTTGGCAAGTATACACATCTCCACCACTAAAGCTAAGGAATAACAAGTCTAAAGCGGTAAAAAGGGTTTTTAGGCTTAAGGGTTAATTATTCTTATTTACACTATCGATCTCAAATTCCAGAAAAGGCGACAAAATCACAAATACATGATCGAATCCACGAACACGATACTTGCAATTGCTCAAATCCTTAACTCGAATAGGCTAAAGATAGGTCCAAACTTCACCAATAATAATATATCAAAAAGGGCGACAAAATCATAAATACATAGCCGAATCCACGACTACGATACTTAAGATTGCTCAAATCCCTAATCTCAATAAATCAAAGGTTTGGTTGGATAAAGAACAATACAGGGTATGGATAACATTTGGGATATAAATTGGTGTAAAAATAAAAATAAACAAAACAAATAAATTAAAATCCTAAGTGTGGTTAATCACTATCCCAACCATCCCATGAATAAGACTCATATCATTGAATAACTCACGCTTTAACACTTGAAACACACGCTTTAGGTAGACACGAATTATACTCAACAAAATCTTAATCAAAGAATAATCCTTAATTGGCATTCCCATAACTGCCAATTCCCATTCAATCCATAGATATAATACAACAAATAGTGGCCATATGAACCACTTACATAACTCTACATCGTTGGCTTAAAATAAACATCCAACTCTTTTTTCTTTCTTTTTCTTTTCTCATTTTTTCGATTTTTTTTTTTTTTTTTTTTTTTTTTTTTTTTTTTTAACTTGAAACATAAACATAGATGTGTAAAATTTCACCACATCACTATAACTTTCTTTCCGGATAATTTTTCCATACTTTTCATAACTTCAGAAATAATGGTAAATAGTGAAAGTAGTAAACACACGAAAAATAAACTCCAAAATATACAATATTTACTTTCACTCCAATTGCATTGTGCAATTTCCCGACCTAACCATATATAATGAATTACGCACGCGAACACAGGTAATGTAAGGAAACACACTCTGCCTATAGCAATTAACCAACCACGGATTCTAATCTACAGGGTAGGCTAAGGTTTAAGGTGTAATGAAACATTTTAAACATAGGTGTAAGAAACGAAAGGAATGGCTCTGAGTGTTTTTCTAGGGGTATCTTACTCTAAAAGTGAGAGTAACAAAAGGTTTTATACGGGGGTTAACTAACCAGTGTAGTTAGCTAATAACACATAACATATAAAGGCTTTTTGGGTGTAATCCTAGAATTTTACCAAGTTAGACAAGTCATTCCAATTAAATAAATAATACTCATTATGGTGGTCTCGAATAGTATACAAGCCAAGTTCTAAAGTTTACAAGTCACCGGCACACTCATAGATTTGTGAATTTTGGAAAATCACAATTTTTGAAAATAACGTCATGTGTGCAGTTATGCAACTTAGATCTTAAACAAAAACATGCTAAAAATTTTTAAGTTTAATATATTAAGCACATTTTAAGCATAATTTTTGAAAAAGTTTAGGACAAGTAATTGTTAAGTGTTCTAACAACGTCCTCGTTGTTTGTATAAAAGGTTAAAAACTGGAAAATAAAAAGAATTAGAACAGAAAAACTCCCCTGAGATTTGCTCGGTATGATCCTCCATTAGTATATGAGCAAAAATCATCTTTCTTGTGGATTAGAACGTTAAAGCTTCATACTTGATGTATCCACAGGAAATTCAGGAAACTATAATACCACCAACACTTTAAAACACACCTAAGATAAGAAAGGTTCAACTTGCATAATACATTAGTAGTTAGGTAAAAATAAAACTTAAAAATTAAAACTGAAAATCATCAGGTCAGTCGATGCGCCGTATCCTATTGAAGAAGATACGCCGTATCGAGCCTGGAATAAATACGGATCAGAATAAAGATGCGCCGCATCCTTAACCAGGGATGCGCCGCATTAAAATGACTGATAAAAAGTTTTAAAGTCGAAAATAAAAATGCAGAAAAATAAAATAAGATATGACCATTGCAGAGGATGCGTCGCATCTCAGGACTGAGATGCGCCGTATCTTCGTGCGGCCTGGACTGACTCGACACAGAAAACAGAATAATAAAAGATAAATCCGGGTTGTCTCCCGGTCAGCACTTGTCTTTATTCCAGAGTCTTCAAGTTAGACTCACGTTCAGCTCTTTAATTCATTACGTCGGGCTCAAACTCCACCACCTCGCTCTCATTATCCTCAATTTTATTATCAAAGTATTTCTTCACACGTTGCCCGTTTACTTTGAATATATAACCATTTTTATCGCATATTTCAATTGTTCCGTATGGATACACTTTCTTGACAACGAACGGACCCGTCCATCTTGATTTAAGTTTACCAGGATACATCTTTAATCTAGAATTAAATAGTAGCACTCTCTCTCCGATAGCAAACGTTTTATCCCCACGTAACCTCGAGTCATGCCATCTTTTAGTTCTTTCTTTGTAGATCTTAGTATTCTTGTAGGCCTCATCTCTTAGTTCATAGAGTTCGTTAAGTTCCATGAAACGGTTTTTCGTTGCAGCTTCCATATCCATATTACAATTCGTTAAAGCCCAATACGCACTTTGTTCAATTTCGACCGGTAGGTGGCATGCTTTTCCGTATACAAGACGGAATGGAGTGCATCCCGTCGGTGTCTTATAGGCTGTACGGAATGCCCATAAAGCATCATCCAACTTGTCAGACCACCCTTTAGGATTATAACCAGTCGTTTTTTCAAGAATTCGTTTTATAGCTCTATTGGTTACTTCAGTTTGACCATTTGATTGAGGATGGTATGCGGTGGAAACCCTATGATACACTCCATATTTCTGCAAGGCTCTTCCAAGATGGTGATTACAAAAGTGTGTTCCCCTATCACTAATCAATGCTTTAGGAATTCCAAACCTAGAGAACAAACCTTGTAAAAATTTAAGTACTACCTTGCTGTCGTTTGTTGGAGATGCTTGCGCTTCTACCCATTTTGATACGTAATCAACAGCAACCAAAATATATTTATTACCTTTAGATTCAGGAAACGGTCCCATGAAGTCTAATCCCCATATGTCGAAAACTTCACATACCTGGATATAGTTTTGCGGCATTTCGTTCCTTGATGTAATATTTCCAGATCGTTGACACGCATCACATCCTTTTATATAATCTTTCGCATCCTCCAGCATAGTGGGCCAATAAAATCCCGCGTCAAGAATTTTTCTTCTTGTGACGACTGTACCGTGATGCCCCCCTGTTGGCCCTGAATGGCAATGTGCCAATATTGCAGGAATGTCATCACCATCTACGCATCTTCGTATAATATTGTCAGGACATAATTTAAAGGCATAAGGTTCATCCCAAATATACTCGCTAGAGCGAGTTATAAACCTTCTTTTCTCGTCGGATGTTAGTCCTTTTGGAATTTCATTTGCAACAATAAAGTTTATAAAATCAGCGTACCATGGTCCATTATTATTGCTCTTAATTCCTACCATCATAAGGTGTTCATCAGGGAAGTCATCAGCTATTTCCCTTTCGTCAAGCACCTCCATATCAGGGTTTTCAAGTCTAGATAAGTGGTCAGCAGCTAGATTCTCGGCACCCTTTTTATCTTTAATTTCAATATCGAATCCTTGGAGCAATAAAACCCACCTAATAAGCCTTGGCTTGGCATCCTGTTTATTGAACAAATACTTCAAAGCAGAATGGTCAGTGTAAACCACAGTTTTTGATAATATAAGATATGATCTAAATTTATCGAATGCAAAAACTACTGCTAGAAGTTCTTTTTCCGTGGTTGTGTAATGTTCTTGGGCATTATTCAATGTTTTGCTAGCATAATAGATTGGCTTAAATTTCTTATCCATCCTTTGGCCAAGTACAGCTCCAACAGCATAATCACTAGCATCACACATTAGTTCAAAAGGTAAATTCCAATCTGGCGAAATTATAATAGGTGCGGAAGTTAGTTTTTCTTTAAGTATATTAAATGCCTTTTTGCAATCATTAGAAAAATCAAACTTCGCATCTTTTAGTAATAATTGGGTCATAGGCCTAGATATCATTGAAAAATCCTTTATGAACCTACGGTAAAATCCAGCATGCCCTAAAAAACTTCTAACACCTTTAACATTAGTGGGGTAAGGTAGTTTAGCAATTACATCAATTTTAGCTTTATCAACTTCTATACCTTTCCCAGAAATTTTATGCCCTAACACAATTCCCTCTCTAACCATAAAGTGACATTTTTCCCAATTAAGAACAAGGTTAGTTTCTTCACACCTAGCAAGCATTCTATCAAGTTTAAAGAGACAATCATTAAATGAGTTACCGAACACCGAAAAGTCGTCCATGAAGACTTCCATAAAGTCTTCTACCATATCATGGAAGATAGCCGTCATACAACGTTGAAAAGTAGCAGGGGCGTTGCATAGTCCGAACGGCATTCTCCTATAGGCGAAGGTTCCATAAGGGCAGGTGAAAGTCGTCTTCTCTTGATCCTCGGGGGCAATGGGTATTTGGAAGAAACCTGAAAAACCATCCAAAAAACAATAATAATCATATCCTGATAGTCTTTCTAACATTTGATCAATAAATGGAAGAGGGAAGTGATCTTTTCGCGTAGCATCATTGAGTTTGCGGTAGTCGATGCAAACTCTCCATCCGGTAACAGTTCTTGAAGGGATTAGCTCATTGTCGTCATTGAGTACTACCGTCATTCCTCCTTTTTTTGGTACAACGTGGATAGGACTGACCCACGAACTGTCGGAAATTGGGTAGATAAGTCCGGAGTCAAGTAACTTTACGATTTCATTTTTTACCACATCTTGGACTTTTGGATTTAAACGCCTTTGAGGTTGGATAGTTGGTTTGAATTCATCTTCCATAAGGATTTTATGTGTACAAAATGACGGGCTAATTCCCTTAATATCAGACATACTCCATGCTAATGCTCCTCTTCGTTATATAGTACCTGCAATAGAGACTCTTTTTCTTTTGGCGTTAAGTCAGATGCAATAATAACGGGTGTATTAGTATTTCCGTTTAAATAAGCATATTCCAAAGTAGAAGGAAGATCCTTAAGCACAGGTTTAACATTATTAATTTCAGTAGCACTAGCGGAATAAACCTGTTCTTTAATCATATCGTTGCTGTCATCAGATAGATGCGCCGCATCGAGGTTTTCGATGCGCCGTATCTCATTACATACAGCAGAATCAGCAGCGAAATTATAATCAATAGCATTCTCATCAACTTGATCTTCTATAGCAATTGTGTTTTCTAAATTTTTAAGCAGAAAAGAATCAAGCAAATTATTTTTTAACAATCTCTGAGTAAATTGATTAATCGTGTCGTCAGAAACATCGATATTATAGCATTCATCATCATCGGAATTATCTTTACTCATAGATTGTTCCATGTTAAATTCAACCTCATCTTTTCCTATGGTAAGAGTTATTTTTTTATTAAAAACATCAATCATGGCCCTAGCAGTGGCTAAAAATGGTCTCCCTAATATTATAGGAGTTCTAGAATTTTCAGGCATATCGAGGATAACGAAGTCGATAGGTAATTCAAATTTATCAACTTTTATTAATATATTTTCCGCTATTCCTAATGGGTATTGTATGGACCTATCAGCTAGTTCTAAGCACATCCTAGTAGGTTTTGGTTCACCAAGACCTAATTTATCATACATAGAAGAGGGCATAAGACTTATACTAGCTCCTAGGTCGGCTAAGGCATTATCAATATGCAAATTTTTAATTTGACAAGGAATAGTGAAACTCCCTGGATCTTTTTCTTTAGACGGAAGTTCGTTGAGCAATGCCGCAGAGCTTCTTTTTCCCATTGTTACGGTGCAAGCCTCTTCGAGTTTAGACTTGTTTGTAAGCAAGCTCTTCAGATATTTAGCATATTTTGGCATTTGCACTAGGGCTTCCATAAATGGTATACTAAGCTGCAGCTGCTTGAGATTCTCCAGGAATTTCTTTTGATAGGCATCTTCTTTCTCTTTCCTTGCCCTGTGTGGGAAAGGTGGTGTTGATCGTTTAGGTTCAACAGAAGGTTCTTTTCTAGTCACAGGTTCTGGATCAGTCTCTTTAGGTTGCTCTTGCTCAGGTGATAAAGATTCAGGGGAAATTTTGTTTGTACTGTCATCCTCGGGCGTCTCTCCGATTTGAAAGGTTGACTTTCCGCCTCTAGTTGTAATTCCTTTCAGATCGTGTCTTACCAAAAGAACCTTGTTAAGCACCGTTGACAATTGGTGCACTTCAATTGCCAAACCATTGATCATATTGTTTTGTTCCTTTAGTAAAAGCTCATGACTGCCTTTGAATTCGGTGATAAAGTTCCTTGCTTCATGATGTTCTTGTTCATTGGCTTGAGCGATTAGTACCGCAAACTCTTCCATAGTAAGGCTTCTTTGGGGTCTTCCGAACCAGTTGGAGAAAATATCGAACATTGTGCCTGAAAATTAAGAACAAGAAGATTTCAAAGTAAAAGCTTCCAAGCATAAGGGTAAGTCAGAATATTTTCCGTTCGGAAATTAGAAAAGAATAAAAGTTGCTGATGTCTGCAGACGATGCGCCGTATCCAAAGAGTTGGATACGCCGTATCTTAATACGTTAAAATTAAATCAGACTTTATCCAGAAAATAGATACGCCGCTTAGAATTTATGAATGCGCCGTATCGAATTAATTAATCAAAAATCAGTTTATCTAATTAAAATTAAATGCGTCGTATTAACGAAAGTTAATGCGCCGTATTTTCGTTACGTTTAAAAATAAAAGATTTTTGATTCAGTAAGATGCGCCGTATCGACGGAAATCGATACGCCGTATTTGTTTAATAATTCGCAAACTGTTTTTAATTAAAATAATAGATACGCCGTATCTTCAAAAGAAGATGCGTCGTATGGCGTTAACGTTTAGAAAAAATTTTTATCAAAAACAGATACGCCGTATCTACAAAAGCAGATGCGTCGTATTACTTTATCGCTTAGAAAAATTTTCTTGTTAAAAACAGATACGCCGTATCTTGGGGAAAAGATGCGTCGTATCGAATTAATTAAACGCGTTGTATTAAAAAAAATTAAACGCAATACGCCGTATCTGAGAGATCAGATGCGCCGTATCGTTCGATTTAGCACAGTACAACGATAGCAGAACAGAAAAATACGAAAAATAAAAACAAAAATTAAACACACAAACAAAAATAAAACACACAAAAAATAAAAGAAAACAATTAACACACAATACAACAATAGCAAAGACAATGATGCAATATCAAGATCAATTAAATAAAAAGAAAAACCTAATTAAAATACTAATCAAATTAACAGAAAATAACAATTCACTCCCGGCAGCGGCGCCAAAAACTTGATGCGCGTGATGTGTCGTTGCGGTTTAGCAGTTTTAATGCCTACTCAAGTTTTAAATTTATATTTAGCCGACTTATCAATAACACACACACTTAACGAGCAGTGTACCCGGTCAGTATGAAGATAATGGTAAGTAGAGTGTCGATCACTAAGAGTGGAACGTATAATCTCGTTAATCTAATCAGTATTTTAATATCCTAACGCAAGGGGGTTTCAGCCTGAGAGACTGGCACAGTTTTGTTTGCAATTAAATAATAAAATAAACAAATAGGCACGAATCAGCAAGTAGCACACACGTACACAGATAGATACTTGAGACGATAAGAGGGCTGTCCTTATGATTAAGTAGATTGTCACTTGTTTTATTGATAGCTTTATATGAAGTGTATGTAATTAACCCTTTCTCGTTGGTCCTATTCTCATCGGCGAGTAAACCCTTAATGACGACTTATGTCTAAAAGTTATTCCTAAGTGATCAATTTAGAAACAACCGTGGGAGCCACACCTTGTCCCGCAGTCGGGTGCCCGCAAGCCACTAATAAACACAGAGGTGGTCAATGCACTAATAAGTAGTAACCAAAGACATCAACATATAAACTTTAATTGATGGGAAAGCAAGTATTAAAGGGAGTGCAATCTTTCCGTTGTCACATTACACAAGCCACCAATCCTGATGAATTAAAGTTTGCTAAAACAATAAAACAAAACTACTTAATGAATTAAATACATGCAGCACCTTCTTACAGCTCTTGTATCTTCGATTTGGGTGTGTCTTGTGCTGCCTTCTTGACTGAATTCGTCCTTCTCTTCTGTTCGGTCTTTAGGTTTTCGAACTTCCGAATCTCCGAACTCTTTAATGCGTCTGGTCTAAGGGGTATTTATAGTTTGTGTCTGAGGGAAGATGCGGCGCATCTACTTAAGTAGATGCGGCGTATGTACTTAACTTCGCGTGGGGTCCAAGATTATAATATTCAGGAATATTCGTACACCGCCAGAAGATGCGGCGTAACTCTTTATTAGATGCGGCGCATGTCCTCTTGTATCTTGGATCGTATCTGGTGATATCTTGATAGAGATGCGGCGCATGTTGATAGTGAGATGCGGCGCATCTGGAGCAGAATTGACTTGATCTTGTCCATGTCAGTAGACTTCCACTTTATGTACGTTTTGCTCCATTATTAGTCCAAAATCGCCAAGTTTCACCAAATGCTTGTTTTTACCTGAGAATTACAAAAGTAAACGATTAAGTATCAATCCTCATACATAATATAGTAAAACAAGTCAAATAAATAGGATAAATGATAGTAATAAAATGTACTTATTTGAGTTCGCTGAATCAGATGCCTACTATGTTTTGGACTGAAGCAGTTTGTACTGCTTGTTATGTGTTGAATAGGGTATCTATTACTAGTCCTCATAATAAAACACCTTATGAACTTTTGTCTGGGAAGGTTCCAAACATTAGTTACCTTAAGCCTTTTGGATGTCATGTCACTATTTTGAACACTAGTGATTACCTAGGCAAGTTTGATGGGAAGGCTGATGAAGGGTTTATTGTTGGATATTCTGCTCATGGTAAAGCCTATAGGGTTTATAATCTGTCCTCTAAGAGAATAGAAGAGACTCTCAACTTAAGATATCTTGAAGATAAGCCTAATTTGCAGGGTGCTGGTCCAGAGTGGTACTTTGATCTGGATTATCTTTCTGACACCTTAGGTTATAATAGATTCAAATCAAATCTATCTGCTGGTACAAATGTTTCTCAAACTAACAATGCAGGTACCTCGGATGATGATTCTGATGTAGAGAGTGATGAACGACCTATAGTTGTTCCTTCTTTTCCCTCTAACAACATTTCAGGTTCAAAGCTCAAAGATTCTTTTGATATGGCTGGAGGTGATTCTAGTTATGCAGAAGATCTTGCTAGGCTTCAAAGACAAGAGTTTAATGCCAAAAGAGCTGCTGAGATGTTTGATTCTGGGTTTTCTAAAGAGACAGAGGAGATTCTGAGAAAGGCTGAAGCTGAAGTTAGAAGACAACTGAATTCAACTGGTGGTATTCATGTTCCTGCTGATCCCATTTCTGCTGAAAGTGGATCTGTTCCTGCCGAACCTTCTAGAGTTTCTGCTGATGTTCCTGTGTCATCTCCATCTGTTGACACTCTGGGTGTTGTTAACTCCCCTGAAAGATTTCCAATTCCTTCTGATCTTGGAAACTCAGTCTCTTCAAAAGATAAGCTGAATGATCCTCATCATCAGTCCAGAACAGGCATTTTCACTTCTTCCTCATATGATGATGACTTCAACCCCTCCATCACTAATCAGGCATCCTCCATTGAAGTCAATCCCATTGCTACTAAGAGGATTAATACTGTTCATCCTCAGTCTTTGATTCTTGGAGATATTAATTCCCCTGTTCAGACAAGAAGTAAACTTCATCAACCCAAATTTGGAGAATCTACTTTTCTCAGTTATATACAGGATCAGTTGAGGAGCAATCATACTGATTATTTACATTGTCTGTATGCTTGTTTCTTATCTCAAGTTGAACCAACTAGCATAGCTCAAGCTCTTTCTAATGATGATTGGGTTGAGGCTATGCAAGAGGAGATGCAGCAGTTCCAGAATCAGAAAGTATGGATGTTAGTACCTTTGCCTGCAGGAAAGCATGCTATTGGGACTAAATGGATTCTAAAGAATAAAAGGGATGCTAGGGGAATTGTGGTTCGAAATAAGGCTAGATTAGTAGCTCAAGGTCATAGACAGGAAGAGGGGATTGATTATGATGAAGTGTTTGCGCCAGTGGCAAGAGTTGAAGCTATTCGATTGTTTTTGGCTTTTGCTTCCTTTATGGGGTTTGTAGTATATCAGATGGATGTGAAGAGTGCATTTCTGTATGGCAGGATTGAGGAAGAAGTTTATGTTACTCAACCACAGGGATTTGTGGATCCTCAGAATCCTAATTTGGTTTACAAAGTGGTTAAAGCACTCTATGGTCTTCATCAAGCACCAAGGGCTTGGTATGCAAGGTTATCAGCCTTTTTGCTAAAACATGGTTACAGAAGAGGGGCTATTGATAAAACTCTTTTTATAAGAAAGAACTTCAAAGATATCATTCTGGTACAAGTTTATGTAGATGATATTATCTTTGGTTCTACTAATGAAGCCTGGTGCAGGGAGTTTGAAGAATTGATGAAGAGTGAATTTGAGATGAGTGCTATGGGAGAAATGACTTTCTTCTTGGGTCTTCAGGTTAAGCAGAAACCAGATGGAATCTTTATTTGCCAGGAGAAGTATGTTTATGACATGCTTAAGAAGTTTGATATGGAAAATGTGAAGATTGCTACAACTCCTTTTGAACGTCCAAAGCCTAAGTCCAATAATGAACCTGATGCTGCTGTTAATGTTCATCTTTATAGGTCCATGATTGGATCACTCATGTATTTGACAGCCTCAAGACCTGATATCATGTTTGCTGTTGGTGCATGTGCTAGACATCAGGTTACACCATTGACTTCTAACCTAAATGCAGTTAAAAGAATCTTCAAGTATTTAAGAGGACAGCCAAAGATGGGACTTTGGTATCCTAAAGATTCTCCTTTTGTGTTGGAAGCCTATAGTGACAGTGATTATGCTGGGGCTAACTTTGATAGGAAGTCTACAACAGGAGGTTGTCAGTTTCTGGGTAGGAGGTTGGTTTCTTGGCAGTGCAAGAAGCAGACTATAGTGGCTACATCTTCTACTGAGGCAGAGTATGTTGCTGCTGCTAGTTGCTGTGGACAGGTACTTTGGATGCAAAATCAGCTGTTGGATTATGGGTTCAACTATATGAACACCAAGATTTTTATTGATAATCAAAGTACTATGTGTATTGTTAAGAATCCTGTTTATCATCAAAGGACAAAGCATATTGAGATTCGCCACCATTTCATAAGAGATGCTTATGAGAAGCATCTTATTCAGGTGGTTAAGATTCACACAGATGATAATGTTGCTGATCTGCTGACCAAGGCTTTTGATGGACCAAGGTTTAAACATTTGGTGGTCCATATTGGGATGGTAAATCCCTAGATGTTGAGCTTAAGGGGAGGATTGCAGATTAAGGGGAGGAATTAAGCTTAAGAGGAGGATGATTCTTCTTGTTGTTGTATATTTTCTATTTTTCTTTCTTTTGTTTTGGTGTGTTTCTGATTTGTTTTTCCTAGTTTTTTTTTAAAAAAAAAAAATAAAAAAAAAAATAAATAAATAAAAAAATAAAAATTTGTATATTTTGTGTGCTAATAAGTGGTTTTGAGCAACACCTTGCAGGTACAGTGTTGGTGTTTACACCTTCACCTTAAATGGTATTCAACTCACCATGTCTTGCAGACAAGAAAGAGTTGGCTCACCATGAGGGTACGGCTCTGGTGTGATTATCAAATCCGTTGATAGCTGTAATAGCTTGCTCAAAGCTATAGGGTACTTCAACTCACCCATGATTTATTTCTGAGAGTTGAAAATGGTTCTCAATTCACCATGGATGTAACCCTTTATGGGATCCAAAGGATTGGCTAGTCCACAAAAGTATGGTTTGTGGTAAAGACAATTGGTATCCATATTTGGTATTCAATTCACCAAGGTTCGGTTGAAACCAAAGAATTGGCTAGTCCTGAGCAAACGGCTACAGGTAAAGACAAGTCAAATCCGTTTATAGTTGCTGATTTGCTAATAAATCAGATGGTTATCAATGTACCATGGTCTCACACACCTGAACATTGGCTACTCCAGTAGTGATGGCTATTGGTAAAGAGACATCAAATCCATTAATTTTCAATGATTCACCTCTCACAGGAGTTAACACACCTGGATGTGATGAGAATAGTATGAAACTTAAAGAGATTTGATGTACATATTTTTATGGTTGCAGCCAAGTTCAAGTGAAAGTAATGGTGACCAGTATACATGTTTTGGAGAAGATTTCTTATTCCTGCTGAACTATTGAGGTTGCTGCTGGATGCTATAGAAGTTGGAATCTTGCAAGTTATGGATGTTGCTGCTGGTTACTCAATATTGTTGCTGCTAAGTCGCAGTCCTCAAGCCTGAGAAGTTCAAAACTCTATCACAGTGGAATCTTGCAGGTTAACCTAGTCAACCTCAAGATTAGGGGAGGATTGTTAGGATCTCTGGGAAATAAGAGTTTCATTGTTGCTGCCGATAGTGTTAAGCTGGTTTCTGCCGATAGCTTTGGTTCCTGCTGAAAGCTCATTGCTGCCGACAGTGTTATCTTGTTCCTGTCGATAGTGTTGTTGCTGCGGATAGTATTATTTGTTATCCGCATATTTAGAATGTTTGTTAAGATTTATTTTTAGAAGAGATTGTCGTTTATCTCTTCACACGTTTTCTTGTAGAACGGGTTAGGGTTAGGTGATCTTGTTAGTATAAAAGATAAACCCGTCTATGAGTTTATGGACACCTTTAACGTTTTCAATATTCAATATCACAATTCCTAGTTCATAGTTTGATCCATAGAGGATCATTGTCATTTAGAGTTTTCTTCTTTATTATACTTGCTGTTTAGTTTCCGCATAAACGCTTGTATAGCATACAGAGGTTCTTGTTTATACCAAGCTCAATCAAGCTCGAAGTACTCGTTCCTACAGTTCATGTTTCTTAAGACGTTCAAGCAAGTTACCGTAAGGAAGTTAGCCAGTTTTCTTAAGCCTAACATAGATGAACAATCATCCAATACAACTAATAACACACTAATAACCAATAATCAATAGCTAGGTTTCATTAGATCTAAGCAAACACAAAGAAAACCTAGCCTAGCATGTTAAACAAAAGACAAGAACAAGATAGAATCAAACAACACATAGACATATTGAATGATTAATTGATAACTTATCTTCAATGTAACATGGAAGATCTCAAGGCAAAAAGCCTTGAAAAAGCTGCTAAAATCGTCTTAGGGTTTTTCACACACAAAGTTCCACAATAAGTTCCACACTAATGACAAAAAATTGCAAAACTATATATAGACTTTCAGATCTGACGGCGTCACGTTATGGAGTGTGACGCCGTCACCTCGCCGCTTTTAGGGTTCCCGGATTGCCTTCTTGACGCCGTCCCTCTTTAGCTCTCCAAAATCCGTTCTGGCTTATCAAGGCTTGACGCCGTCAGAATTAGGCGTGACGCCGTCCCTCTTTAAATTAAGTCGTGACGACCTTGATCACTCCAAAGGGTGACGCCGTAGAATTCCCATGCAAATTTCTCTGGCTTATCATGAGTAAATTTCACATCCACCACTTTTGCCAAGCCATGACGCCGTCTGGGGATAATCCTGACGCCGTCAAAGGTAACTTCCAGCATAATTTTAAGACTTTGTCGTTTTCTTCACTTTTATGCTCCAAAAATGTCCAAAATGCTTCCTTTTCCAGATTTCTTCTCAAAAGTACCTAAAATGACAAAAGGAACGATTTAGGGCAATATTTGATCAAATAAATACGATTTAGGGCTTAAATGACCCCCTAAAAGCGGTACACTTTTCGCTTCATCAAATACCCTTACACTTGAGATTTGCTTGTCCTCAAGCAAATGCGCTTTTATTCTAATCAAAATACAAGTTAGGGGTCATTTAACGCTAATATAAAAGTAATTACAACAAATAATCGTTCCACTTTAATCATAATAAGCACGGAGATTACATACTAGCACCTCACAAGTAGTGTTTAGATACTCACATCTCTCAAGTGTCATCAAAATAAATCTCATAAATGAAAACGGATAATATCTCTCACTACCTGTCATAGCTAATAGATTACCATAGGCTTGGGAAAGGATCAAAAACCTCCTCCACTAGGCGTAAGCACCTAAGATAAACTATCAAAGAGGGCTTTTACATGGGTTATAACGTTAGGTGTAGGGATATGATAAACACGGTTTTGTTGGATAAGGGATATTTTGCTGGTGGCGAGTTAAAGATCTTGATTAATTACATGTACTATACAATGTTGCTAAGCCAAGACTCGACTCAATCTTAAGCTAAAAACAAAATGACAAAAAACATAAAACAAATAAAAAATGAAACGGGATGGTAGTCCGTATGTTTTTTCAACTTTTCTTTTTCTCATTTTTTTGTATTTTTCTTGATTTTTCGATTTTTTTTTTTTTTTTTTTTTTGACATACACTCTTGCCCTACCATCCAAAATAATACATCATAGGGGCGTTGCATTCCCCTTACACTTGAACTTTTACATAACTTTACAAATAACTATTCTAATGACTCGAATTAAGATAATCAAAACACTTGGAGTACTTTTAAAATATTTAGCACATATGGGGGTAATAAATGATGTTCTTCCCCATTACTCCATTACACTAGTACTTTTACCCATGAGTCCCAATCGTCCCAAAACAATATGTACAAAGATATGACTCGACTTAGCAACCATGTAATCAATTAGATAATTAACTTGGGTTTAAACAAATGTTGTAACAATAATGCACTAAAAATGAGTGCATACAAGGTAGGCTAAGGCGATTTGGGTGTACATTTAAGTGGGGTGTAAACAAATTCTTCCTTTAAGTAAAATGCTTAAAGGTCGAAACGAAAAGATAGGCTCTGAGGGGTGTACTAGGGGTATCGTGTACTAAAAATGAGTACAACGCAAAGGGTGTGGGAGAATTACTTGACCAATGTAGCCAATGTAATTATAACAAAAACACAGTTGTAAAACAATGGGTTAATCCTAATGCCTCTTATCATGTAGTAAATCTAACTACACGAATGTAGTCTCACTTGTGGCCTCGGAATGGTCCTAACGCAAGTTCTAGAATCTAAGTGCTACCGGTACACACATCATAGCATAAATGCTTTTCCTACCAATTCTAGGGGCGAACCTCACATATTTGGGAGTGGAAAAATTTTTAGTGGTACGGTTTTTGTGCTAGTCATATAACTCCTATCCATGAGACGCTCATTAAGATCAAAGTTTCACTCCTAAATGTTGTAAAAAATTTTAAATTTGGCACTAAAATTGCCCTAACAGGTATTTATCTCAGTTTTATTACACATCTACCATCAAACAAACAAAAATCAAGTGCAATTGCATTCTCTAATCGTACTTTTACCCCCCCCCCCTTACACTTAAGATGAACATTGTCCCCAATGTTCAAATAACAAGATGTAAAAGAAAAAAAGTAAAAGAATGAAATCAAATACTCCCCTGATTCGTTCGGTGGATAATGAAGTAACATGGTTAAATCTTCTTCCAAAGTAATGTTGAAGCTCCATGACTAATGCATCGCCATAAGCTTGATCCAACAAACATTTCCTTGTCCAAAATAACCTGATAAACCTGAGAAAACAAACACGAAAACCTGCATAACATCGGCGGGATAAACTCTATATATAAGGATATCGTAACACCCCAACCCGACAAGGGTAAAGATATCACAATGATGGTTTCATATCAGATAAAACAAAGCATACATCTATAGCAATACAAGAATACTCAAAGGTTACAAATGAAATACAGATACTATAAGGTTACAAATGGACTTCCACTAAATACAAATTCTGAAATAATAATAATAACTTCTAATCACTTCTAAATCCAGAATAGCTATCAGTCTTCTAAGTCCAAAGGTACTCTCCACCCATTCCCAGCTTCCTACTAAAACCTGCCGCAGGAAAAGAAATGCGGCTGAGCTACGAGAGCTCAGTGAACAGATATAACGGTAACAAGCAGTAGCATAATGAATAATACATGAGTAAATGAGAATGAAAGCATGAATACATGGTAAGAATACATGGTATCATAAGGGAAAGGAAAAAGGTGCATGGTAAAGAAAGGTCAGTAATCCACTACGAGCCCATAACATAACATGAATCATAATCATAATCATAATCGTAAACATGCAGAGGGGAGACCTCTTAGTATCCTGTGAATATGAGGGGTGTCCTCAATCATGGGTATCCTGTAAATATGAGGGGTGTCCTCAATCATGGGTTGGAGTAGCTAGCTCCCAGAGTGTGAAAGACGTGTATCGCACACACCATCAGTCACCATGAATAACATAACATAACATGAACATGAACAAATCTAGGATGCATCCATACGCCCTCGGTGGCCATAATCTGCCTCTACATAAACATGAATCATAAACATAAACGTGCAGGGACGGGACAGGTCATCACTCTCCTGCCCTAGAGTCATGCCATCGGTGCATCGACTGACATGGACATGAAACCCTCATGCCTAGTGAGTGGCTTGTAGTATCAAACTGAGGGTAAAGGTCAAGTATCATGAATCATGTTTTTAGTTTACTTGCATAGGTCAATATCTTGTTTCATAAGTTCATAATCATAGGTTCATAATCATGGTTCATAAGCAAGGTTCATAAGCAAAGGTTCATAAGCAAAGGTTCATAAGCAAAGGTTCATGGTCAAGGGTTCATAATTAAAGGTTCATGAATGAAAGGTTCATAATCATAAAAGTTTCAATATCATGATGGTTCAAAAGATCAGAGTTCATGAATGAAGGGAACATAGCAATGGTATAGGGAACCCTAATACGAATCAAAATCAGAGAATGAAGGCCTCTTATCAAAGAAGCAGAATATCTGTACCTCATACCGCAACCGAAAACACAACAGAAAATATCAAAGTCGGAAGCAGACTCCATCTCCAGCGAATCTACACGAATTCATGACTGACTTATTAAAAGCTTATTTAATTCAGATTACTTATTTTAGTCGGCTTTCCAGTTTTAGTAACTTTCCATATTTAGCAGGTTTCCATAATTAGCAGGTTTCCATTTTTAGAAAGTTCCCATAATCAGAAAGATTTAAGTGTCATGGCTTAGGTTAAGTCATTATTTAAGCATATTATGGACATAGGTAGATTTTAACAAGTTATGATAGTTCAGAGTTAAATATGACAAGTTTCCATAATTTAGGGTTTTAATTGTAAATATTCCAAAGTTAAGGGTCTTAAATGAAAATATTGCAAGTTACTGATTAAAACACATATTTTATTCAGAATCACCTTTTAGTCCTTTAATTTTCATAATTTACACTTTACACCCTTTAATTATCAAAATTACAAAATAAACCTTATAGTTACATAATTTACAATTTAACCCATATAATATCCATAATTACACAATTGACCCTCACATTTACTAAATTACAGATTATACCCTCAAATATAAGTGTGGTACGAATTCAAGCCCCTTAGTTTCACATAATTGCATTTTTAGTCCCTCCATTTAAAATAATGTAATACGAAACCCTAATTTCCCATTTAATTCCAAATCTTGCAAATTTACACATAAGACCCTCATGTTATAATTTTTACACTTTAGTACTTATCCAATTAACATTATAAAAATGGCCCACAAGTTTATTTAATTACAAAACACCCCCTTATCATTTAATCTCAAATCGTATACCATTTTAAAATACAATTCTTAACCCTAATCTTTCCCAATCATTAGGCCATCATTATTACATCATTAAAACCTTAATTGGACCAGATTTAATCAGATTACACAAACCCTAATTAGCTCGTTAGGGTTTTTCTTAAAATTTTCATTCGAAAACAATAAACCCGATTTGGACTAAATTCAATCACGACCATTTTAAGCTTCTAAAAATCAAACCACTATTTTTCCTGGTTCATACTAATTATATAGAGTCTAAGAAAAATAATATCCATGCCCAGAAAATTCGTTTTCAATATTTTAGAATTCACACACGTTTTAATACATTATATTCACAACGATTAACCTAGGCTTCTAAAATTCGAAATACTATTTTTCCCAGCTTATATGATGACCAAGGAACTCATAAAAATTAATATCATAGCCCAGAAAAATCGTATAGTATGTTTTGTATAATTTACCCGTTTTACTCATCTATAATTCATTCGACCCTCTAAAGCTTGTATGATTCGAATTAAATAATTTTCACAGGTCTTATATGATGAATTAAGCATAAGAAAAATACTAGACCAATTATTGAACGTGTGGATAAATAGAAAAGGAATTAAACCTTGCGGATGAAATAACGACTAGCCAAAAATCTCACGACCAAACGAATGCACTTCAAACCTTGAAACCAATTTTATTAGCTCCCTTAATTGATGAATGACCTCAGAAAAATGACCCACAAATTTTAGAGAGTTGGATGGATGAGTTACGAATTTGTGTGTATTTTTTGATAGTTTCGGTTTAGTTTTAGAAGATAATTAGGAAGGTTAGCTAAATAAGGAGGTTAGGCCGAGCTATGGGGGGAAAATGGGCTAAAATTTCGTCCATTATTTGACCAAAATCAAGAGGATTTAATTTGCATTAATTTTCCAAATTAAAGTGTAGTTATTTAGGTTTAAATGCATTTTAATTACAATTATTTTAAATAAAGTTGCATTTTGGTTTTTGTACAAAGTAATTAGGTGAATTAATAATCTTTGGGCATGTAGGAATTATTTTATTTCATGTATAGCTTATTACCAAAATTTCGGATCAGTTTGGTACTTTAAATAACTTTTAATCAACCTTTAAACTTGTAGGGGCAAATTGGTCATTTTACATGTTTTAGATTTTTAGGGTTTTACAACTCTTCCCCTCTAACAGAAAAATTTCGTCCTCGAAATTTGAAGTCGCAAAGTGAAGCGAAGTCGTAGCAAATCGCCAACGATCGTTACAAACATTTTCATGCCCGAGGAGGTTTTTCCAAAGATCTTCAGACCAAATAGTTTCTCATGATTCAAATCAAAACGAGGTGGTTTCAAATTTTCTCAGAAGGAAACAAAATAAGTTTGATTTTGATCAAAAGGACCATTCAACAAAAATGGATGATAGGTGAGTCTTCTGAAAAGCTTATATGAAATACGAACAGAATTTCAAATCAGATTAACTGTATCATCAGTGGAGAGTTCTACAAAGAGTTTAAGATATAAAACTAAGGTCAACAGAATGAAATACGAGAGTTCAAAACTCATCCAGATATTTAATGAACGAAATCAGAGTATACACATAGGTAGAATGAACCTAATGTCTCACTAAATCACGGATAACCAACGGAGGTCAGATTCTAAGCTTCTTTGGTACTCCCCCAAGATATCCTATGGTCACAATGAGTGCACGTTATATGGTGTAAGTATTATCATGTTGATCAGGCGTCATAATACTAGCACCACCTAAATATGCCCTCATGATGATCATACTTTATCTCAAGTCGTAATCAAAGCCACCTATCTTAATCCACCTAGTACTTCTACTGTCTCAGAGGTCATCAAAAATCAAATCCATAGCTAAGAGGAGAACGAACTACTCGAAAGAGTTAACGGAAGTCCCAGAATGTCTATCAGAATTTGGTACATCATTAAAAGCATCAGATCATCCATTATTCGTCAAATTTCACATAACAAAACCATCGCCCACCATACGCAGAATGAACACCGAGCGGAATTACTAACAGGGAACATAAATCATTCAGGGAATCCTATCTTAAGTAACGGAAATTTGAGTAGGTCAAGAGGAAATGAATTACGTCATCCATAGCTTCATTCTTCACCAAAATCAACTCTTCCAAACACAAACGTTCACTTCAGAATTATCATCCATTCAAATACATGATCTTAAACTTCTTCCAAGTCCATGCAGTCTATCGTATGATCATAGAGTGGAAAAGAAATATCAACTCGAGTCTGGTCCCTCAAGCCTTCGGCACTTCTCCTTGGAACTGTGGTGTAGTAACGTGAATCTCCGGTATGGTCACTGTGCATTCTTCCGTTCGCTAGTCTGCTTCTGTTCTCAATTCCTCTCAGTACAACTAAGACGAATAGAGAAGCAAGACTGCGTGTCTTCGACAGGTCTTCAGCACAGTTCAGAATTCGTCATCTCAAACTGCCGTCATCACCGGATGCATGGTAGTGTTGTCTGCTACAATCTCTAGGTGCCAATCAAGTCTGTTTCCTCCAGAATAAGGGTCCTTTTACAAGATGATTTACATGCTCCTCTTTGTGCATAAAACTGAAATACTTCCCGGCGGTTACTCTCAGTTTGTCATCTCCCATCTTAGAAGTTCTTGTGGTTGCTTCTTCAGTCCTTCAATCATCCACAGAGGTCGTCTGGTACGGAGTTTACAAGATAGAATCAATCATTGATACGCTGATTTGAAAGGTGGTCATGGTAGTGATACGATTAGGTTTACGATAGTCAATACTCCAAAGTTTTCTCTTTCTTCTTCACAAGCTAACAGGGTATGCAAAATGAAACACTGAGGTGAACAAAATCATATTCCATCATCTTACCCAATTTCTCAACTTCTATGGCATCATGGTCCGTCAACCAGGATTGGTTCAAATTTTCATTCTACTTCTCAACCGGAAAGGGAATCCAAGAGTGCCATCATAGGACACCAGGAAATTTGCATAATAAAACTCCCAAGGCCAAAGTTTTCTAAGAGTGGATAATAGGTGTCAGGAGACAATCAACAATCAAATGAAATCGAGATAGAAGTTTCCATAGTAGGTTAGGCTTAACATATTTGAGCGGTTAAAAGGTTATCATAACGAAAGTGGGATGAAACATATTACTAAAGGTCATAAATCAGATATGGTTGGCGGCGTATGAGGGCCAGTCAATCCATAACTTTAAGACCTCAAAATCGAGTATGTCAAAGTAAACGGATTCGTAGGATGAGTACGGTCGCCAAGCCAAACGGATAGTTCATATATCAAGGTCAAGCACATGGTTCATCAAATAGATAAGCGAACAATTCAAAGTGTTGGATTCTTGTTTGGCTAAATAGCATAAGTAGCAGGTAGGTTGTGAGTCATCGGAAATATAAAACATCGTATAACTGTCAAAAGTGAGGCATATAGAATATCAGTAATCAGCATCATCATGCTCGGCTAAAAATTTCACATCGAGACAAAATTATCGTCATATCCATGACTAAAATCGCCAGAGTTCTCATAGGAGTAGTAATGGATTTGCAAGACAGAGTAGTATCAGATGATACATTTTCATCCAGCACGGGTAATGAATTTATAGAATGTGTCAAACACATTAGGGTTAAATGACCTTCGGGATGGTCAGAAAAGTTTCAAATTGTTTATCAAACAGGTCGGAAGTGAAAATCAAAGTCAGGTAGTGATGGCAAAAGTTTAACAATCGGAAATCATGGTAGGGAGTTCAAATGGTCTCAAACACCAAAGGTGAAACATAGGAGGGTAGTCGTCAATGATCAATCAACCTATCCTTTATCAGAATACAAATCAAGCTAACTATTCAATGAAAACATATCGGCAATGCAAGTCTTATCGTTCAAAAGTGAGAGGAAAGCATTCTTATACTCATGGGAATAGAGATGTTTAAGACGAACTCAGATAGGGTCAGAAGATTCATAGACTATCAAAAGCATATAACAGAATGCATCAAGTAAGAGATTCTCAGAATACCCGAAAAGACATCAGAATGATTAACAAAAGAATCAGAGGTCGAAGTCGGAATCTTAGGTGGTGCAAAGCGTGAGCTTAACAAGCAGGGCATAAATCAGAGTGATGCGGAATCAATGCTACTTAAACAAAAGCCTTATAGTCTACCCATTCCTCACTTGGTCAAAACTTAAGTTCCTATAGGGAAATCCTAAAGCAATTCTTAAAGGTTATCTTATGAGCGCATACAGTGGAAACTTAGTGGTCTAACTTACACAGGTCAAGGGTAAATGTATTACGAGTCGCAACCTGTCTCTGATACCATAAATTGTAACACCCCAACCCGACAAGGGTAAAGATATCACAATGATGGTTTCATATCAGATAAAACAAAGCATACATCTATAGCAATACAAGAATACTCAAAGGTTACAAATGAAATACAGATACTATAAGGTTACAAATGGACTTCCACTAAATACAAATTCCGAAATAATAATAATAACTTCTAATCACTTCTAAATCCAGAATAGCTATCAGTCTTCTAAGTCCAAAGGTACTCTCCACCCATTCCCAGCTTCCTACTAAAACCTGCCGCAGGAAAAGAAATGCGGCTGAGCTACGAGAGCTCAGTGAACAGATATAACGGTAACAAGCAGTAGCATAATGAATAATACATGAGTAAATGAGAATGAAAGCATGAATACATGGTAAGAATACATGGTATCATAAGGGAAAGGAAAAAGGTGCATGGTAAAGAAAGGTCAGTAATCCACTACGAGCCCATAACATAACATGAATCATAATCATAATCATAATCGTAAACATGCAGAGGGGAGACCTCTTAGTATCCTGTGAATATGAGGGGTGTCCTCAATCATGGGTATCCTGTAAATATGAGGGGTGTCCTCAATCATGGGTTGGAGTAGCTAGCTCCCAGAGTGTGAAAGACGTGTATCGCACACACCATCAGTCACCATGAATAACATAACATAACATGAACATGAACAAATCTAGGATGCATCCATACGCCCCCGGTGGCCATAATCTGCCTCTACATAAACATGAATCATAAACATAAACGTGCAGGGACGGGACAGGTCATCACTCTCCTGCCCTAGAGTCATGCCATCGGTGCATCGACTGACATGGACATGAAACCCTCATGCCTAGTGAGTGGCTCGTAGTATCAAACTGAGGGTAAAGGTCAAGTATCATGAATCATGTTTTTAGTTTACTTGCATAGGTCAATATCTTGTTTCATAAGTTCATAATCATAGGTTCATAATCATGGTTCATAAGCAAGGTTCATAAGCAAAGGTTCATAAGCAAAGGTTCATAAGCAAAGGTTCATGGTCAAGGGTTCATAATTAAAGGTTCATGAATGAAAGGTTCATAATCATAAAAGTTTCAATATCATGATGGTTCAAAAGATCGGAGTTCATGAATGAAGGGAACATAGCAATGGTATAGGGAACCCTAATACGAATCAAAATCAGAGAATGAAGGCCTCTTATCAAAGAAGCAGAATATCTGTACCTCATACCGCAACCGAAAACACAACAGAAAATATCAAAGTCGGAAGCAGACTCCATCTCCAGCGAATCTACACGAATTCATGACTGACTTATTAAAAGCTTATTTAATTCAAATTACTTATTTTAGTCGGCTTTCCAGTTTTAGTAACTTTCCATATTTAGCAGGTTTCCATAATTAGCAGGTTTCCATTTTTAGAAAGTTCCCATAATCAGAAAGATTTAAGTGTCATGGCTTAGGTTAAGTCATTATTTAAGCATATTATGGACATAGGTAGATTTTAACAAGTTATGATAGTTCAGAGTTAAATATGACAAGTTTCCATAATTTAGGGTTTTAATTGTAAATATTCCAAAGTTAAGGGTCTTAAATGAAAATATTGCAAGTTACTGATTAAAACACATATTTTATTCAGAATCACCTTTTAGTCCTTTAATTTTCATAATTTACACTTTACACCCTTTAATTATCAAAATTACAAAATAAACCTTATAGTTACATAATTTACAATTTAACCCATATAATATCCATAATTACACAATTGACCCTCACATTTACTAAATTACAGATTATACCCTCAAATATAAGTGTGGTACGAATTCAAGCCCCTTAGTTTCACATAATTGCATTTTTAGTCCCTCCATTTAAAATAATGTAATACGAAACCCTAATTTCCCATTTAATTCCAAATCTTGCAAATTTACACATAAGACCCTCATGTTATAATTTTTACACTTTAGTACTGATCCAATTAACATTATAAAAATGGCCCACAAGTTTATTTAATTACAAAACACCCCCTTATCATTTAATCTCAAATCGTATACCATTTTAAAATACAATTCTTAACCCTAATCTTTCCCAATAATTAGGCCATCATTATTACATCATTAAAACCTTAATTGGACCAGATTTAATCAGATTACACAAACCCTAATTAGCTCGTTAGGGTTTTTCTTAAAATTTTCATTCGAAAACAATAAACCCGATTTGGACTAAATTCAATCACGACCATTTTAAGCTTCTAAAAATCAAACCACTATTTTTCCTGGTTCATACTAATTATATAGAGTCTAAGAAAAATAATATCCATGCCCAGAAAATTCGTTTTCAATATTTTAGAATTCACACACGTTTTAATACATTATATTCACAACGATTAACCTAGGCTTTTACAATTCGAAATACTATTTTTCCCAGCTTATATGATGACCAAGGAACTCATAAAAATTAATATCATAGCCCAGAAAAATCGTATAGTATGTTTTGTATAATTTACCCATTTTACTCATCTATAATTCATTCGACCCTCTAAAGCTTGTATGATTCGAATTAAATAATTTTCACAGGTCTTATATGATGAATTAAGCATAATAAAAATACTAGACCAATTATTGAACGTGTGGATAAATAGAAAAGGAATTAAACCTTGCGGATGAAATAACGACTAGCCAAAAATCTCACGACCAAACGAATGCACTTCAAACCTTGAAACCAATTTTATTAGCTCCCTTAATTGATGAATTACCTCAGAAAAATGACCCACAAATTTTAGAGAGTTGGATGGATGAGTTACGAATTTGTGTGTATTTTTTGATAGTTTCGGTTTAGTTTTAGAAGATAATTAGGAAGGTTAGCTAAATAAGGAGGTTAGGCTGAGCTATGGGGGGAAAATGGGCTAAAATTTCGTCCATTATTTGACCAAAATCAAGAGGATTTAATTTGCATTAATTTTCCAAATTAAAGTGTAGTTATTTAGGTTTAAATGCATTTTAATTACAATTATTTTAAATAAAGTTGCATTTTGGTTTTTGTACAAAGTAATTAGGTGAATTAATAATCTTTGGGCATGTAGGAATTATTTTATTTCATGTATAGCTTATTACCAAAATTTCGGATCAATTTGGTACTTTAAATAACTTTTAATCAACCTTTAAACTTGTAGGGGCAAATTGGTCATTTTACATGTTTTAGATTTTTAGGGTTTTACAGATATAATGCTTGTAGAATGATAATTTTGCAGATTCCTGGAGATTATAAGTTATAGATTTAATAAAAACTTTTTATGAAAACAAAACTTTCAAAATTTTTCAGAAAATTAAACCTGACGCCGTCAGGTTGTAACTCCTGACGCCGTCAGAAATGATCTGACAGAATTCTCATGTTAAGTTTCCGGAAAAATTTTGGAAAAACCTATACCTTACTTCCTGGAAATCCTGCAAAACATCATTATGACTCGATACAAGCATTTGACTCAAACAATTACTAATATGTATGTTAATTTATTATTATTACGATTCATGTTCATTTGTGTTCTAATAAACCGATTTAGATTTCCCTTACACTTAACTTTTGCAAAATACCTTTATATGTAGTTAAGACGAAGTTAAAAATAAGATAAAGCATTTTCACAAATTAGTTTTGAACATGAATCAATAATAATAAAACTTAAACACGCATACGAAAACAAATAAAATCAAACAAACAAATAAACACACAAAGCAAATAAAACTTGGGTTGCCTCCCAAGAAGCGCTTTTCTTTATTAACGAGTCTTGTAGCTAGACTCAAGGTCACGGGTTCTACGTTTTTCCGTTTTGCTTCTCAATTGCCCCTCTAATCATCCTAACAACCTCCATATCAATTTTGTATTTAGGTCCAAGGTTCAAGCAATCTTTATAATAAAGGCTTCTCTTATTCCAAACATAGTCCATGCCTTTTTCTTTATCCTCATCATTGATGTCCTCAATCGCACCAATGTTGTCCTTGTCAAATCGAGGGACAAAACGAAATTCATTTACCCGATAAGGCATCCTATATGTGATCCTATCAATGTGGTCAGAAAACTGAACCGTGCCTCTCAAACGATCATACTTTAAATTGGATGCTTCAATAAATGGCTTACCTAACACCACGCGAGATAGGCGGCAGTCAACAACACTTGCCAAATCTTCTAAGATCATGAAGTTGGTGACAAAGGTAAAATTCCCAACAAGGACATGCATATCCTTAATCCTTCCAACGAAGTTGCAAACTCCGCCTGGGCACTTGGGGTCTTTCCTAGGCTCAAGTGGTGTGTTTATGATCTGGCTATAAAGGCCTGAGGACATCACTTGATTGGGGATTCACAGTCAATGTAAGCATGCTCAACGTATTGGTACCCAATCATACATTGTATCTTCACATTCCCGGGATCACCTCTCTTAATCTTTGGGTCAATTCTAACAAAAGGTGGTCGAGGGTTATCAACTAGGTTGTTATAGTAAGCAATCTCCTCCTTAGTGGGGTATTCATTGAAATAATCATCCAACCTAGGATCTACCTTTACTTCATCTATTTTCTCAGTCAACTTCTCAACCGTAAGATTATTACGTTCTAAGTAATTATCTGAGTATATGGTGGTCTCTAAGTTGTTCAAGGCATAATAAAGCTCTATGTTAATCATTCTACTAAGCTCTCTGAGCTCACTAATCTCATTCTCAAGTTGGCTACGCAACAAAGCTACATCGCCAGGTGTAAGGGGTGGATTCGCGTTTTCCATAATGGCAAACTGAATAGTCAATGAAAATTTTATACGAACAAAAGCACGAAGAAAATAGATAGACTAAAGAAAACCTAGAAAAATAAAATAAAAATCTCACTAGAAAGGAATCTAGTGAGTAGACCTATAAAATAAAAATTCAACCTAAACAATAACTATTCCCCGGCAGCGGCGCCAAAAACTTGATGCGTGGTTTTGCGACCTTACAACAGGTTTTACCTCTCGAGGGATCTCAAGAGGCTTACAACCCCACCAGGCAGTGTACCTGACCGATGTAGTATAGTGTAGTGGTAAGTACGGGGGATTGATCGTTCTCCACAGGGAATAGTGTTCGTTAGGTATGAAAAACTATTCTAATAGGCCTAAGGGTGAGGGAAGATTCTTTTTTATGTTTTTATATTTTTATGAAAGCAAGTAAAATCTCGGATTTGAAAGAGTGGGCGGAATTAGTTGCTAGTCAACTAACCCAAGTTACTACAAATGCAAATAAAATAAAATAACAGAAAATGAAAAGGTGGTAAAACTTATGTGGAGAGGAATGTGTTTACTTAGATTTCCTTACTCCCTAACTATCTTTTACCGGTTGATTAGTGTGTACTAATTGCGTGGATGACGGGTGTATTCCTTAATACCAATTGTGGGGTGGCGTACGTACTTCCCCAACTCTATGAACTCCTACTTCACTCCTATGTCGAGCCGGCTAGGAAGCTCCTAACATGGGATCACTAGAATTCGCTCATGCATTAAATACAACCATAAAAACCTTTAGTACGCATTGGTTCATGTTTCTTAAGACGTTCAAGCAAGTTACCGTAAGGAAGTTAGCCAGTTTTCTTAAGCCTAACATAGATGAACAATCATCCAATACAACTAATAACACACTAATAACCAACAATCAATAGCTAGGTTTCATTAGATCTAAGCAAACACAAAGAAAACCTAGCCTAGCATGTTAAACAAAAGACAAGAACAAGATAGAATCAAACAACACATAGACATATTGAATGATTAATTGATAACTTATCTTCAATGTAACATGGAAGATCTCAAGGCAAAAAGCCTTGAAAAAGCTGCTAAAATCGTCTTAGGGTTTTTCACACACAAAGTTCCACAATAAGTTCCACACTAATGACAAAAAATTGCAAAACTATATATATACTTTTAGATCTGACGGCGTCACGTTATGGAGTGTGACGCCGTCACCTCGCCGCTTTTAGGGTTCCCGGATGGCCTTCTTGACGCCGTCCCTCTTTAGCTCTCCAAAATCCGTTCTGGCTTATCAAGGCTTGACGCCGTCAGAATTAGGCGTGACGCCGTCCCTCTTTAAATTAAGTCGTGACGACCTTGATCACTCCAAAGGGTGACGCCGTCAGAATTCCCATGCAAATTTCTCTGGCTTATCATGAGTAAATTTCACATCCACCACTTTTGCCAAGCCATGACGCCGTCTGGGGATAATCCTGACGCCGTCAAAGGTAACTTCCAGCATAATTTTAAGACTTTGTCATTTTCTTCACTTTTATGCTCTAAAAACGTCCAAAATGCTTCCTTTTCCAGATTTCTTCTCAAAAGTACCTAAAATGACAAAAGGAACGATTTAGGGCAATATTTGATCAAATAAATACGATTTAGGGCTTAAATGACCCCCTAAAAGCGGTACACTTTTCGCTTCATCAGAAATATATCTTAATTTCCCGGCTCCTTTTCTTTAGTACTGTTGGTCAATACTCGTTCCATTAACATGCCCTCATTTTTGCATTTGTAGGGCCTAGAGCTTGATCGCGATTAGGAAGACATCAATATCTACACATCAGTTGCTTAGGTATATTCATTAAAATTTCATGTTTTTATATGGTTCCATCGTGTTTCTGTAGGAATCTCAAGAAGGCAAGAGGAAGGAGAAGCTCCTGAATGAGTTGCATGGCAACATGTAGGTAACGAAAAAAGTGACAGTGTCAATACTCGACAACATGTAGGTAACGATATAACTAACTAGATAATCTGGTTATAATGTTTGTGTACAGTCAAATAATATGCTTAGATGCAGATGAAAACAAAATGTGTAATGTAGCCATGTAGGGGAATATATAAAAGGGTGTTTGGGATTGCTCTACACGGAATTTTTCTCTAAATAGATTACCAATTTAATTTCTACTGTGAAAAGTTGGAATCTTTTATAGTTAAGTTAAGAAGATTAATACACGTTTTTAAAGCTAACTGTGTAGGCCTTATTATAATGAAAGAGTAGAGAATATGAAAATAAATATTGATTTTACAGCCAATGCTACTACACATCGGTAAGTTTTAATGTTTTATCCATTATGTTATTAACCACTTAGCATTTAGAATAAATTGCAATGACTGTTATTGACAAGTTAATACTTCATGTTCGGCAAAAAGCTGTGAGGGTAATGATCATCATGGTACGATGTACGGCGCACATTGGATTTGGATGATTGGAGGTCTAAAGGTATGTTATTTTTAAAGAAAAAAAATTAGTTGCCACATTCTTTTTTTTTCAAAGTTAGTGTGCGTGTACGTGTAAACCAAATTATTTTTAACCTGTAAAGACTATTATATTGTTGGTATGTTGTTTAAAAAGACAAACTTCAATGTTTTACTCTAAAGTACGTGAGTCTATTCATTATTTTTCGCAAATATTTTATTGGTTTTGTCTAGATTAGTTAATGGTCCATGGATGGGGGTGTTTGGATTAGCTTATTTTTGCACTCTCTACATATTTGTTTCTAAAAAGCTCATATTTGTTTATTATGAACTCATAAGCACGACTATGATCATAAAAGTTTGATCAACTAACGAATAATCAATCAATTTTCCTATATGAAAATACTCGCAACAGATAATTATAAGTGGTTCTAATAAGTAATCCGAAACACCTCCTAAGAGCAGTGACAACAAAACTGTTATCAATTATCTCATTATACATCAAGCCTTGGGCTGTGTATTATAAGTTAACAACTACCTTGAAGATGAAACCTAAGAAGTGAATGAGAAATAATTTCTAATGATACAGTTGGGATAATTTTGTCACTATTTCTGCATATGGCTTTTGAAACAATTTCTTCATCCGAATCTTTTTTATGCTAATTTTAATGAGATGAATAAAGATGTTACCAATGGCCTATTTGGTTTATGAAAAAATTATTGTAAATTAGTGTTGGGAATTAAATGTTCTGAAGATTAAGTTTCAAGAATTACAAGTATTAACAGTTCCAACTGCTGAGAAGAAATTCTCTAACAGTTCCAACTGCTGATGTAAATCTTAGGACTGCTCTAGTTATAACTAACCGTTCCAACTGCTGGTACAAAGAAGAGACTGCTAGTTGATACTGTTGAGTTGAGACTGCTAGATGGATAAGTATTGAAAAGATATTATTTGTATTTTGGTCAACAATATACGGTAGATAATATCTTACCCCATGTGCTTAGTTAACAAGTTGTGTACACAGATACATGTTGTATCTTATGTACTGACACACTCAAGTGATAAGTTAACAAAGTAAGTCGGCTAAGACTTTAAGCAATATTGTAATAGATCTCTTGGACTATAAAAGAGATCTTAGACTAAGAGTTGTAAAAAAAATACATGCATATGTTATTTTTGCAAGAACTCATAACTGTTAGATAAGAACAAACACAAGAATATCATAAGTTAGAAAAACTTAAGATTCAAGGTTGTATCCCTAGTGATATTTCAAGATCACTCGTATTATTATCATTAATAATATTGAATCGTTTGGTGATAATCTTTATGTGTTCATTGCTAACTAACAAACATAACAATTCCATTTCCATAACATACACAACCTTCTAAGTTTGGTTGAGTGAATTCCGCGCACTAAATCATATTAACACAACATATCATATACACAAAGTTGACAAGGTTTAACCACCTTATAGTGTATCTAGAGGGTCCTGGCAATTAGCATATCTTTATTATTGTAAATTGACATGTAACAATAATTTCAAACTTTCATACTATAACCGCTTACTTTTGGCCAAATTGTAACCAAAAGTAAACAACATAATGTTCCATTCATAGTTTTATTTTCTGATAATTCTTAAATATATATATATATATAAAAAAAAAAAAAAAAAAAAAAAAAAAAAAGCCATGTGATACACATTTTTTTCAATAGGGGATTGATGGTTCAATGATCCAAAAGGTGTTGGAAGCTGTTCACATTGCAGCCAATAAGAACACTCTTCCTGGTGATGTATCCGACATGGTTCCTAGTGGTCTCAGAAGGGGTGAGGGTCATATAAAATTGGCTTTAAGGATCAAGGGTGAAGCACAAGGTATACTTGTGAACCTTTAAATACTTCATTATATATCATGCACATACGTATACATCATTGTGTTTAGTCTGAAGGATCGTTAATGGTGCTTTTTTTGTTAAATTAGGGACAAAGTTGAAGGACTTTGTGGCTGCAATGGAGTGTAGTACCTTCCATGTATAAGTAAAGATGTGTGTATCCATCTTTGCTAACTATGGTGTGTTTGGATGCTACTTGTAATTAAGGGCAGAGTCGGTTTCACTTAAGGAACATGATGAAGCTCAATCTAGGGAGCTTCTGCAAAGGAAACAACAAGTAAAGGAAGTCCAAGAAAAGGGGAGAGAGGCAAATGAAAACGTAAGCTACGATATCTTTTATTTTATGTGTTAGAAAAACTATTTAAACCATGAAATAAGAAGTTATGGTCGATAATATGAGGCTATAGTTTCTCTTTCATTCAGCCTTTGCTGATTGTTCATTTAAATATTTTACTACTTTCGTGTGGTGCATGTTGAAGGGCTAATGATGGATATTGTTGCGGCATAAGAGGAGATCACAAGATGGAAAGTGGCGACACAACAAGAAGTTGCAGCAGGAAAAGATGTGGAACAAGAGTATGTAGCGCATGTATGCTCACTCATATTTTTTTATGTGATCATGCACCCAATCCATAAATTCACCTAATCCATAAATTCATAGGATTATGAGATATACAATGTTTTTTATGTGATATTGATTTAATATTTATGGATCTTAAGAATTCATTTCAATTTGACTGGGAGAAGTGTAGGGATTAGGATCTATCGATTGTAACAAATCTGGATTGTGTTTAGTGAATTACTAACTATTAGACTAAGGTTTTTATTGATGTAGCTATGAGAAACTAACTTAAGGTGGGTAGTCGTTGTGGTAGAAGAACAAGTAGCAAAAAAAAGTGGTAACATGGGTTTATTAACTTAACAACCTGCTATTAATTGGTTTTTAGCTAAATTACTGTGAAATGATGTCTGAATAAACTTGTAAAAAGTATACAAATTAATTGAAAATGATTGTGTAGGGTGTCAGCTTAAACACAATATGAATGACCAAAGGTCCAATATTACTTCTTTTCTAAACCAATAACTTATGACAAAATAATATAATCTTGATATGTTAGAGCGGTTGCTATTAAGAGAGACCATGTACCCATTACATAAACTCTATAGTATAGTTTTTCATGATTTATAATCTAGACAGCCACGAGCATGTCATATATGAACTAAAATAATAGTTTTTGGATATTTGTTACTCTGCAAAAGGTAACTTGATGTTAAAACCACTCAAACTTGTGTAAATTCAATCAATTATTACTAACTTGCTAATGTTTTATGTCGATGTTTGATACTGTATGTGTATAACTTATCCAGATGTATAAATTTGTCGACATTAGCTTATTAACTTTATAAAGTTGTTTGTATGCGTTGATAATCAGTGTAATTGAAGTAAGATCGTATCTGGTGGCAACGTTGGTAGATTTGCACTACTCCGCGTACAGTTATTACCCCTTCAGACACAAAGATGCCATTTAATTGAACAAAAGGCAGTTTCCTGTTCAATTGTATTTTGGTATGACGATTAATAAAAACCAAGGCCAAACATTGTCATAGGTTGGTTTGTTTTTTCCAAAGTCCGTATTCTCACACGGACAACTATATGTCGTTGTGTCAAGAGTCAAGAGCAAAAGAGGATTGAAGGTTCTCTGTTTAGACAAAGACGACAACTATTCAAACTCAACTACAAACGTTGTTTACAAAGAAGTCTTATGTTGCATATGAACAGGCAGCATTGTTTGTATATACAACATATTCATTATCTTTTGTATAAAACCGACAAGTTAGTTTTGTGGCAGTTTTGTGTTTATGATGGTTTGTGCTTTTCAATAAACCGACTGATTTTTGGGGTTACTTTGACTGGTTATCTACTGTACTTTGTATTTCTATGTTTGTAGTTTTCTAGTTTTGTAGTTTGTTTTGTTCTAAGTATTAGATTGTTATGTTATTTAAGCATGCGATTTGTTCATGGCCATTTTGCCATTAAGCCAAAGCTAGCTTTTTAGGGATGTGTCCTAACAGCTTCTAAGTTTTGGGCTTCTTTTTTGTTCTTGTTGCCTTTTTTTGGCCTTTTCTTAATAAAATTTACCGTTTGCATCCACTTAGCATTATTCACATGAGCAATATATTTATGATTTTCAATTTATTGCCATCAACATTTTTGACTTATTCATTATTTCTTTTACGTGTAAAAAAATTCCGACAAACAATTTTATGGGTGGATCATGAACCTAGTTTAATATATGTATATCTATACTACATATAAAAGCAAAATGGTCAATGTGGAAAAGTGAAAAAGTCAATATGTGAAATGTTGAAAAATTTATGTTAGGTTAGAAAAAACTTAAAACATCACAATAAAAGAAATGTTAACACTAAAAAAGGAATGTTGAATCATATGTTTCAAAAGGAAACTATTAATACACATCGAAACCCGGCGGGTTGACCCGGGACGCTTCAAACCCGGCGGGTTAACTCGGTTTAATTTGACCCGTTTTTTCGACCTAACCCGTTGAGTTGACCCTGTTTAAATGACCTATTTTTCGACCGGAACGGTTCAACTAGTTGAACCATCCGAGTCGAACCGGGTTTCAAAACATTATGTTTAATCCCCAAATCCTCAAACTTTTATTATTTTTCGTTTATAACCTATAAACTATTTTTTATAACTAAAACTATATGTCGCTATAAAATTCCGTTGCTATGCACGGGTACTTGTCTAGTGTTATATATATTCTCGTGAGCGAATCTTTTTGCTGCAAATTCCGAAATCCTTTCCATAAATATGTATCAATTTATTTTAGTAATTGATTTAAGCTTTCTATACAAGTTTAATACAAATTTGGTTTTGTTAACTAATGATATCAAATCTTGTTTATTATAGAGCAGATTTGCAAATAAAATTAATTTTTAGCAGTTATTTTTTCTTGATGACCAAGACAAGTTTACACTATAAATTAAACACAAGACTCATTCGTTTTTTTTTTACACAGAACCGAAAATATCACAACTCCAATCGTATCATGCTTTCTATATTCGATCAGAAACATGCATTGCTTTCGTGATCTTTCAGGAAAGTTTCTCACGTCAGGCAGTACATCTGCTTTGGTCGTTGTACCCTGAAAAATAGAAAATGAATGTGTTTTAAGGAAATCGTATTAAACACGAGCCTTGCCTCGACCTTTATTGCTTTCCTTTATTTTTCATTTAACAAGAGTCTGTCTTCTGCTTCTACCCCATTCTGTCTGTATTTAATTTTCTGTTATTTATTTACAGTTAATTTATATATTGTAATCTGATTTATATTAATAAAAGTGTAACTGTTTCCCTACAATTATGTTGCTATTATTGCAAATTAATGATTAAACACACTTTTAAGTGTGTGTTGAAATGTTAAAAAATGTTAAAACTTTTAGCCATGCTTTTGAAATAAGCCATACATTTGGAAAGTATTGAAAGTATCAATCTAAATTACATACGTTTGAAATTAAGCCATGCATTTGAATGTATTGAAAGTATCAGAAAGGAAAGTTCAACTACACATTTAAGTTCAAAGTAATTCAGGAAAGTATATTGCTGGAAACACCTATCACATTGATGGACAAGTGAAACTTATGAAACTTGTAAAACAAAAATGTACATTCAAGTTAAACCCGCCATTCACAATTAATAAAAACACACATACAAATACTCTCATCTCTTCCACCACCATACAAACACCACCTCCCGACGCCACCACCACCGAACGTCACCACCATCAACCCCACGACCACAACAGCTAAACTACCCATCCATCGACACCTACACCTCCACCGAAGTCCCCACCACCATAGATTCACGTACACCGAGACAAACCACCAAGACCATCGACCACCAAATTTCTTTTTATTTTTTATTTTTTTTAACTTAGGTTTTGAGGTATTTTTTAAATGTATACTTATCAAGTTTTAAAGGTTTTTGTTATAAATCTATAGATTTTATTTGTAAATCTGAGTTTCTATAGTATTTGGTATTTTTTTAAAGCCGCCGCCGCCGCTGCTGTCTTGTCGGAAACACTCACTGCCGTCGCTGTCTTGCCGCCGAGCCGACCACCACCACGAGCAGGGCAAGTTTTGAAGGGTTCTTTTATAAATATATGTATTCAACAAAGTTTGTGTACTTTCTTATATATTTAAGTTTGTATTATTTTAGTTTTGGATTTTTATGTTTGGGTAAGTTAAAAGTGTTAGATGATGGTAGAACTTGAAGATACGATGATGGATGAACATGCCAGCAAAATTTGAGGTTATTTATCTATTGTGTTACGTAATATTTTTTATAATGAAAATTTGTGGAAAAGAAAAAGAAACTACATAGGTTGGTGTGTAGTGTGTACTATCGAATGTTTTTATGAAGAGGCATGTGTCAGGTGAGAGGATGGAGCATGGTGGAGTGGTTGAAAAAAATATGAGGTTTATAGTCAAACTTTCAATACAAAAAGAAATGAGTCAATTGCATATATACTCACTAAAACTTGGATATTTGCATATATATCCAAAATATGCTTAACTTGCATTGTACATCATGCATTGAAAACTTGTATTTTGGGAAATATGCAAGTTTTTTAGTTTTAGTGGATATATATATATATATATGCAATATATATATTATATATATATATATATATATATAGTATATATATATATATATATATGCAATTCTCCAAAAAGAAATTCTACAACCAAAACTATTTCATATGAAGATTACATACAAAGCATTTTAAAGGATTCGACATTTTATTAATTATCAATGTTGTGGAAAACTAGAAGGGGGGGGTAGAATAGTTTTCCCGGTTTTTAAGTTCTTTTAGTTCTTTTAAAACTTCTCAAAAACTTTGCTATTGGAAACCTTTGATTCGATTCTTATGTGCAATCAAACAACACCAATATGAACAACACTCTAAACTAACTAATAATAAGTAATGAAAGTAAAGAGTAGAGATGGAAAGATCAAACCGGGACACAAGGATTTATAGTGGTTCGGCTACGAAGCTCTTCTTCGCCCTACTCCACACCCCGAGTGTAACAATTCGCATTTTCAGGATAATTTCTATTCCTGAAATTTTACTATTCATTTTTACGATTCACTTGCACTATTCATTCCTGAAATTTTTATTTCATATTCTCGTAAGTTAAATTATTTCCATGATAAAGTGAAAGTTTGATGCTCGTCGGGTCATTTTCGCAAAAGTTAATAAGAAACTATACGTTTGGTTTAAACGTCATTTAAACATCCTGCGCATAACAAAAACTAACTGCGACAATTTCCTCGCATCAGATTAATTCTTAGTACACTCACAATCAATTAGGGAATTTTTTATATTAAGTCAAAATGTTACCAAATAGACCATGTGTCTTACAGAACTAAACTTGCGTTTTAAGCAATTTTACTTATCCGCAACCTTAGCCTATAAGTGCACCATATTTTCTAAGACGTTTAGAAGCTTTCACATTTTTGGAAAAGTCAACATATTTTTCCCTCCTCCTTTGACCATAAAATCATTCCTTGATTATATAAATTATTCCTTGATTTTTAACACTTACGGTTTTAGGTCTAAATGATATTTAACACCAACCGACACCAGACTAAGCCTAGCCTAGACATTTTAAATCTTTTAAGTTCATTATAATCATATTAGAAAAGTTACATTTTACTTTTCTCAGTTTTACGCAACTTTCATACGTTTTACGTTTAACGCGTTTTAAACCTACATTTCCAGCGTTATCAGCGTTTTCGCGACCCATTAAACTTATCACTCATTTTTATAAGATAATAATGAGTATATTGACAAGTTAAATCATTCCTACAAGTTTCGTATTTTTACGATACCCGGTTTTACCTTTCATGATTTAAATACTTAAAGTTAGTGATTAACGGGACCAAAACTCACTCCGTAAGCAAGATAATACCAAGACTAAGCTTCTAGTCACCCTAATCTAAATGCGGCCGACTTTCTTGAAGTTTTAGTGATAAGAAAGGGTCTTGAATGGTTACATGTGTTATTATACACTTAGCTAAGTTTACTTAACATAAAAGACTTCTAAAACCTTACAACTCTTAACCTCCTCATTCTATTTTATATATATTCATTCAAGGACTTAGAAAACACATTTATCTTCATCTTTTCATCACCAAAACCAAACACCCTATAATCCATAACATATTGATCCTTTGATTTCCATGTTACAAAATATACAACAAAGTTCAAGCCCTTAGTGATCTCTACATGAACCTTAAGTTTGTTTCATGATTCCATGGTTGAATTAGAAGTTATACAAGGGTTTAAGGGGCTGAAGTTACAAAGTTCTTACAAGGTTAGATCAAGCCTAGCAAGGGTAGCAAGATGGATAAAAGATTGGAAGCTAGGGACTTTGGTTGAAAGGGTGTAGAATTTAGTGATCCTAGTTCATGGTTCTAGTTAATTTCATCACAAGGATTGTAAGCAAACTCTTATGTTTTCCTTTATTACTGTAAATATTAGTATTTTATATATTTAATATTTTTTATATACTTATTATAGTTAATTGTGCTTGGATAATTGGACTAAAACACTAGAAATCGTAGAAATGACTAGTTTTGCAAAACAGAAACTGGACAGGGGCTGTAAACATAATTACTGGGCAAAATTCATAAACTGAGAAACTTAAGTAATCACATAGGATTATAGATCAAAGTCTTGTGGTCGTTTCTCCGGGAGGCTCGTGCCGTAACTCATCCCGATGAATAAACTAGAGCCAAAACGGCAAAACATGTCATAATCTGAGTAACAGTTTTCAATAGGGTAAAACTCATAAAAGACGCATATAACCAAGTGTTAATCAAAACATAAAAGTTGTAGCTAACATCCTAACTTGAACGTGGCCGAAAACTGGGCATAAAACGGAGTCATATAGTCCAACTTATGGCCTTCTCCGTGAGACTAAAAGCTGCTGTAACCAACAACATACTTATTTAGGGACAAAATGGTAATTTTACACTAGTTAAATAAATTTTGAGGTAGTGGGACCAGCTAATTTGTTTAGTACATTCAAATACCTTTCCGAAGACGTAAAAACCGAGTCGTGATCATTTACGGTTTAGAAATGACGTATAAATTAAGTCAGAAATACTAAAATAACTAGAAACCCGTAACGTGACGAATATTAATACTTGACCACTTTTGCTTACAAACGTTAAACATCCAAGCATAATTAATGTAATAACTATATAAGGCATGTTTATATATTCACTTCGTTGTTTTAAAACCTAAGACATAAAATCATATTCTAGGTTGCGCGTAGAGGTTTCCCTGACTTATCCATCGACTTCGTCATACATTTGATATCATTAGTTTAAGGTGAGTTTCATAGCCCCTACTTTTATACATTTTGAATTACTTTTGGGGAGATACATGTTCAACTATTTTCATTTACTTTCACAAGTACTCTAAACTTTTAATGATTACCGTGAGTCATAGCCCTACCTTTTCTCATTTACTTGCTTAATAAACTCTTTGGGGGAGATTCATGCTTAGAAATATTTTACTTACTTTATTTACATACATGATTTGCCTTTACATAAATACTTGCATACATACATGATTGCGTTCAACATGATTGCATTATTCTTGATTGCATTAAAAACTATAACTATACTTGATACAAACGTGCATCCTAACATTGAGGTGTTGGAAGGCCATTAATTTGGATACATCCCAAATTAAGTTGTTGTAAGGCTATTAATTTGGATACATCCCAACCGTGAGTTGTTGGAAGACCCTAGTGGTGTGTTGTGCATCCTGACTGTATGTCGGAAGACCCTTGTGGTGACATTTATACTTTTAACTACTATGATACACGTATACATGATTGATATGTTATTTTTAGCAGTGGGTTGTAAACACATAAGTTGCAAGTTTTGTATGGGCGGAACTTGAAACTGAATGGATTTACAATGCCTTTGCTGAATGAACATTCCTTAAAGGCTTTACATGTTAAACAAACTCTATGAACTCACCAACCATTGTGTTGACACTTTAGCATGTTTATCTCAGGATCTTAGGGAATTAGCATTGGCTTGGAGCATATAGTCGCACGACATGTTTTGAAGACTATACTTTTATCATTACCATTCGATACGCTGTAAAAACAGTTTGGAACTCATGTTTGTAACTCTGATTTCATTTATCGAATGGTAACTTTTCAAAACGTCTCATTTAGAGGTCGTTTTCTATAACTTATACTTTGTATTATGAAGTAGCACCCAGTGACACAATCTTCCGCTGCGATATTTTGAGGGTGTTACAGATTGGTATTAGAGCTATAGTTATAGAGAAACGGGTCTAAATTGAGACCTAAACTATAACTGCTTATCCACAAAAACGTTTTATAGCCTTCCGCTCTTCGTGCCTTCCATCCTCCAGACAATTATGTGATTTTTAGACATTTTATTATACACGAACATACTATCACATTAATATATAACACACACTGAATTCCAGGACGGAATTCCCTTAAGGAGTAGAGACTATTCGCATTTTTCAGGTTAATTTCTATTCTCGAAATTTTACTATTCATTTTTACTATTCACTTGCACTATTCATTCCTGAAATTTTTATTTCATATTCTCGTAAGTTAAATTATTTCCATGATAAAGTGAAAGTTTGACGCTCGTCGGGTCATTTTCGCAAAAGTTAATAAGAAATTATACGTTTGGTTTAAACGTCGTTTAAACATCCTGCGCATAACGAAAACTAACTGCGACAATTTTTATCGCATCAGATTAATTCTTAGTACACTCACAATCAATTAAGGAATTTTTGATATTAAGTCAAAATGTTACCAAATAGACCCTGTGTCTTACAGAACTAAACTTGCGTTTTAAGCACTTTTACTTATCCACAACCTTAGCCTATACCTGCACCATATTTTCTAAGACGTTTGGAAACTTTAAAATTTTTGGAAAAGACAACATATTTTTCCCTCCTCCTTTGACCATAAAATCATTCCTTGATTATATAAATTATTCCTTGATTTTTAACACTTACGGTTTTTGGTCTAAAGGATATTTAACACCAACCGACACTAGAATAAGTCAAGCCTAGAAATTTTAAGTCTTTTAAGTTCATTATAATCATATTAGAAAAGTTACATTTTACTTTTCTCAGTTTTACGCAACTTTCATACGTTTTACGTTTAACGCGTTTTAAACCTACGTTTCCAGCGTTATCAGCGTTTTCGCGACCCATTAAACTCGTCACTCATTTTTATAAGATAATAATGAGTATATTGACAAGTTAAATCATTCCTACAAGTTTCGTATTTTTACGATACCCGGTTTTACATTTCGTGATTTAAATACTTAAAGTTAGTGATTAACGGGACCAAAACTCACTCCGTAAGCTAGATAATACCAAGACTAAGCATCTAGTCACCCTTATCTCAATGTGGCCGACTTTATTGAAGTTTTAGTGATATGAAAGGGTCTTGAATGGTTACATGTGTTATTATACACTCAGCTAAGTTAACATAACATAATAGACTTCTAAAACCTTACAACTCTTAACCTCCTCATTCTATATTATATATATTCATTCAATGACTTAGAAAACACGTTTATCTTCATCTTTTCATCACCAAAACCGATAACCCTATAATCCATAACATATTGATCCTTTGATTTCCATGTTACAAAATATACAACAAAGTTCAAGCCCTTAGTGATATCTACATGAACCTTAAGTTTGTTTCATGATTCCATGGTTGAATTAGAAGTTATACAAGGGTTTAAGGGGCTGATGTTACAAAGTTCTAACAAGGTTAGATCAAGCCTAGCAAGGGTTAGCAAGAAGGATAAAAGATTGGAAGCTAGGGACTTTGGTTGAAAGGGTATAGAATTTAGTGATCCTAGTTCATGGTTCTAGTTAATTTCATCACAAGGATTGTAAGAAACCTCTTATGTTCTCCTTTGATTACTGTAAATATTAGTATTTTATATATGTAATATGTTTTATAAACTTATTATAGTTGATTGTGCTTGGATAATTGGACTAAAACACTAGAAATCGTCGAAAGGACTAGTTTTGCAAAACAGAAACTGGACAGGGGCTGTAAACGTAATTACTGGGCAAAATTCATGAACTGAGAAACTTAGGTAATAACATAGGATTATAGATCAAAGTCTTGTGGTCGCTTCTCCGGGAGGCTCGTGCCGTAACTCATCCCGATGAATAAACTAGAGCCAAAACGGCAAAACATGTCATAATCTGAGTAACAGTTTTCAATCGGGTAAAACTCATAAACGATGCATTTAACCAAGTGTTAATCAAAACATAAAAGTTGTAGCTAACATCCTAACTTGAACGTGGCCGAAAACTGGGCATAAAACGGAGTCGTATAGTCCAACTTATGGCCATCTCCGTGAGACTAAAAGCTGCTGTAACCAACAGCATGCTTATTTAGGGACAAAATGGTAATTTTACACTAGTTAAATAAATTTTGGGGCAGTTGAACCAGCTAATCTGTTTAGTAAATTCAAATAACTTTCCGAAGACGTAAAAACCGAGTCGTGATCATTTACGGTTTAGAAATGACGTATAAATTAAGTCAGAAATACTAAAATAACTAGAAACCCGTAACGTGACGAATATTAATACTTGACCACTTTTACTAACAAACGTTAAACATCCAAGCATAATTAATGTAATAACTATATAAGGCATGTTTATATATTCACTTCGTTATTTTAAAACCTAAGACATAACATCATATTCTTGGTTGTGCGTAGAGGTTTCCCCGGCTTATCCATCGACTTCGTTATACATTTGATATCATTAGTTCAAGGTTAGTTTCATAGCCCCTACTTTTATATACTTTTGGGGGAGATACATGTTCAACTATTTTCATTTACTTTTACAAGTACTCTAAACTTTTAATGAATACCGTGAGTCATAGCCCTACCTTTTCTCATTTAAGCTACATTTGATATCATTAGTTCAAGGTGAGTTTCATATCCCCTACTTTTATACGTTTCGAATTACTTTTGGGGGAGATACATGTTAACTATTTTCATTTACTTTTACAAGTACTCTAAACTTTTAATGATTACCGTGAGTCATAGCCCTACCTTTTCTCATTTAATTGCTTAATAAACTCTTTGGGGGAGATACATGCTTTGAAATATTTTACTCACTTTATTTACATACATGATTTGCCTTTGCATAAATACTTGCATACATACATGCTTGCGTTAAACCTGATTGCATTGACAACTATAACTATACTTGATACAAACGTGCATCCTAACATTGAGGTGTTGGAAGGACATTAATTTGGTTACATCCCAAATTAAGTTGTTGGAAGGCCATTAATTTGGATACATCCCAACCGTGAGTTGTTGGAAGACCCTAGTGGTGTGTTGTGCATCCTGACTGTATGTCGGAAGACCCTTGTGGTGACATTTATACTTTTAACTACTATGATACACGTATACATGATTGATATACTATTTTTAGCAGAGGGTTGTAAACACATAGGTTGCAAGTTTTGTATGGGCGGAACTTGGAACTGAATGGATTTACAATGCCTTTACTGTGTGAACATTCTTTAAAGGCTTTACATGTTAAACAAACTCTATGAACACACCAACCATTGTGTTGACACTTTAGCATGTTTATCTCAGGATCTTAAGGAATTAGCATTGGCTTGGAGCATAGAGTCGCACGACATGTTTTAAAGACTATACTTTTATCATTACCATTCGATACGCTGTAAAAACACTTTGGAACTCATCTTTGTAACTCTGATTTCATTTATCGAATGGTAACTTTTCAAAACTTCTCATTTAGAGGTCTTTTTCTATAACTTGTACTTTGTATTATGAAGTAGTACCCAGTGACACAATCTTCCGCTGCGATATTTTGGGGGTGTTACACCGAGTACCACACTCGAGAGTTTCAAGCACTATGTCAACAACCTCCCTTAAGGCGAAGAAAACCGTACACGTCGCTTATCCTATTTCCGACAGTAAGCTAGATGTTGAGTGCTAATCTTAGCTAGCACCAATCTACCACGGTCCACTTGACCAATCACTCAAGCCCAATGGCTTTAAGAGATCTCCAAGATCTCGACACGATCACAATGATCAACACTCACTTGACTAACTCTATCCTATTGACCCTTGATCTTCTTGATCAATCACACAAGCCCAATGGCTTCAAGAGATATTCACTATCTCTATAAGATCACAATGATCTTGACTCACTCTCTCACAAAAGAAAAATAATCTTGATGTATGCTATGATACAACAAGGTTGTAACAAATGTTACAATAAACCTAACAACTATAACTCTTGTATCTTCTTGAATACTTTGAGTTCTTCTCTTGCACTTGAAGAGGAATGACAACACCTTGTATCAACTTGGATACTTTGTGTTCTTCTCTTCCTATTGAAGAGGAATGAAGAGGATCTCTAAGTTGGATGATTGGATCACTCTTGAACAAAAGAAAATCTAAACTAAATGATCAAGAAAAGAAAATGGTGTGAGGGATTTAAACTCATAAGTTTATGTGTGAAAAAGGGTGAAGAAAATCTGTGAAGTAGGCTGGTATTTAGAGGCAGAAAAAATCTGGCCGTTACAGAGGGACGGCTCCACTAAATCACCGACGGCTCCACTAAATTTATTGGAACCGTGTCAGACAAAGACGCTCCATTTTTTGTCTTTTCGGGTGAAAACTTATTTGGGGAAGTTTGGAGCTGATTTTGGGGGGGGGGGGAATAGATGTTGTGTATTTTAAACTTATTTTTCAATTAAAACATTTCTTAATTATTCAAAAATAATTTGTAAATTATATTTTTGAAGAAAATATTTTGTCACATAAAAATGTGAAGTCTTAAATCAAAATTTACTTCTTTGATCATTAGTGAAGTTGTAAATTTGTTCTAGAGTGATTTGTGTAGAAACGGGATCTTCCGATTAAAAACTTGTTTACGTTAATTTTAACGTAACGTGATTTCACATTTTGTCATCCTCAAAACGTGAAGTTATCGAAAGATTGAAATAACGTTTTTAGAACATTATTTGCATCAACAATCTCCCCCTTTTTGATGATGACAAAACATAAACTCATTTTATGTTAAAGTTAATTTTAACCAAGTTTTTAATGAGTTTACTCCCATTTCTCCCCCTTTTTTTCGAAGCAAAAAGGTTGCTAAGACTCCCCCTTGATGTATACTCCCCCTCGTTTGGAGGATACCAAAGAATCGAGCAATGATTCGTGCTACAAAACAAGGTTAGATAACAAGTATACAAAATCTAACATGTAGCACGCATGACAAATATCCAACCACAAAAATGACTAAAGAGTCAAGCCCCAAACATAATAAAAGAAAACATTCATTCATAAAGACAAGCAAGGGTCATACATAAGTATGACCACATAATATGCATAAATAAAATGGACAACAAGAAACATAAAGTCCTAATGACTAGAGGCAAGCTTCATTTCCAAGAAGTGTCCTGAAGGTTTATTGGTGAAAAGCTAAACAAGATAATGTTTAGTTTTGTGGGCTATGAGGTGGTGGAGATGGTGACATCATGGGGGCTTGTGGTGGTGTTAAAAGATGTTCCACATAGGAGAACATGAAGTGGATTTCATCTCTCAAAAAGAAGATGACGTTGCGGTTGTGGAGGCAATATAGGCAATTAGCACTATGTATTACAAAGGGATAAGGTTAGATGGGTTGAGTCATGATAGGAGAGGGCGGTGGTGGTGAGTTTGTTGGTGATGGAGTTGGCATGGCATAGTCCAATGGAGTTATTGGTGAGAGTGTGTAATCCATTGAGGATGGTATGGTGTTGAGCGAAGGAGATGATGAAGATGTTGTGTAGGTAGAGGATGTTTTGGAAGGTGCATTAGGTGGTGATGGTGAATTGGGAGTAGCTTGGGAAGGTGGTGTCATTGCTTCATCATCTTTTGTAAGATCTACAAAGATAGGTCTTGTTGGTGGTCTTATGGTTATTATAGGTTTCTTTGAGATGTGAGAAGTGGATCCTTGTGTGGAGGACATTGTGTGTGTGTACGTGATGTGAGGTTGAAGATGATGTGCAAGATAATCTTGCAAGGATGAGGCCTTATATAGGCAAGATGGGTGAATTTTGAATTAAAGTGGATGGAAGTGTCCTATGGTGTAGCAAGGGAATCTTAGGGTGTATGTGAGGTTGGAAAACTTACAGGTTTGAGGTTAGGGTTGCAGGGATTTAGGAGGAACAGTGAAAATTCGTCAAACAGGTACACGGTTCCTCTAAACATCACACGGTACCGTTAAATTTAAAGGTATTGTGGCCTATTTAGTGGTACCGTGACACTGTTTTCACGGATTTTCATGTGTAGGTTAGTTTTGGGCAGCTAGAGGGATGTTTTCTAGGGGAACTAGTTCCTGGAAATGATAGTGCCTCAAATCACTAGAGATTTATTTTCCTAATATGTCCCATATCAAGCTACTTCTAGCATATAAAGATCATCATGTGATTTGCCAAGATAATCATAAGCATGCAAACAAAATGGACAAAATAAGCTATCATCCAAATATCCCATAAGATATCCATGCAAGGTGATAGATTAAGCTTTAAGCATGCAATAATATTAATCTATTATAGATAAATCCTAATAGTAATACTAATCTTTTCCTAACTACTTATGACTTGAGCTTTCTCCCGTTTTCATCACACTCTCGTCTTGAGCATGCATCTCATTCTCATGATTTGGATCATCAAAGGGTGCATAGTGGGTGGACTATCTTCTTCACGAAAGTTGAAGAGGGACTCAAGACACCAATCTTCAGTATAGGCACATTGCCCATGATTGGGAATTCGGAGAATTTGAGCAAATTGCTCAAGGGTTAGGACAAATTTGAAATTTCGGACCCAAAACTAAAGTGACAAAGAGTGATCCTCGTTACGTACGAGTTCAACTTGTCGAAAGAATTCCAACACAAAACGAGGACAAATGTGCTCGTTAATGTGGAGTAAGCAATCGAATCCTATAGCTATAAAGGAAGTGTTGATATCCCGATGATAAATTAGGGATGGATCAACGACTCTGCCTTCATGAAACCAACGGATTTCAAGATTGACATAAGCACGAATGTGGTTTCCGGGTGTTGTGGGTTCACCAAAGATTTGGGGTGTATAGGTATCGGTTAGAAGATGATCAAAATCATACTCAAGAGACATTTTTGTTTCCTATAAAGAAGATTTTAGGAAAAATTAGAATAGTGAGTGGTTGCATTTATGACACAAGCCTAGTGTGTGCCTATATGCAAACTATGTGAAGGTGCGGTAATCTCGACTCTAGAATTAAACTTAATGAAATTACCCAAACACTCCTAATTTACTTTTGTTCAAGCAAATATGTCGAAAAGTACATATTGATTATGTAATTCGATCAATATTCGCGAGATCATGTATGCATGAGAAAAACATTTTTAGTTTGCATCAACAATGCACGAAAAGTTTTTCATGAACCTAATTTCGTGAAATTTTTCAAAAATAATGGAATTGGGGTGTTTGGTAACTTCAATGTTTTAGTGCTAAGGGTTTTGAAAATTTTGAGTGTTGATGACTTCTAATTGCAAGTTTCCTAAACATGAATATGTGATTCAATTTTGTTTATGAAAATCCTATGTAAAGGGAATCACATGTTGTCTAATCTTAGTATAAAGACTTAAAAATTGAAAAAGCCCCAATTCAATTTTCATGAATGAACAAACCCTAGACTCAAAATTAAAGAAAATTAAAGTAAGATAACTTACAATTCTTGGTGAAAGAGTGGAAGTGATTGATAATTTTGAAAATCAATGTCTTGAATATGATCTTGAAGGGGTGTAATTGAATTTTGGAGTGTGAGGTTTGGTTTTGACAGTAATTGCAGAAGTTGGGAAGGTTTGAATTTGGTGATGTGGGAAAAAGGAGACTAAAATACGGGATGTATCAGATACACGGTTCCACGGTACCGATAAATTTAATGGTGCCGTGCCACCTTTAGTGGAGCTGTGATCTGATGGGATGAAATTTCGTCCCATTTTGATTTTTAACGAATAAGTCTCGCTGATTTAGTGAGACTTTTTGACACGAGGAAAGAATTTATACCTAATAAATTATTTTGATGAGGGGAACCTAGTCTAGACGAGATGACTTCAAAGAGTCATGGGATTTATGGAATATGTTCCATCATTCCTAGACCTAGACAGAGGGAATTGAAGGATTCTCGTTTGAGAGGTTTGGTTAGGATGTCGGCGATATTGTCTTGAGAAGGAACTTTCTCAATAGAAATATTTCCTTTCTGAATATTATCGCGAAGGAAGTGGTGACGAATTTCAATGTGTTTAGTACGGGAGTGTTGAACGGGATTTTTGCTCAACTCAATAGCACCTTTATTATCACACATAATGGGGACGTCATCTAAATGGATGTCATAGTCATTAAGGGCTTGTTTCATCCATAATGCTTGTTGACATGCCTTTCCGGCGCTTACGTACTCGGCTTCGGTCGTGGAGATAGTAAGAGCCGTTTGTTTCTTGGAGAACCAAGAAGTTAAGCAACAACCCATGAAGGTACAAACGCCGCTCATACTTTTTTGATCCACATAATCTCCCGCATGATCAGAGTCGACATAGACAACAGTTTTTACACCGGTCCCCTTGGGATAGAATAATCCCAAGTGTATAGTGCCTTTAATGTATCAGAAGATATGCTTAACCGCTTCAAGGTGAGAGGTTTTGGGATCCTCTTGGAAGCGAGCACAAAGGCAGACAATAAACATGATGTCGGGCCTACTTTCCGTGAGGTATAGCAAACTTCTTATCATACCTCTATACTTAGTGCTATCCACGGACTCACCTTCTTCATCTTTCGTGAGTTTTATTTCCGTGGACATGGGAGTTTTCATGGGCTTAGACTCTTCTAAACTAAACTTCTTAAGCATCTCCTTACTATATTTGGATTGGTTAAAGAAGATACCATCTTCCATTTGTTTAATTTGTAAACCAAGGAAGAAATTTAATTCGCCCATCATGCTCATCTCAAACTCGTCACGCATGATTTAGAGAAATCATCGCACAGTTCTGGACAAGTTGAGCCAAATATGATGTCGTCGACATATATTTGAACAATAATGAGATGTGAATTACGTTTCTTTTTGAAAAGTGTGTTATCTACCACTCCCATGGTATATTCATGTTCGATCAAGAATGCCTTTAGTCTATCGTACCAAGCTTTAGGAGCTTGTTTGAGACCATATAGTGCTTTCTTGAGTTTATAAACATGATTCGGTTTCTCAAAATCAACGAATCCTGGAGGTTGTGCAACATATACCTCCTCGTTGATATAACCATTTAGGAATGCACTTTTCACATCCATTTGGTATAACTTAAAGTCTAAGGCACAAGCATAGGCAAGGAGTATCCTAATAGACTCTAATCTAGCTACGGGTGCATAGGTTTCATCGTAGTCTATTCCTTCTTGTTGGTTATAGCCTTGTGCTACCAACCTTGCCTTATTCCTAGTTACGACGCCATTTTTGTTGAGTTTATTCCTAAACACCCACTTAGTTCCTATGATGGTTTGATTCTTAGGAGGAGGTACTAAATCCTAAACTTGGTTTGCGGTGAATTAATTAAGTTCCTCTTGCATGGCGACTACCCAACTTTCATCCTTAATAGCTTCACCGACATTCTTAGGTTCTACGGTTGATATGAAACAAAAGAAATTACTTTTGTTTTGTGCTTGTGACCTAAGGGTTCTTTGGTTAAGGTTTCCGATGACATTTTCAATGGGATGGTTCTTGGATTCCTTAATGTTGACAACTTCGTCAACTTCAACTATTTCATCCTCAATGTCATCTTCTAAGGGTTTCTTGCCATTAACCTTAATGGCTTCAACCTCATCTAAGTCATCATCTACCAAGGGTGATGTCTTAGTTGGTGGAGGATGATGCGCGTGATGTGTCGTTGCGGTTTAGCAGTATTAATGCCTACTCAAGTTTTAAATTTATATTTAGCCGACTTATCAATAACACACACACTTAACGAGCAGTGTACCCGGTCAGTATGAATATAATGTTAAGCAGAGTGTCGATCACTAAGAGTGGAACGTATTATCTAGTTATTCTAATCAGTATTTTAATATCCTAAGTTAGTTATACAACCTAATCTAACGCAAGGGGGTTCAGCCTGAGAGACTGGCACAGTTTTGTTATAATTAAATAGAAAACTAAACTAATGAGCACGAATCAGCGATTAGCACACACAGATAGATACTTGAGACAATAAGAAGACCTGTCCTGATAATTAAATAGCTTGTCACTTGTTTTATTGCTAGTTTTATATGAAACGTATATAATTAAGGCATGCAGAACCCGTGCTACGCACAGGCTTTTAATCTAATTGTTAATTGCGCGTATTGTTTTTGTGTATTGTCGAGTGAATTTGTATTTTTAGTTTAGTATGTTGTATGAAACATTTTTATTTTGTTGTTTAAAAATATAAAAATGGTTGATATTGTTTTGGTTTTTTGGTCTTTATATTTTCTAAATGGGGTTGTCGTTATTAAATTGTCATACGCTTGATGTAATTTCCTTTGATTGTTTTGGCCTATTACGTAACCCAACAATAATTTTGCATTATATGATTTTTGCATGGTAATACGAAGCACACTGGCTTTTTCTTATTTGTTATAGTGTAATTTGCGTTAATTATTTTTTTTATTAGGTTCGTAAGTTATGATTGTATTACATCTGTTGTAAGTATGCCATTAGTTGTTTGGTGATTTTTATATTTAATATTTTTATAACATATTAGTATTTATTTATAAAGTTTATGATTAAAAACTAAAGTTAGCTTCATCTCATTTTATTGTACAACTAATTTCATTGGAAATTAACATTGAAGTCTAACTAATATTAATAAATTTTATCAATAAACTCAATTCCAAATAGCTAACCAAATGAATATTAATTAATACACTATTAATAATTCCTAAAACCTTTTGGACTCCACTATTATGTCTTAAACTTAATTTTTTTAATTTACAAATGGGTTCGAGCAAACATTATGTACTTTTCCTTTTATATTCATTATTCAAGTTGCATGCTTACATATACTAATCACGCTAAAAAATATCATTTAACCATTTAAATGTTGCTTTACATATATGCTCGTGCACGTTTTCTTGAATCAATTCACACATGTGAGCTACATCAATAGAAAACACACATAAATTACTTGTATATGAAAATGCATTAACATAATACATATATCTATATATATTGCATTAGGTTAAATTATCAATTATTCTTGCAACCTTTTCAACTTCATCTCAATCAATAACCAACTTTTAATTCTCTACTAATTACTAAATATCATGTGATCAATTCCGGCAAGCCTTGCACTTCCATCTTGATGTTGTATATACTTCACATTAAATGCACTGGTTTTGTTTTTCGATAAAAGTTTGAACTTTTGCTTATGTTTAAAACTCAACTTTTTTATTTGATATTATAATTTACAAATGGCTTTAAGTCAAAATTATGTATTTTTTCCTTTCTATTCGTTACTCAATGTGATATTTTTAATATGTTGTATTTTGCTATTATGGCAAACTCATTTAATGGGCGTCAATATTGGTTTCTTACTAATGATTCTACATATAGAAAAAGAAAACACTTTGCGATGCGCGAACCTTCTTCTTTTCAATAATAATTCAATTGCACACAATAAATTCATTCTAATATTTCTCAAAGAGCATTCGAAAGCAACTACTTACATAAACTAATCACACTAAAAAGTATCATTTAACCATTTAAATGTTGCTTTACATACATGCTCGTGTACATTTTCTTGAATCAATTCGCACATGTGAGCTACATCAATAGAAAACGCACATAAATTACTTGTATATGAAAATGCATTAACATAATACATATATCTATATATATGCTTATCTATAACGATCACCTAAATATGTATGAAACAAAGAAAATAGTTGGTATCCCAGTCTTTGGTTCCATTTATCTGAGCATGCATTATCTTGTGTGAGTTGCATGGTACCTGCGTATGATAACTAAATTAAGAAAAAAAGGAGGCCGGGTTAATTACAAAGATCTAAAAGATGTGTGAATCATGTCCTAAATGTTGCAAAAGAGAATTTACATACCGCTACCAACAATCAAAGATCTAAAAGATGTGTGAATCTGTACATACTAAATGTGATTTTGGCCGGTTTATATAGGCATGAATTAGGTTATATCATTAATTATTCTTGCAACCTTTCGCAACCCTTGCACTTCATCTAGCCGACTTTAATTCTATACTAAATGACATGTGATCAATTCGGGCAACCCTTGCACTTCATCTCCTTTCATGATTGTATAGTTATTATGAGGTTGCATTGAATTTCGAGTATTAGCTATCTTGTACTATATGCAATGGGACTCCATCTTGAGTATCTTGATTACTCCACATTAAAATGAATTCGATACAAAAAATGGAGCCTAAGATTACCCCTTCCCACTAATTACGACACATTCTCACTTTCATGTCCGTACAAACATTCCAAAACTCATCTTTTCATTAATAACAACATCAAATTTTATACATATTTGTAAGATCAAAATTAAAACAAATAATTTGTGAACTTCAATTAATACCATATAGTAACCATTGGTAAAGAGACCCTCAAATCCCTATAAAATAACGTAGATTAAAATAAATTCTCAAAATATTAATTTTGTCTAGTTATACTTTCCATCAATTCAACTTTGATTTTGTATTATTTCTAATGTCATGGGGTGGATACATTGCAACCTCTTAAACTGCTTAAGTAGAAGGAAAAATAAAATAAAAGCAAGATTCAAGCCACCATTAATATTCATCAAAGCTTTGTCACACTAATTATAAACCTTGTTTACATATGATTTTCATTATCTTGCATGCCTAATTTTTTGACAGTTCTTTCATAAATGTGGAGATATTATCCACTCCGTCTCCATCTTCCACTTTGTTTTGTTATCAACATCTTGATATACCCCGTTAGCGTCACTAACCACTTATCAATACCTGCAAGAATAACATTAATAAACTACTAACCAACCCAAAATTTTAAAATAGGTTAGCAGATCTAACCCTCGGTTCCTTCTCAGGCAACAACACATCCATTTGTCTTCCATAAACTTCAAAGCTGGACTATCAACCGACTTCACATGCAAGCAAGTTAACAATTTGCTTACCTTTGCACGTATACCCCCTTGCGTTAATCAAGTCAATATTTCTACATGAACCATTGCACGTAACATTAATATGGATAGTACACTTTCATTGGACGGAGAAATTTTACATTAACCAACTAAATTCAATTCCATAGGTGAGAAGCTACACCAAAAAGAACTTTATCACACTATAAGAAAAAATATGGAAAAACTATTGACTGAAAAATATGATCATGTCAATATCTATTTCAAAACTATTTATCTAATTAGCAAGCTTGTTAATTCACAGATCTTGAGCCATAAAAACAGATGGGGTACATACCAAGGTTACGGTTATTGATGCCAATGAGTTCAATGCCATCAATTGCTAGCATGCGATCCATTTCATTCTCATCATGTGCCTAGAAACAAAAAGTAGAGATCAAAAGGAAATTGGTTAGTTGGTGTTGCACTGAATTTACACACAAACAATAATAAACTAACAACAAACATGTGATTCATAAAAAATCATCAAACTACACACAAATTAAAGTTTCACACACACACACACACATCAGTAACAAAGACCAAATGGTGTTATTTATAGTATTCAATGATGGTGGTTCAAGGGTTTGTACATTTATTTGAAGGCAAATGAAAGGAGCAAATGATTAAATGAAAATAAAGGCTAGCAACACTTCGTATGGTTTCAATCATTTACATTTGAAACACTAAATATAGCTCATATGTACTTACCACTTAAGCATGAACATTAAATCAAGGTACTTACGCATGAAGCCTCCGCATAATGAAACTCTATTTTCTGTATTTAATTCCGAGCATTAGGTAACTTGTACTCTATGCAATCTTGACGCCTCCACAATAAATTAGAGGGCCTAATCTTATAGTATTATAGATGTATATAATTAAACCTTTCTCGTTGGCTCTAATCTTATCGGCGAGTAAACCCTTAATGATTACTTATGTCTATCCTACTTTTCTAGAGACGCTAGAATAAATAGGCGAGGAAGGGGCATGGCGACCCAAGCAAGAGTCAGCTAGACACAGAGGTTATCAATGCACTAATAAAAGTCACCAAAGACATCAACATATAAACTTTAATTAATGGGAAAGCAATATTAAGGGGAGTGCATGATCTTCCGTAGTCACATGACACAAGCCCATCAATCCTGATGAATTAAAGCGTACTAAAACAATAAAACAAAACTACTTAATGAATTGAATATATGCAGGACCTTCTTACAGCTCTTGTATCTTTGTTTGAGGTGTGTCTTGTGCTGCTTGGTCGTCTGGATTCGGCTCTAGGGTTATACAAAAGGTCTCTGAAATTCGTCTGACCTTGGGGTATTTATAGTTTCTGTCTGAGGGATCGATGCGGCGCATTGAGTTGATAGATGCGGCGCATTGACTTAACTTCGCGTGGGGTCCAAGATTAATATATTCTGGAATATTCGTACACCGTCTTCAGATGCGGCGTAACTTGATCTTTGTATGCGGCGCATGTACTTTAGCTGTCTTGGATTGTAACTGGTGAAATCTTGATAGTGATACGCCATATGTTAGAAGTATATTGCGGCTTATCTGGAGTAGAACGAGCTTGATCTTCTTCTTTGACCAAAGTTTCATATGCGGCGCATGACAGAATTGCATGCGGCGCATTCTTCAAAGTCAGGCATTGGTCTTCGAATTCATCTAACTATGATATTGCGTCGTATTTGTTGAGTGAGATACGGCGCATCTTCTGGATTTCAGTAGACTTTTGACATCTCGCTTGTTTTGCTCCATAATTAGTCCAAAATAGCCAAGTTTCACATAATGCTTGTTTTTACCTGAGAATTACTAAAGTAAACATTAATGTAAACATTAATGTATCAATTCTCATATATATTATAATAAAACAAGTCAAATAAATAGGATAAATGATGATAATGAAATGTACTTATTTGAGTTCATCAAATATCCCCCAACTTGAACTTTACTTGTCCCCAAGTAAACCTTAGAATTAATCATATGAAAATGTATCCTAAAAGATATTAGGATTTATTTTTATATTTAAGCACGTATTCGTTTTGTCATAATCACACAACCAAACACTTAACGAAGTAGAAACCAAAATAATTTTTAATGTAAAACAATTCTAAATCGTTTAGTTGCTTAGTCGTGACGAATATTCTATCATAGGCTTGGCAAGTATACGCATCTCCCCCACTAAAGCCAAGGAGTAACAAGTCTAAAGTGGTAAAAAGGGATTGTTGGTTAAGGATTGATCATCCTTTTTAATCTCTATCGATCTCATATTCTAGAAAAGGCGACAAAATTACAAATACATGATCGAATCCACGACCACGATACTTGCAATTGCTCAATTCCTTAACTCGAATGGGCTATAGATAGGACCAAGTAATCTTCACCAATAATATTATATCAAAAAGGGCGACAAAATCATAAATACATAGCCGAATCCACGACTACGATACTTAAGATTGCTCAAATCCCTAATCTCAATAAATCAAAGGTTTGGATGAAGAATGATATAGGGTATGGATAATATTTGGGATACAAATTGGTGTAAAATTAAAAATAAACAAAACAGATAAATTAAAATCCTAAGTGTGGTTAATCACTTTCCCAACCATCCCATGAATAAGACTCATATCATTGAATAACTCACGCTTTAACACTTGAAACACACGCTTTAGGTAGACACGAATTATACTCAACAAAATCTCAATCAAAGAATAACCTTAGTTGGCGTTCCCATAACGGCCAACTCCCATTCAATCCATAAATATAATATGCAACAACAAATAGTGGTGATATCTCCCACTTAATACAAAACTTTACATAAGTTGGTTAAAACAAACTTCCAACTTTTCCTTTTTCTTTTTCTTTTCTATATTTTTTTTTTCGATTTTTTTTTTTTTTTTTTTTTTTTTTTTTTTTTTTTTTTTTTTTTTGACATCAACATATATGTGTAAAATTTCACAACTTTTGTATCACTATTTTTCCGGATAGTTTTTCCATACTCTTCATACTTTCAGAAATAACTGTAATAGTGAAAGTAGCAAACACACGAAAAATAAACTAAAAGTTATATAATATTTACTTTCATACCAATTGCATTGTGCAATTTTCCGACCTAACCAAAGATAATGAATTACGCACGCAAACACAGGTAATGTAAGGAAACACACTTTGCCTAAAGCAATTAACCACGGATTTTAATCTACAGGGTAGGCTAAGGTGTAAGGGTGTATCGAAACATTATAACAAAGGTGTAAGAAACGAAAGGAATGGCTCTGAGGGTTTTTCTAGGGGTATCTTACTCTAAAAGTGAGAGTAAACAAAGGGTTTATACGGGGGTTAACTAACCAGTGTAGTTAGTTAATATCACATAACATATAAAGGCTATTTGGGTGTAATCCTAGAAATTTACCAATTTAGACAAGTCACTCCAATTATATAGATAATACTCATTATGGTGGTCTCGAATAGTATACAAGCCAAGTTCTAAAGTTTACAAGTCACCGGACACACTAAAGTTTTAATATTTTTGAAAGAATAGAGTTATGTGTGCGGTTATGTAATTTAGACTTTAAACAAAAACATGCTAAAAAAAATTTAAATTTTGATATATTAAGCGCATTTTAAGCATATTTTGAAAAAGTTTAGGACAAGTAAGTGTTCTAATTCTCCATCCCCCCACTTAAGTTAAACAACGTCCTCTTTGTTTGTGTCAAAGGTTAAAAACTGGAAAATAAAAGAATTAGAACAGAAAAACTCCCCTGAGATTTGCTCGGTATGATCCTCCATTATTCGTATATGAGCAAAAATCAACTTTCTTATGGATGAGAACGTTTAAGCTTCATAAATGATGTATCCACAAAAATGCAGGAATCTATAATACCATTTAGACTTTAACGCACCTGAGTTAAGAAGGTTCAAACTTGCATAATACATTAGTAGTTAGTAAAAATAAAACCTAAAAAATTAAACTGTAAATCATCAGGTCAGTCGATACGCCGTATCTTATGGAAGAAGATACGCCGTATCGAGCCTAGAATAAATACGAATCAGAATAAAAGATGCGTCGCATCCTTAACCAGGGATGCGCCGCATTAAATAAACTGACAGAAAGTTTTAAAGTCAAAAATAAAAATGCAGAAATTGAAATAAGATATGACCAGTGCAGGTGATGCGTCGCATCTTATGATGGAGATGCGCCGCATCTTCTGCAGGTCTGACAGACTCGACACAGAACAGAAAAGTAAAAAGTTTTCCTTCGGGTTGTCTCCCGGTCAGCACTTGTCTTTATTCCAAAGTCTTCAAGTTAGACTCACGTTCAGCTCCTTATTTTGTTCTTGTTACGTGCCATCCTTCTTCTTTCATCCGAAAGATGTTACCGTATAGCTCCGCAACATTTTCTTCCGTTCGACTTAATCTAATATATTTTTTGGTCTTCGTCGCAACATATTCCTCATATGGTCCCAAAGAGTATTTGATGACTTCAAATTTTTCAGAAATTATCATGGGTGGGTTATTATAAGTGATCCCAAGTAGTCGACATTTTCTCTCGATGAATTCTTCTTCGTCTTTATCAACAAACTTGAAATAAGGATCCTTATTCAAGTAGTCATCAAGTTCATCAATTAATTTTCCTCGTGACTCATCGTTATTATCATAGGGATAATAATTAACCAAGTTAATGGATTGATAATAATCTTGAGTCTCGTCCCACTTTCTTTTCAATTCCCATTGTAAGCTTCGATTAAGCCTTGTGTAATCATCACATTTTCTATGCACCCATTCCCACAAAGTAGTATTCGATGCTCCCTTTAGTTCTTTTAAGTATTTGATTCTACCTTTTTCTTGCAAAGCCTCTGCTCTACGTGGGGAGTCTTCAACTTTTTCAAACCAATCATAGTCTTCAAAGTATACATTGTTTCCAACTCGTTTCATTTCCCAAATTATACTTCCCCCATTGCAGGTTCCATCATTCTTCCAATCACAGGTTGGCCATTCACTACTTCCATCCTTGAAACGGAAAGGTTTACAAGTGTGATTAATATGCCCAAATTCCCATGGTTTATCCCAAACCCATAGTATCTGGTCATTCCATTCGTAGTACCAGGTGTTTTTGAACTCATCATAAGTTTTGAATCCTGGTAGATCTCCAGTTAGCACATCAGCGTCGATTTGAAGGAGGTAATTAAATTCTTTGAATTGTTTGCACAAGGGTGTCTCATAATTGAACACATCAATGTCTATGCTGAACAATTCTTCAATGCCTTCCTCGATCGTTGAATCGTCATGTGATGATCCATTGTTGCTTTCTACTTCCTCATCTTCCCCTCTCATCCAATATACCCATAACACATCTTTAGTAGCTCGGTCCATGATCTTATGGTTATTGAACTTACTAGCTAACCAATCTGAAAAATCAACATTGTTAGGATCGTAGTTAACGTCAAAGCTAGTATTACCAATCATTTTCCTCCTTATCTCCATGAACTCATTAAATTGTTCTTTAAAACTTCGTGTCAACCATGAGGTCACAATCCGTTTGGCTTCATTCGTAGGAGCAAATTTGGGATCACCGTATTTAAGTTCAAGCCATTCTTCTAAAGAGATATTCATCAACCTTACCAACTTTTTATGAAACAGTATCTCCGATTCCGCATAAATTCTTTCATCATCCAGATTGCTTTTATCTAATCCCCAATACTGTTCGGAATAAGGCATATAAGAAGTTTGTATAGGTTGGATATTTCCTCTACCATAGCTCTTGTTGCTCGATTTGTTGACTGCATTTGCTGAGTTCATGTATTCAATTTGGAATTTCCCATATTTTTCTTCGATAGTCGTCCAAGTTAATCCTTTAGATTCAATGATAGGCCATAAGAGTAACAATTCATCTTCAGTGTAGCTCATTAGTAAATCATAAGAGAATATCCCATCTTCAATATTGCATAAGCGTTTGAATTCCATATAAGTAGCTTCAAGAGGAGTTTCCCAAGAAAATAAATTGGCATCAATCGTGAGTACATTGAAGTTGACATCTTCATAAACTTCCACTTAGTAGAAGGGCATGTTGGTTTGAGATACGGATTTGAGTAAAGCATCGATCGTAGGTAAGTTGCAAGTAATAGCATCAAAATTTTCGAATGAACCCGAAAGCAAGAGTTCCTTTTCCAATTATGAGCTTTTAGTAATGCTTAATGCTGGGAACTTGCTCAAGCTAACTTCATAGTTATCACACTCGTCATCACTTTCCAGAATTAACGGCTTTTTGGTGTGGGACTTTTCATTGTGCTTATCTTTCATAAGTTCCTTAGCAAGATATCCGTTCATTGACATATCTTCCATAGCAAAACCTGTCATCATAGGTAAAATCGTCAGTAGGATCTGTTCGCTAGAAGAGAAATTAATGAATTTAGAAACGAATATAAAGAATAAAAATGGCTGATATCTGCGGACGATGCGCCGTATCCAGAAAGTTGGATACGCCGTATCTTATTATGTTAAAATTTAATCAGACTTTTATTCAGAAAACAGATACACCGCTTATGAATTAGAATGTGCCGTATCAAGTTTAAATTATCAAAAATCGATTATATTTATTAAAATTAAATGCGTCGTATTAATAAAAGCTAATGCGCCGTATTTTCGTTACGTTTCAAAATACAAGATTTTTTATTTAGTAGATGCGCCGTATCGATAAAGATTGATGCGTCGCTTCTGTTTAATAATTCGAAAAACTGTTTTTAATTTAAATAGAAAATACGCCGTATCTGTTAAAACAGATGCGTCGTATGGCGTTAGCGTTTAGAAAAATTTCTCATTAAAAACAGAATACGCCGTATCTTGGGGAAAGATGCGTCGTACTCGAATTTATTAAACGCGTTGTATTTTATAAAAATTAAACGCAATACGCTGTATCTGTGAAAACAGATCCGCCGTATCGTTTGTATCAGCACAATACAACGACAGTAGAATGCAGAAAAATACAGAAAAAAAATCAAAAATAAAAACAAACAAAAAGAAACAAAAATTACAGAAAACAAAAACACACAAAAACAGTAAATATGCAAATTATACAATAAATGCAATCTATCTAATATACAACAGGGTTAGTGGTTAGAATCTAAAAAAAAACTAAAAAGAAAAACCTAATTAAAATACTTAATCAAATTAACAGATAATAACAATTCACTCCCCGGCAGCGGCGCCAAAAACTTGATGCGCGTGATGTGTCGTTGCAGTTTAGCAGTATTAATGTCTACTCAAGTTTTAAATTTATATTTAGCCGACTTATCAATAAAACACACACTTAACGAGCAGTGTACCCGGTCAGTATGAATATAATGGTAAGCAGAGTGTCGATGACTAAGAGTGGAACATATTATCTAGTTATTCTAATCAGTATTTTAATATCCTAAGTTAGTTATACAACCTAATCTAACGCAAGGGGGTTCAGCCTGAGAGACTAGCATAGTTTGGTTATAATTAAATAGAAAACTAAACTAATGAGCACGAATCAGCGATTAGCACACACGTACACAGATAGATACTCGAGACAATAAGAAGACCTGTCCTGATAATTAAATAGCTTGTCACTTGATTTATTGCTAGTTTTATATGAAGTGTATATAATTAAACCTTTCTCGTTGGCACTAATCTTATCGGCGAGTAAACCCTTAATGATTACTTATGTCTATCCTACTTTTCTAGAGACGCTAGAATAAATAGCCGAGGAAGGGGCATGGCGACCCAAGCAAGACTCAGCTAGACACAGAGGTTATCAATGCACTAATAAAAGTCACCAAAGACATCAACATATAAACTTTAATTAATGGGAAAACAATATTAAGGGGAGTGCATGATCTTCCGTAGTCACATGACACAAGCCCATCAATCCTGATGAATTAAAGCGTACTAAAACAATAAAACAAAACTAATTAATAAATTGAATACATGCAGGACCTTCTTACAGCTCTTGTATCTTTGTTTGAGGTGTGTCTTGTGCTGCTTGGTCGTCTAGATTCGGCTCTAGGGTTATACAAAAGGTCTCTTAAATTCGTCTGACCTTGGGGTATTTATAGTTTCTGTCTGAGGGATCGATGTGGCGCATTGAGTTGATAGATGCGGCGCATTGACTTAACTTCGCGTGGGGTCCAAGATTAATATATTCTGGAATATTCGTACACCGTTTTCAGATGCGGCGTAACTTGAACTTTGTATGCGGCGCATGTACTTTAGCTGTCTTAGATTGTAACTGGTGAAATCTTGATAGTGATACGCCGTATGTTAGAAGTATATTGCGGCGTATCTAGAGTAAAACGAGTTTGATCTTCTTCTTTGACCAAAGTTTCATATGCGGCGCATGACAGAATTGCATGCGGCGCATTCTTCAAAGTCAGGCAATGGTCTTCGAATTCATCTAAGTATGATATTGCGTCGTATTTGTTGAGTGAGATACGGCGCATCTTCTGGATTTCAGTAGACTTTTGACATCTCGCTTGTTTTGCTCCATAATTAGTCCAAAATCGCCAAGTTTCACATAATGCTTGTTTTTACCTGAGAATTACTAAAGTAAACATTAATGTATCGATTCTCATATATAATATAATAAAACAAGTCAAATAAATAGGATAAATGATGATAATGAAATGTACTTATTTGAGTTAATCAGAGGACTTTCATCGAATGTCACGTTGAGTGACTCTTCGACTTTCATTGTTTCCTTGTTTAGGACTACATAGGCCTTGCTACTTTGGGAGTATCCTAGGAAAACACCTTCGTAAGACTTTGGGTCAAACTTAGTGAGGTAGTCTTTAGTGTTTAGTATGAAGCACTTACTTCCAAACACTCTAAAGTAATCAAGAGAAGGTTTTCTACCTTTCATGATTTCATATGGTGTTTTTCCTAACATAGGTCTAATTAGAATCCTATTAAGTATGTAAGTTGAGGTGTCCACCGCATTACACCAAAACTTTTGCGGAATTGATTGTTCATTCAACATCGTTCTACTCATCTCTTGTAGAGTATGATTTTTCCGCTCAACTACCCCATTTGATTGTGGAGTGCGTGGAGCCGAGAAATTGTGTGTAATACCATTAGCATCACAATATGCTCCAAATTGCACTTCATTATCAAATTCCCGACCATGATCCATTCTAATAGAAACAATTGTACATCCTAGTTGATTTTGGACTTTCTTACTAAAGATTTCAAATTCCTCAAAAGCTTGTGCCTTATTCTTAAAAAATCTAGTCCAAGTATACCTAGAGTAATCATCAACTATCACTAAGGTGTAGTAATTTTCTCCGTAGCTCCGTACGGCGGATGGACCAAATAAGTCCATATGAAGGAGTTCTAGGCATCTAGAGGTCGAGACCATATTCTTAGATTTGTGACTAGAATGAGCTTGTTTTCCAACTTTACAAGCGTCACAAAAGTGTTGATCAAACTTAATCTTAGGTAGGTTTCTAACTAGTTCCTTAGATGCCAATGATTGTATTAATCGCATATTGGCGTGACCTAATCTCCTATGCCATAGAGTGGAATTGTCATCTATGGTTGCTAAGCATATCCTATCCTGAAGCTTATTTCCTATTTTCATAACAAATAGGCCATTTCTCCTAACTCCCTTGCCTATGGTTTTACCATCCTTAATAATCTCACTACCCTCTTCGGAGAATATAACTTTACACTTATTATCTACCATTTGAATAATGTTAAGCAAGTTAAATCCTAAGTTATCTACATGCTCAACATTTCTAATAGTGAGGGAGTTTTGTGTGATCGTACCTTTGCCTATAATGTTGCCCTTAAGTTTGCTACCGAAAGTGACATTACCTCCGTTGTATGCTTTGTATGATGAGAAAAGACTTCGGTTACCCGTCATATGATTAGTACATCCACTATCCTTGACCCATTCGTCAGGCTCCAAGTCGATTCCCAAGCATATCTATTGAATAAGACAAACATTCAAACATTTGGTCCCCAATACCTCATGGGTCCAAAGTTGTTAACATTAAACATCCTATGCATTAGTTGCATTTGGTTAGGATGTTGGAACGGAGGACAAATTTCCCATGGTAAGTAACTTTGTAGTTGACGGTCATTCCAAGTTACGGGATAGTCACTTGGATAGCTTTGTCTTTTAGAGTTACGTCTCGGTAGTGGAGTTCTTGACCGAGGTTTGGGAATATTTGTTTTTCTAGGTGGAGGTGTCTTAGATCTAGTGTCGGGTTTTACAAAGCCAGGTTTGGGGTTTGACACAGGTTTGTAAAAGCTTTTGGCTTCCTTTATACTAGCAATAGATACTTTGGTACCATTTACAACTATGTGTCTTGGTTTAGGACTTGAATTATCTTTCAAATTCGACTCAGTTCTGTCTTCAGTAACACACGGTACCATTAACTTTAATGGTGCCATGTGTACATTTAGTGGTGCCGTCTGTTGTTTTGACGGAACTTGTGGGTTTGACAGATTCTACTTGCTTTATTTTACTTGTCAAAGCATTATCTGTTTTTTTTTCAAACCTAGTGATCCTAAATGTATTTTTTTTAGTTTATCGTTTTCTACTCGAAGATTTATGCATGACTTGCATCCTACGTCTACTTCTTTATCTTTCTCAAGTCTTTTGACTTGATCCTTTAGTTCTAAAACTTGCATTTCGAGTTCATGCAATTTTAATTTTAGTGATTTGTTTCTACCTAAAATTTTAGAACTGATCTCGCATAGTTTATTATATTCATCATTTAGTGTGTTATCATCTATTGACAAACTATCATTACTATAATCAGGATAGTCATAACGTACCTCATGAAAAGCTTGAGCCATTAGGCATGTTTCGTCCTTGGGCTTCTTCTCTTCATCTTCACCGCTATCACTCCACGAGCCTCCTATGAAAGCTCGATGGTTGTTGGATTTTGGTGGTTTGGGACACTCTCCTATGAAGTGATTAGGTTCTCCACATCTAAAGCATTTCCTATCACTTGTCCCTTTCTTTTCAACTCGGTTCTTTTGTGATGTATTCTTTTCATCACGAGGTTTTCTAACGAACCTACCTCTTCTCCTAAAGAACTTTTTAAAGTCCCTAACCGCTAACGCATATTCTTTATCTTCACTATCGGAACTCGAACATTCCTCATCATTAGACTCCTTCTTGGCTTTCAATGCAAGAGCTCTAACTCTCTCGCTTTTTCCTTTAACTATATCGGAGTCTTTCTTGATTATCATCTCATGAACCTTCAAGTTTCCTATTAGTTCATCGAGTGATAGTGTCGCCAAGTCCTTTAACTCTTCTATGGCGGTGACCTTTGCTCTCCACTTAGGATGTAGAGCCCTAAGAAACTTCCTAACATAATTCTTGCTAGAGTAACCTTCATCAAGAGCTTTAAAACTAGTGATAATAGTATTAAATCTAGCAAAAGCATTATCTATTGACTCATCTTCCGAAATGGAAAATTGTTCATATTGTTGAACAAGAAGATCTATCTTGTTCTCTTTGACTTGGTTATTACCTTGGTGAGTGACTAACAAAGTTTTCCAAATATCTTTTGCCGTATTACACATGAAAATTCTTTCAAATTCTTTTTTAGGCAAAGCATTGTAAATCATCATTTTAGCCTCATTATTATTGGCTAATTTCCTTTTAAGTTCATCACTTTGTTTATCATAAGAAACTATTTCATCCTTTTTAGTTACCGGATTCATTTGAATCGGTTGAAAGTCACCCTCGGTAATAACATGCTTTGCCTGACGTGGTTCACTTGACCAATCACTTAAGCCCAATGGCTTCAAGAGATCTCCAAGATCTCGACACGATCACAATGATCAACACTCACTTGACTAACTCTATCCTATTGACCCTTGATCTTCTTGATCAATCACACAAGCCCAATGGCTTCAAGAGATATTCACTATCTCTATAAGATCACAATGATCTTGACTCACTCTCTCACAAAAGAAAAACAATCTTGATGTATGCTATGATACAACAAGGTTGTAACAAATGTTACAATAAACCTAACAACTATAACTCTTGTATCTTCTTGAATACTTTGAGTTCTTCTCTTGTACTTGAAGAGGAATGACAACACCTTGTATCAACTTGGATACTTTGTGTTCTTCTCTTGCTATTGAAAAGGAATGAAGAGGATCTCTAAGTTGGATGATTGGATCACTCTTGAACAAAAGAAAAACTAAACTAAATGATCAAGAAAAGAAAATGGTGTGAGGGATTTAAACTCAGAAGTTTCTGTGTGAAAAAGGGTGAAGAAAATATGTGAAGTGGGCTGGTATTTATAGGCAGAAAAAATCTGGCCGTTACAGAGGGACGGCTCCACTAAATCACCGACGGCTCCACTAAATTTAGTGGAACCATGGAGCTGTGTCAGACAAAGTCGCTCCATTTTTTGTCTTTTCTGGTGAAAACTTATTTGGGGAAGTTTGGAGCTGATTTTGAGGTGGGGGGGGGGGGGGGGGGGATAGCTGTTGTGTATTTTAAACTTATTTTTCCATTAAAACATTTCTTAATTATTCAAAAATAATTTGTAAAGTATATTTTTGAAGAAAATGTTTTGTCACATAAAAATGTGAAGTCCTAAATCCAAATTTAGTTCTTTGATCATTAGTGAAGTTGTAAATTTGTTCTAGAGTGATTTGTGTAGAAACGGGATCTTCCGATTAAAAACTTGTTTACGTTAATTTTAACGTAACGTGATTTCATATTTTGTCATCCTCAAAACGTGAAGTTATCGAAAGATAGAAATAACGTTTTTAGAACATTATTTGCATCAACAAACGTAATTTATGAAATTTGTTACTAGTAATACTCACTGAAACTATATTATATCAAGCTTACATAAAATGCATTTAAACAATATATCCATTGTTAGAAACTTAGAATATCCGTCATTATTAGACATCCATTGTGTCGAATGTACTAATACGTATTGCAACCAAAATTTAAATTGAGCATAGTCAAATAGTACAAATAGAATATTACTACAGTGTTTATTAATACGTGCGCTATTCCTTATCAAAATATATACAATATTTGTGCTTCAAGGGTAAACATTACAGGTTGTATGGTATTCAAATAGTATCAATAGATATATTACATGTTTTTTTTGAAAATTCTAATGATGGTAAACTTGGAATAATGGTAGGGGTGAGCATCGGGCCGGAACCGACCCGTCTCGACCCGAAACCGAAACATCCCGAAACCGATATGCTCTAAAACCCAGCCCGACTCCCGAACCGACTATAGGTCGGTAGGTGTCGGTTTTGTTTGTTTGTTCTCGGGTTGGTCGGTTTCTTTGTATTTTGTCGGTCGGTTTTGCTCAAGCCCGACTCCCGACCCGACCCGAGTCTCGAAAACCTGGAAACCTCAGCCCGAATCCCGACCCGAGTAGAGGTTGGTTTGTGTCGGTCGGGGTCGGTTTGTGTCGGTTGTCGGTCGTCGGTCGGTTTTGCTCAACCCTAAATAATGGTAACCAAATGCATAAAATATGTATTTATATTTTTTGCTATATGAGCATTAACTTGTTTATCCTTGCCATTTAAATGGCAACCATAAAATAAGTTGTGTATCATTGAAATTTCATTTGAAGTTAGAAGAAAACAATTGCACACATTAATAATGTTACCAACGTATGGGCTAACAAGCTCTTTTTTTCACCTTATATTTATCAAACACCTTACACTTTTATACTTTTAAGAGAACAATAATTAAGTCTTAAATAACCCGAAGTATTAAAAAAAGCCAACCAACGATGTCTCTACTTTATTTCTTCTCGACACAAAGAAGGCTACGACGAATATTTTCAAACGCGGCACATTAATGCATTTTCCTAAAATAAGAGTCGACAAAAAGTTACTGATTTGATATATTATTCAGATATTGACGTTAGAGCATATGCAGTGGTCCATGCTATTGATGACTTGATGCATTTATGGCTATAAATGCTAAAGTTGTGCATTTATGGCAATCCTTGCAAGTACAAAGCTTTTGCCTTCAAACGCTTGGCTGGTGCCAAGTCTTTCTTTCAAATTTTGTAAAAAGTTCTTCCATGCAATGCTAAAAAGCTTTTGAAAAGCTTTTTCAAATAGTAAAAAGCTTTTCCTCAAACCAACCATTGCATATGCTCTTATACCAACTTTACCACAAATCGTTTCTATATATAATTCTTAAGAATGACAACTTTTTCAAATTGTTTTAAGTTTCATATATCAAACCTTTTTAAGATTCAAGTCAAATAACTTTTCAAATCATGTGTTCCTATATAACTTTTCAAATCGTGCATTTCAAGTTAAATTGTGTGTTTCTATATATAAGTTTTAAGTTTTCACTTTTAAAGTTCAAGTGAAATCTATTACATCTATCTGAACTATAACAGCCCACGATGTCATCTAAACTTGCATATATGTTCATGGAATGGATTCATAATGCAAACTGATGATCAGCGTATACTACTACTTTACTGATGATAATCAACGTGTACTACTTTTACTCGGTGTAAGTGTAAACTGAGTAGTCAGTATACACTGATGATAATCAGCATGTGCTTACCATCATTCATAATAATCAATTAAGTTTAATCATTGAGAATACTACATCGACTGTAGAAACCAAGATTCACTTCCAGGAGGTGGGAGAAACACAATAAACACGAACTAAAGATTATGCATGATATTCGGTTTATTTAACTGTCGAGGTGTGTATGTTTTTCTAGAGAGAAGCTAGAGAAAACACACACACCTCTTTTGTATTAATGAATCTCCAACCCTCCTAGTATTGACATAGGAGGGTATTTATTACATGACTACAAAGCTAACTTAGCACAAATGTCTAAACTAGTTCTTGTACTTTAAATGCTATTGCAATTCCACATATGACAAAACTTTAAAGCTAACAATCTCTCCCCAAAGTGATGTCATATGGGAATTGCTTACAATGTTCCCTACAAGTAAAATATAAACAGTAAGTACAGAGAATAATCTTCAAACTTCATTACTTCGTTCAGCTTGCAGAATCTTCTCAGCTTTTATTTCTTTACTTGCAGACGAACCATGTGAGCAAATCTAATTAGGGTTTAATATAGAGTGCCCTGAGTGCTCTCCCTGTGCTCTCCCCTAATTAGTGCTCTCCTCCAAACTGACAACCTCTCTTATGATTGCCCTGTATCTGAAGTCCGTTCGAGGGAATACATTATCAACATCTTCATCTCACCAAATGCATCCCAGTTATTTTTCCCATGAGAGATCAGCCCGCACATTTCTCTCCCCTGCTGGTTACGATTAATCGGAATCAGCATATTATGTGCACGTGAAGTATGAACTGGAAGCACTTCATGTAATCCGTGAGAAGATGTAGATAAACCCAATCTAACCTCCTGAATAAAAAACAACGGCTTCATGTAGTGACTACTGATGGAGAAAACCCACCATGACGAACTTGAGACTGAAGTAGAATAACCCAAACTTGTGACTTAAACTTGCATGATAGTGTGACTAAGAATCTATACTGAGCACTACAATGTAACTCCTTAAAGCATAGGTCGTTTCATATACCCATCCATCCTTCCTTAACTGTATATGAACATCTCTTGAATTATCCACGTCTTTGTGTGACACTGAGTACTACAACGTATCTCCTTTAAGTGATAGTTAACTAGGTCTTCGTCCATCCTCCCCTTGACCTATGAAAACTAGATAACCCAAGACTTAATCACTATTCCCATGAGTGCCCAAACAAGGATCTCGAAGAATCATGCATCCAACCAACCCCGATATCTTCAAGATACTAAGTACACGTACCCAAGATATTCCACTTCAACTTCAAATAAGTAATAATGAATCATCATCCTTGTAGCCACAGCTGATAATTTGACCATTGTCATCTGATTGTGAATCTTGATCAGGATCTTTTCGGCTATACGTGGTGATGTTGAAGGCGCAGTCCGATAAGTTCATTTGTGATTTTGTTGTGAAATATGCCATAAAATGACATTCTAATGATGCTGGAAAAATTTGAGTTTAAGAAATTTTTACGCCAAAAATTCCCCGAAAAATTCGAATTTTGGCCAAAAAATTTGAATTTTAGGTCAAAATTTTCACTCTTGTACCAGAATTTGAATCTCGCGTAAAAATGGACCGTTAAGTCTCCTGTGAAAATTAAATTTTACTCAAGTTTTCCCGCCAAAATGTTGTTCGATTTGCGAAAGGCTTGTTGAATTGCGAAAGACAGTATCAATTTCGAAAGTCTGTTGCAATTGCGAGAAGGGAGTGCAATTGCGAAAGTCATGCCAATTGCGAGAAAAAGCAGGAATTGCGAGAGACAATTGCGAAACCAATTGCGAGACCAATTGCGAGAAAATTCATTTCATCGCAATTCTTATACAAGAATGCGAGAGGCCCATAATTGCGAGAAGAGCTTCAATTCCGAAAGCAATTGCGATAATACCCTGAATTGCGAGAAGCAATTCAATTGCGAGAGAAATAGCAATTCCGAAACAAATGTTGACTTTCTGAATTGTGAAAAGCAGCAGCTTTACCAACTACTTGTCCTTTTCTTTACAAGCCCATGCCTTGCCAGACTGTCTTTCACCAATTCCACCAACTTTGACCAATAATTCATAAACCAATGAATAAGATATTCAATATATTCCAAAACACAAATCTTATACTAAGATAATGTGATTTTTGATCAAAGAAGCTTAGAACATACAACTTCCTGCCTTTGTTCATGCGTATGAATCCAGAAAGACCACAAAAACTTACATTTTTGATGATAAAAACGCAGCAGTTGGGTTCATTTAAACACAAATCGAACACAAATATAGCACTAGACTCGGCTGATGAAGAAGATAAAGAAGAACCGAGTTAAACACAACAAAAATCACCTTTATCACCTTAAAAACACCACGAGCAGCCACCCGGTTAGCTTTGATACCAATTGTAGAAACCAAGATTCACTTCCAGGAGGTGGGAGAGACACAATAAACACGAACTAAAGATTAAACATGATATTCGGTTTATTTAACTATCGAGGTGTGTATGTTTTTCTAGAGAGAAGCTAGAGAAAACACACACACCTCTTTTGTATTAATGAATCTCCAACCCTCCTAGTATTGACATAGGAGGGTATTTATTACATGACTACAAAGCTAACTTAGCACAAATGTCTAAACTAGTCCTTGTACTTTAAATGCTATTGCAATTCCAATATATGACAAAACTTTAAAGCTAACATCGACTCCACTCAAAACCAACTGATATCCTTATTCGTCTCATGTTCTAACATTTTGATTACCTCTTTTATAAATGATTTATCAAAATTAAATTGTCTAAGTGATCATTGATCTAGGTTAGTTTCACCGAATGTTTTTTATATTTGATCCTCCCCTGATAATGAGATGGCAAAAGAGGATCATATGATGACAATAGGTGGGGCACTTGTAATGCAACAAGGAGCTCATATTTTTTAACATGAGGATAGGATGTGGATAACGTTGGTAGGCAGCCGGGTCGGTTAGAATTTTTTTTAGAAAACTTGGTGTCTAAAAGTATAGCAAAAATTAAATTTGTCATTGAAGTTTTAAATAGTTCTTATTTAATTCGAGCACTAAAATCAGGCTATAATACGATTTGGTGTCTAAAGTATGTATAACAAAAAATAATCTGTCACTAAAAGTTTAAGTAGATCAGTATTAATTTTCGATTTAATGATGCTTGGATTTTTATTCTGTTTAAATATTAGTATATATTTTATAATAATGTGGGCGTGTCTTTTCCTAGTGGTGATTTATTTAGACTAAAAATAGACTTGCTTACGCATGACAATCCGCCATTTAGCTTCATAATCCATTATAACTTCAAGTTGTAAAAGAGCTGTAAGTTTTAGCAAAAGAAAAGAAAAAAGTTAGAAAATATGGTAAGCATTCCAGTGACGACGATAAGGTCTTCTAATGGTCGAATGCCCATTCCACTTATGGGAATGGGCATAGCAACCGGGGGAGGGACTGTAAACGCTGATGAGGTGAAGGAGGCAATTGTTGAAGCCATTAAGGTTGGTTATCGACACTTTGACACGGCAGCACTTTACGGAACTGAGAAACCTCTTGGGGAAGCGATCAAAGAAGCTTTGAGACTCGGTCTAATTAAGTCTCGGACAGAGCTTTTTATTACGACCAAGATCTGGTGTAACTCCACCCGACGTCATCTTGTACTACCAGCCATGAAGCATAGTCTCCAGTAAGTTACTTTTTATTTGGTTTAAGGGAAGATCTATAATCACGCATTCATATACTACTAGTATAGTGGAATCGAGATAATTAAGGTTGAGATGAACCCATTATTACTTTTTATATGAAGCATATACTACTAGCATAGTCTCCAGTAAGTTACTTTTTATTTGGTTCATCTCAACCTTAAAAAATCAACAAGAAAAGACATTTTGTACAAAATTAACCATGAGGTTGCGTTTGGTTTGTTGCAAAAAAATCACTATAGGTATAAGGGTGCGTTTGGTTCGCAAGTGGGATTGGAATTGGATTTGGATTTGGGAAAGGTTTGAAAGATTTGGGAAAGGTTTGAGGAAAAAGTAGGAGAGAGAAAATATATTATTATATATATTATTATATATAATTTATTAATTTTATATTGTATTTGTAAGAAACAGACAAAAAAAATGGGGGAAAAAAAAAAGAAACTTGTGGTGGGGAACCCATTGTCAGATGGTTATCATCCGAAAGATACCATTATCACATGGAATGAGTTTTGTAAATTCACAGGGAATGAGTTTTTCAAATTTGACAACCAAACAATGGATTCAACCCTTCTTTGATTCAAAACCCCCTCACACCCTTATACCAAACGCACCCTAAATATGATATAATAGTGGAATCGCAATAAATATGATAATTCCATAGACATTGTTTGGTTTAAAATTGAGTATATGTATTGCCTTACTATTTTAATATTATTTTCGAATTTAAAAAATTAAAATTTAAAATGGTGATGTTTAAAACAAAATAGAAATAAAGGAAGAGAGTGAATTTTATGGCGGAACAAAAGTCGAGATGGCCCCATAGGAATTGAAAAATGAAAAGAGTCTCTTCCCCCTACTCTGAATCTATAGTTATCAATTAATAGTTTGATTCTTAAACGTAGTAACCAAACATTTATATTGGATATGAATATATGATTGTCATTCCGTGACTCCGATGGTAATGTATTTTTTCTTTTTTTTTGGATTTTTCTATGAGGCCTTTTTTTATCTCCTGAAAATGTAGCCTTCCTTTTGACGTTATATAGATTACAAATTGACAAAGTGTAGAAAAACTTATACTACGATATAAAGTGAATCATGACAAAGTAATCTGTATGCATGGCCAAGCACAAAAGACGAGCTATAAATTTTGAAATAAAAAAATTCTAGAAGAAGAAACACTACAAGTATATGGCATTTACATTGGTTACTCGAGCTAAACTACTTTAAATGCACAAATGAAATCAAGTATTGACAGTTTATGAGATGACGTAGGGAGTTGGGACTAGAGTATGTAGATTTGTATCTAATACATTGGCCAGTAACGGTATACCACGAGGAGTACCAACTCCCGATTCCAAAAGAGTGCATAGCCACTATCAATATCAAGGATGTTTGGGAAGAAATGGAGAAGTGTCAAGATCTGGGACTAACTAAATCTATCGGTGTAAGCAATTTTGGTCCTCGTTTAATAGAAGAAATCCTTTCGTTTGCTAGAATCCCTCCGTCTGTCAACCAGGTGATAAATTCGCTCTTACCTAGCATTTTGAGTGATTCATAAGTCAAAACATTTCTAGTATGTCTCCTAAATGTCTTTTCTTTCTGATTTTTTAAGGTTGAGATGAACCCACTTTGGCAGCAGAAAAAACTTAACGTATTTTGCAGGAAGAATGATATTCTTCTCACTGGATACTCCCCTTTAGGTAAATTTGGTGCAAAGCTGGGTCACAAACGCGTCATGGAATGTGATTTTCTTCAGGACATTGCCATGTCTAAAGGAAAAACAGTTGCTCAGGTGATCTTTTTCCCCATATCGTTCAATATGTAACGAACGACGGCATGCAAAAAAACTCTTTATACTCTTTTTCAGCTATTTTCCCGAATCCTAACCAATGAAAAGAATAGTAGTACCCTGCAGGTTCATGAATTGATCTTATAATACTGGTATATATGCAGATTGCTCTAAGGTGGATATATGAGCAAGGTGTGAGCTTTGTTGTAAAGAGTTTCAACAAAGAGAGGATGCGACAAAACTTAGAAATATTTGATTGGTCGTTGACTGAAGACGAGTTAAATAAAATCAGCAAAATTCCTCAACAGAAACATGTTTATTTGGTCGGCTTAATGGTGACTGACCCTAACCATGTAACGGTTGATATTGATGCAGATCTTTCATTTCAATAAGTTGTCTTATCATAAAATTAAGATATTGTGAATGTCATTTTGCTTTGAATAAAGACTAGCAGGGTACCCGCCGCCGCACGCGCGTTGGGGCGGCGGGTACCCTGAAATAAAATTTTCCGGTGAATCATGTATTTTAGTTTATTATGTTCTTTTTGACAATAAATTTATAGATATCAAAAAATTTGTATAGCCCGTGCCCTTTCGGGCTCGAGCCCGTTTGGCCCGCGCCCGTTCGGGCTCAAGCCCATTTGGCCCGTTGCTCGTTCGGGCTTGAATACTTGTATAATGTGCTTTATTATTTGTATTAGTGACATTTAATACAGGAATTGTGTTTAATTTGGTGATGCTTGATAATTTATATTTCTATTGTAAGCGGTGTTTTAATAACTGTATTAATTGTATTTATTGACCAGTTAATTAATTGACTACATTAAATAACATTAATGTGGTATTTTTTTTTTAATATGTGTATTAAAGTGGTGTATAATATGTTTTTTGTCTTGTACGTCTGAAAATTATGAGAATTAAAGTGTTGTACAATACGCTTCTTTTCTTGTAATTCTTAAAATTTTGAGAGAGAGTCATTTCTCTATTTTATGTAGTATAGATATAGATAATGGATGATAATTTAGTTGCACTCTTCCCCTATTGTATATGAAAATAATATTTAGAAGTTAATTAGGCACAACCTAATTTCATACGGAAATTTGCATTTACTCTTAGGCCCATTTGGTTTGTATGTGGTTTAGGATTAGGATTTGGATTAAGGTTTTGATTTGGATTTGGGTTAGGAGAGAGAAAAAATATTAATTTAAAATGTTTGCTTTTTAAATTAATAATAAGATTAAAATTAAAATATATATATTTAAAAAATTAGATAACAATTTATTAGACCAAGAGTAGTGGGCGTTGAATGAGGGTTCGTTGCCCATTCAACGGGCGTTGGACCACCTCCTTGCAGCGTTGAATCTCGTTGAAAACAAAAAAAATCAACACCCGTTGATTGAACAACGGTCGTTGAAGCTATTGTTTAGTCAAATATAGCCGTTAAACGGATATATTTGCCTATTAAATATATATATATATATATATAGGGAAGGTGATGCGTGGTTTTGCAGCCTTACAACAGGTTTTACCTCTCGAGGGATCTCAAGAGGCTTACAACCCCACCAGGCAGTGTACCTGACCGATGTAGTATAGTGTAGTGGTAAGTACGGGGGATTGATCGTTCTCCACAGGGAATAGTGTCGTTAGGATTGAAAAACTACTCTAATTAGGTCTAAGGGTGAGAGAAGATTCTTTTTGTATTTTTATATTTTTTTATGAAAGCAAGTAAAATCTCGGGTTTGAAGGAGTGGGCGGAATTAGTTGCTAGTCAACTAACCCAAATAACTACAAATGCAAATAAAATAAAAGAACTGAAAATGAAAAGGGTTGTGAAACTTATGTGGAGAGAAATGTGTTTACTTAGATTTCCTTACTCCCTAACTATCTTTTACCGGTTGATTAGTGTGTATTAATCGCGTGGATGACGGGTGTATTCCTTAATACCAATCGTGGGGTGGCGTACGTACTTCCCCAACTCTATGAGCTCCTACTTCACTCCTATGTCGAGCCGGCTAGGAAGCTCCTAACATGGGATCACTAGAATTCGCTCTTGCATTAAATACAACCATAAAAACCTTAGTACGCATTGGTTCATGTTTCTTAAGACGTTCAAGCAAGTTACCGTATAGGAAGTTAGCCAGTTTTCTTAAGCCTAACATCGATAAACAATCATCCAATACAATTAATAACACACTAATAACCAATAATCAATAGCTAGGTTTCATTAGATCTAAGCAAACACAAGATAAATCTAGCCTAGCATGTTAATCAAAAGACAAGAACAAGATATAATCAAACAACACATCGACATATTGATTGATTAAACGATTACTTATCTTCAATTAAACATGGGAGATCCAAGGGTATGAAAACCCTTAAAAATGGCAGAAATTCGTCTTAGGGTTTCTCCTCACAAAGTTGCACACTAATGACAAAAAATTGCAAAACTATATATAGAGTTTAAGGGCTGACGGCGTCACGTTGTAGATCCTGACGCCGTCACCTCGCCGTGTCTAGGGTTCCCGGATGGCCTTCTTGACGCCGTCCCTCTTTAATGCTCCAAAATCCGCTCTGGCTTATCAAGGCTTGACGCCGTCAGAATATGGCTTGACGCCGTCTCGCTTTAGCTTAAACCGTGACGACCTTGATCACTTCAAAGGGTGACGCCGTCAGACTTTCCATTGTAAAATTCTCTGGCTTATCATGAGTAATTTTCATATCCACCTCTTTTGCCAAGCCATGACGCCGTCAAGGGCAATCCCTGACGCCGTCAAAGGTACTTTTCCAGCCGATTTTGAGACTTTGTCGTTTTCTTCACTTTTATGCTCCAAAAACGTCCAAAATGCTTCCTTTTCCAGATTTCTTCTCCAAAGTACCTAAAATGACAAAAGGAACGATTTAGGGCAATATTTGATCAAATAAATACGATTTAGGGCTTAAATGACCCCCTAAAAGCGGTACACTTTTCGCTTCATCAGAAGGGTTATTTTCAGAACCAAAAAAAGGTACAGAACTGCGAGAACCAGCATTAACCAATCAGATTTTTTTGAATATTTATTTTTATTATTTAATTCAAAATGGCATAATAGTAAAATTACATTTTTTAATTTCTTTTTGCTTTTTTTTTTAGTAAAAAAATGTTTTTAAGTTCCTAAATTTTAGGAATTTTTTTTTTTTTTTTTGAAATAATGTTTATCTTCAGTATGTATGATTTCAAAAGTAAGGTGCATATGTGTTTTTTTAATATAATGTATGTTTACGTATATTTGTAGTGTTCAATTTACGTGTATTTGGTAAGGTGCATATGTGTTTTTTTAGATAATGTAAATTTACGTGTGTTTGTAGTGCATGGAATGGCAAACAAAAGTATTTTACATGTATTGTTTACAATTTAAAACAAAAACATTATATACAAAATTTAAAATCATGTGATAATACACTTCAAATACAAATTTCTAAAAGCAAAAATGTTGTCATATATGCACATGTATTTTCCCTCGTTGGACACTTTGTATTTCTTTGTATGTATATGTGCACTTGTATCTGCGGCTGCACTTGTGTCTTTAATCTTTAAATCTTTAGCTTAACTATCTTATCGCTAGATAGTAGGTACAAAACACATGTGCACTCTTCATATTGCTCATCATACTCGTACCTGTAACCACAAAACACAAGTGCACACTTAAAATAGAACTAAACAAATATCATCAGGTTTGATTGACACAATAAAAAAACACATTAAAAAAGGTGATCCAAAGAAATCAATATATATAAAAAAACACAATAAAAAAGTGATCCAAATTAGAACTAAACATAAAACATCCTTATATCATAACTAAAAACATATATGCACTTTCAATACATTTAAACTCCGAAACTATAAAAACACATATGCACACACTTTTCAGCCATAAAACACATATGCATCTTTTTAATTGATTTTTAACCCGTCATAAACACATATGCACCATTCTTCAAAACACGTATGCACCATTACTTAAAACTACTTTTTTCCCATTTAATAAATAAGATAGATGTAGTGTTCATACGGACATAAACATATATGAACAAACGAGTTAAATATAAGCATTCTACCATTCTGAAGTTATCAAGGGATACACGCCAATCTTAGTTTTGGTTCCAAAATCATAAACTGAGCTCTAAGATAACATCGCGTAAGAGTTGTATAAAATCATAAAAAAGGCTACAATCAACACAAGTATTGAAACTAAGCCATAAGCTTTTAAGATGAGACAAATAAGCTCGAGCATACACCCCTTGCGAGTCTGTGTTTTGACCGAGGTAAAATCAAACTCAACACCCCCTTGGGTGTTTTGTTGAGTCGACAACAGCAACAACCAACACACCCTTGCGGATTTGTGGCTAACCGAGGCTAAACAGGCCCGAGAAAAACACCCATTGGGTCGTCTCTTTTTAAACCGAGAATAACCAAACCAAATCACCTCTAATGGGTCAAAATAAACAAAGCCTAACGCACCCTATCTGTGTCGTTGCGGTGGGTTGTGGCACGCAAACAAAACCAACCGCACCCTCTTGGGTTGCTGTTTGGTGTACCAGGACAACAACCAAACATCTTTAATCTTGGGTTGTGTACCAGGACAATACCCGACCCGTGAACAAAACTGAAACAAACACTATCTTTAATCTTTGTTTACAATTGATTTAGAACGAAAAGAAAATATACAAACGAGGGCTAAACGGTTTGACATACCATAAAACAAACGAGAGAGAGAGAAAGAGAGTTAGATGGATGATGGTGGCGGTGGTGGTGTTACCCGAACCAGGTGGCGTGGCAAGGCGTTTCGATCCCTTGGCTAGGATCGGTTCTTGCAGTTCTGTACCTTTTTTTGGTTCTGAAAATAACCCTTGGCTAGGATCGGTTCTTGCAGTTCTGTAACTTTCCTATTTAATCTAACATTTCTTTTCATTTCAACACACAATTCACCAACTTCCTCTCAACAAAAATAACGACCGTTTTTAACAAAAAATTATTCACCGGCCATTCAATGCCTCGTATTCGAGTAGCGATTCAAGTTCCGACGAATTTGAAGCCGAAGTGGTAGCCGCTTGTTCGAGTGCGTTAAACCTTACGGCGACGTTTATTCACCGAAGCATTCGTCCACGTCGACCGTTTAAAACGAGACAAGTTATCATGCGCGATCGTGAAGAAGCTCATAACCGTTTGATGCGAGATTATTTTAATGAGAATCCCCGTTGGCCGCAACCAAGAGTTTTCAAACAACGTTTCCGAATGTCTAAAAGGTTGTTCTTACGTTTTCGTGACGATTTGGAAAGGGAAGTCGTGTACTTTAAACAAAAATCCAACGCACGAGGGAAGCTTGGATTCACCACAATGCAAAAGTTGACCGCCGCCATACGAATTTTGGCGATCGCACAAACGTCCGACATAAACGACGAGTACTTGCACATGGCGGCTAAAACTATTAGAGACACACTTAGGGAGTTCGCAATCAGTATTATATTTTATTTTTACTAGTAGAAAATATTATTTATCGTTTATAATTATTTATCTTTTACATTTAAGCATATGTTTTTAATATTGTAGCTATTGGTGAGATATACGGTCGTCGATACCTTAGAAAACCGACTTGGTTCGACCTACAGAAAATATACGAGGTGCACGAAGACATGCATGATCTACCCGGTATGATCGGTAGCATAGATTGTATGCATTGGCAGTGGGAAAGATGTCCTACGGCTTAGCGTGGCCAACATACTCAGGGTGATCAAAAGGGACCGACGAAGATGCTTTGGGTGAAGATGTCCTACCCGGTATGATCGGTAGCATAGATTGTTTGTTCAACGTCTTACAACAATCACCTGTCATAGAGGACATTGTTTCAGGTAAACTGTCCACCGCATCTTTTTACGCCAATAATAATTACTACCCGTACGGATATTTTTTGGGCGATGGTATATATCCCGAGCATAGCTACATCGTAAAGACTTTCACCGACACGGTGGATGACAAAAGACTGCATTTCAAAAAGCAACAAGAATCGGCAAGAAAAGATATAGAGCGTTTCTTTGGTGTTCTCAAGCAACGGTGGGCGTACATTAGGACTCCTTGCAAATTATGCACTCAAACGATGGAGTACATTATGGAAGCATGTATCATTTTACATAATATGATTTTGGAAGATGAGGGTAACGCATACTGTCAAGATTATAGACCCGAAGCAGTGGAAGAAGATAAAAATAGAGAAGAAGCACCCATGGAAGTCAGATTACAAAACAGCAGGTACATGCGAAGTGCCGACGTTCATAATTCTCTTAAGGCAGATTTAGTAGAGCATGTTTGGGCACGAAAGCAACGTAGGGTACACAATGGTCAAATTGAGGATGAAGAAATAGCCGACGAAGAGGTTGAAGACTTGGGTGATGAGACAGTTGTAGAGTTGGGTGACGACGAGGAAGATTGTTATGCGAGTAGCGGCTACGACGATGCGGACTATAGCGACGATTGAATTATTTTAGGTTTATGTTGTGTTATTTCTAAATTTAGAATAATTTGTTATTTATTTAATAAAATTGTTTAGGAAAAAAAATAATTATGTAACGATTGCAAAATAATAAAAAGGGGCGTTGAACCATTACCCCCATTTTAGCTTCAAAGCCCAACTTTCTCTCACTGCAACTTGTCGAAATTTGCCCCAACCCACTCCCTCACCACTACTCTTGGTCTTAGTGGTGGATATATAAATTGGGCCACATTATTTAGAATAAAGACGAAATTGTAAGAAGAAAAGTTGTAATCTTGCCGTGCAACTTGGGGATTCAACATGCCATATATTTAGGATTAAATCCCAATTTTGGCCCCCACTTATTTGAACCAAACAACCATCTTTTACCATTAAACCTAAATCCTACACCCAATACCACAAACCAAACGGGCCCTTAACTCTAATAGCATCAATTTTCCATAACACCAATGACTTCTTCTAAATTTTATTGTGTCTCAAAAGTCTTTTTTTTTAAGGCTCTAATGTGTCTCAAAACTAATGGTGGCAATCGAGTCGTGTTCGGGTTGATCTATTCGGGTTCGCGGGTTAGTATAACCTTTACCCAAACACGACCCATTTATTAATGGTGTCAAGAAACTCAACCCTAATCCAGACCTGCTTAACACGTGTAACTCGTTTGCAACCTGTTTAACCTGTTTAAGTAAATAATTTAAGTGGTGAATAAGTTTTGTGGTTTGTCGATTCAACTATTCGGGTTTTTTTTTTTTTAATTCTAATGTGTCTCAAAAGTCATTTTTTTAAAGGCTCTAATGTGTCTCAAAAGTAAGGGTGGCAATCGAGTCGTGTTCGGGTTGATCTATTCGGGTTGGCGAGTTGGCGGGTTAGTATAACCTTTACCCAAACACGACCCATTTATTAATGGTGTCAAGAAACTCAACCCTAATCCAGACCTGCTTAACACGTGTAACTCGTTTGCAACCTGTTTAACCTGTTTAAATGGTGAATAAGTTTTGTGGTTTGTCGATTCAACTATATGAAATTTCAATGATATTTGAGCTATAATCATAATCCACTCATGTTAATTACATAAAAAAAAAAATACATTTACTCCAAATCTAACATAAAAACCAACTTATATATTTTATTTCACTCATGTTAAGTACATAAAAAAAAAAAAAAAATGTTTAGTCCAAATCCAACATAAAAACCAAATTATATCATTTAGTCAATCCTAATCACACGAATGCGATCGAACTAGCGATCTCGGAATTCATCACAAAAGCAAGTTCTAGAATCTATATACTACCGGTACACTAATAAGCATTAAAGGTATATGTTTTTTTCCTACATATCTAAAGGGGAACCTCAAATATTTGGGGTGGAAATTTGAGTGGTAGAATTTTTGTGCTAGCTATATAACTCCTATCCATGAGACGCTTATTAAGCCTAAAGTTTCACTCGCATATGTTATAAAAAATTTTAAATTTGGTGCTAAAATTACCTTTACACTTATATCTTTCGGTTTATTACACAATTACTTAAAAACAAAACAAATATCAAATGAGTGGCAAGTCTCTAAGGTGTCCCTTTTTACCCTCCCTACACTTAAATTGAACATTGCCCCCAATGTTCTTAAAAAGTATCAAAGATATGATAACGGAAAAAATAAAAGAGATAAACGAAACTAGTACTCCCCTGATTAGCTCGGTATCGACGGAATGGAAATAGGGTTAATTATTCCAAGAAGATAAGATTCTTCGTGGTGCAAATCATTGGACAATCTTACCTTCTTTTCTAACATAACGTGTAAATCACTAAGAAAATGAACACGAAACCTCGCATAAAATTGGCGGTAAACACTATATATAATAAAATTAAATCATAGAAAGAAAATAAGATATAATGCTTGCCAAATATATGTTTACAGAAACCTGGAAATTTAAAAATTATGGAAATTTTCAAAAATTAAGTTTCGACAGAAAATAAAAAATATGGAAAACTGTTGCTACAGTGCCTGACGCCATCAGGATAGACCTGACAGATTATTAGGTTTTGTTTCCTAGAAAATTTCTAGAAAAATCTATCTTTTAAAACCTGGAATTTTCTGCAAAACATTCATTGTGACTCAATACAAGCATTTGACTCAAACAAGCACACAAATACGATAAAATATATGTTAATTATAAATTGTAAATTTTCATGTTCGAATTTCGTTCTTTTAAACAAATGTGAACTTTCCTACACTTATCTTTTTGTAAAATACCTTTATATGCAATTAAGACGAGGTTAAAAACAAAATAAAGCATTTTCACAAATTATTCGAAACATGATAATTAAACAATTATAATTGAACGTATATATGACACAAGCAAACAAACAAAAATAAAAGCAAACAATTAAAAACATGGGTTGCCTCCCAATAAGCGCTTTTCTTTATTTACGAGTCTTGTAGCTAGACTCAAAGTCATGGCCTACGTTTGTCTAAACTTAGATCTCCATTCGATCATTTTAACCATCCTTTCATCACGTTTGTATTCGGGGCCTAAATTCAAAATTTCATAATAATAAACTTTATTTTCTTGTTGCCAATATCATTCATCACTTCTTCCAAATCAACCCTAAAGGCCGGAATATTGTCAACATCTAAATCCTCGATGTCCTTAAAATTTTCCACTTTGTAAGGCATTCTACATTTGACACTCTCTACTCCATTTGAAAACTTAACTGTTCCTTCATCTCGATCATAACCCATCTTAGATTCTTCTACAAATGGTTTTCCTAGCACTTTCTCACATAAGAATCCATCTATAATACCTCTAACATCTTCTAGGATCATAAAGTCACACCTATAAGTAAAATTTCCCACGAAGACATGTAGCCCTTTAACTCACCCCACAAAATTGCACAATCGATTAGGGTTATAAGGATCCTTTCTAGGTTTCAATTCTTCATTCATGATCCAATTGTAATAGACCCTAGACAATCGATTTGGGTTATAAGGATCCTTTCTATGTGTGCTCTCTATATAGATAACCAACCATGCAAGGGAATTTAATATTCAAATAATTGAGTCTTCTAATCCATGGTTTTTTTTTTCCAAAATCTCAAGGGGCAAGGGTATTTTAATAGGAACTTATGATAGTTCAGTTCTTCACGTGTGGGAAAGAAATTTCTGAATATACTAGAGGTAGTGATATCCATAAAACGATCAGTTCTTTGCTCAATTTCTTTCTCAATTAATCTATTAAGCTCCCTAAGTTCATTGATTTCCTTAACAATTTGCTTACGCAACGAGGTTATTATATTAGGTAAAACGGATGGATTCGCGTCTTCCATGATGGCAAATGGAACAGTAAATGAATTTTTTTTAAGAACGAAGACACAAAGAAAAAGATAGACTACGAGAAAGCTAATAAAAGAAAAAGAAAAATCTCACTTGATAGGAATCTAATGAGTAGACCTAAACGAGATAGAAATTGAAACCTAAACTATTCCCCGGCAGCGGCGCCAAAAACTTGATGAACAGAATTTTGCAAAACCACAAAAGTTTTACAATCCTCCTATGCAGTGTACCTAACCATTGTAGTGTAGTATAGGCAAGACACGGGGGATTGATCGTTCTCTAGGGGAACCGTGTTGTATAGGCCGAAGTGTATGACGAATTAGGTCTAAAGGTGAGGGATGAGTCTTTTTTTATTTTTATATTTCTTTAGAAAGCAAATTAAAATATCTCGGGGTTTGAAGAGTGGGTTTTAAACTACTAATTAAACTAATTAACTAATTATGCGAAAAATAAAATTGGTAAACTTCTTATGATAGGTAAAGGTGTCTACTTAGAATTTCCTTATTCCCTAGTTATCTCCTATTGATTAGTCGAATTGTCACGTCCTTGTTTTAATTAGCGTGTTGTATTCCTTAATATCGGTCGCAGGGTGGTGCCAAATTCCCTAACTCTATGAATGTATAGATCTCATTAAGAATCCTAATGTTAACAATCTCAGTTCCGCAACGTTTGGAAATTATATCTTGATGTGTGCTTAAACACACATCATTTTATACTGGAAAAACATGCTAAAATAGATTAATAACCATAAAATATGTGAAATTATATTGCAAATATGTTTGGTATGTGTTATTATGTCTTGCAGGTACAAGGGTTTGAAAACAAAGCAAAAACGGCAATTACCCGAGCACTCCATTAAAAAGAGCACGAAATTGCAAAACCTACGCTAATTTTATATGATGTATCGAGGAAAAATATGGTGTTGTAAAAGATCAAACGAAGCCTGAATGGAGATTATTACTAAATATGCTGGCTAAAAATATTTGGGCTATATTAATGATGGTATTGTACCGAAATGCGACATATACTTTAAAAGTTAGGTTGGTCTTGGTCTACTCCTCGCAAGCCCATCAATTCTCCATTCTCGGCCCATCAAAACCTGACCCATCGTGGCATTTTTCTTCAAATGATATAAAATACCATTTATATGAGACAAAATAATGAAGATAGAATTGAATTCATATCCTACCTATGGCTTGCACGCGGATGATGTAAATAAAAGTGATACAAAGAATTGCAATATCAAGCATGTGGGCCTGCATCGCTTTGCATACGTCAAAAGAATGAGATTAAAGCAATCAAGACCAGCGTTGGCTACACTCTCCATAAATAATTCAAATGAGGCACGTGGATTAATCCCTCTAGCCCACTCTCGCTCCACTACTTCTTTCAAGCCAATAGCTAGCCTACACGTGGCAATAATGAGCTGTTATCCTAAGATTCGAGGGATTGAAGGGTCGAGAATGTAATCAGGCGGCTATTTAAGCCTTCAATTCATCATTCTCACACACACATAGTTTTTAGTTTTTTTCTTTTTAGGAGTAGAGTAGTTTAGTTTTAGTGTAGCTTATTAGTAGCTTATTTCTTGTATCTTATTGTATCAAGACATTTTGCTTATTATTGAAGGTTATCTTATTTCCAACTTAGTTTATTTCTTCTTATCCGCTTCTACTCTCTTTGTTTTCTTTTCTTTTTCTTTTCTTATCTAATAAGCCATAATAGCTTATTAGCTGTTTGTGGTTTATTAGATTTGCTTATTTGTGATAAGCTCTCTTATAGCTTATTCACTTTAAGCCTTTTAATATCTTTTTATCTTTAATAAGCTTAAACTTATGGCTTATTTAGAGATTATTTAGATTAGCTTTTTGGATAAGCTTTTCCATAGCTTATTCAATAAGCACATTTTATTTACTAGTTTTCTTTTCTAACCTTCTTTATTACTAGTTCTAAATAGTCCTTTTATAAAAAGTTTTAATCTGTATTAGTTTTCATTACTAGTTTTAGATCTATTAGCTTTTTAGCTTATTAGATTTAATACTAGTACTTCTAGATCAAGTTAACTTTTCTATAGCTTATTTGATCTAGTTTAGTTATTTAGATTGCTTATTCTTAGCTTATTAATATTAAAATTTGGTACTTTTTAAATCAATGAGCTTTTCCATAGCTTATTTGATTCATATTATTGCTTATTTCATTCTAACCTTTATAAAGTTTTGATTTTTCTTTGCTCTTATAATTCATCGTAAGGCGAGGAGCTTAAGGGTCTTATAAGCTTGCTTATTAACCAAAGTTTGTAGCTTTCTTTGTTTCTATTAAGCTAAATAGTGAATAAAGTTTATAACTTTATTGATTATTTGGATAAATACAAGCTAATAAAGAAATAAACTTTGGGGTTTGATAAGTTTATAAGATCGGGTGGTATTTAGTCTCACTTTATTCACCGGGTTCTCTTCTCTTACTCTCTTAATTAGTTTAGCTGATAAATTAATTTAGATTAAATATGTTTAATGTTGTTGGATTTATTGTTGATGTTAGTATTATTATTATGAGTAGTGAGTAGATTTTATATATGCTTGTTAAGTGTTGGTGATTTGCGAAATTAAGTGTGAAATCTTAGAAATTATTAGTTGATAACCTTTGGTTTACTTGGTTTGATTTTTAGTAACTTTAACGGGTAAAAGCCATTAAGGTAACTAATTATCTAAACCAAGTAGATTTTACCTAGGTAAAAAGAAGTGTTTTCAATATAAACCAACGTTGTGATAAAACATTCCTTTTTAAACAGGTATTCAAAAGTTGTTGATTAATAATTTCCGGATTATTTGTAGATCTTTTTAGTTGGTTGTTTTAACGGGCAAAAGCCGCTAGGATAATTGATTATTTAGATCTAATAATTTTTACCAAGAAAAACTAATTATTTTCAAAATAAACCAACGTTGTGAGAGTGTAATTTTTTTTTACGGGTATTAATTGTTATGACTGACAATGTGGTTCTGGTGTTCGGATTTGGTGAAAGATGAAGAAGTTCATCTTTTAGAGAGAAGTTAGTGAGAGGGTGGAGAGAGGCTGGAACTTTTTGTCTATTAGATTAATAAACAATGAAAACAAAACAAAACTTTCCTACACCCCACATGGAGAGTCATGTGGGGTATTTATAGGCCCTATTACATCACTATCTTTGCCATTTAATCATAAGTAGTCCCTGCGTTAGCTACTTAATACACATCTATTTCAATTCACGTGAGTGACGACATCTTTATAAAAAAGCGAGTCTAACAATCTCCCTCCAAGATGTCGTCACAAGTGAATGGTTACAAAGAGACCTATAAATAAAGTAAATTAAAATAATAAACTTTTGTTGAAGCGCAGAGTCTCTGTAGTCTAGATCCTGAGGCAGACTTGAAGTTCTCTATTCCAAAAGATCGCAACATCGATCTTTGGTGCTGACGGCACACATCCTTGTAGCTCTGAACTTCAACTGTAATGTACTAGTTAGGTTATTACTCCCTCCTAACTAGTGAGCCCTTTATTCTTTTCTGCTCCCTCCTGAAACGACAACTCTCTTTAGTCTTCTAACACGCAGCGGAGACTGTAGCACAATGGATGTCGTTCGGGAGCATCAACATATCTCACAAAGTATTTGCATCCAAGTTGGTAATAAGCCGTACTTCTCCCTCCTGATGATTGCGAGTTATCAAAATCATCATACATTAGTGTACACGCCTTTGATTACCTTTTACTTGATGCAATTGTACAGCCATAACAGCTCGTCGAAGCATATTTTTGTGAGAATATGTTGAAAAAATACTCTCAATACTTCTCTCAAACCAACCTTAAAATTCACCGGCTTCAAGTAAATAACCACATGTGGAGACAACCCGATATGACCAACTTGAAAAAGAAGTAACCACCCCTTAGAAATGTGACTTAATCTTGTACGGAAGTGTGACTAAGAACCTATACTGAGCACTACAACGTAACTCCTTAAAGCATAGGTCGTTTCATATATCCATCCATCCTTCCTTAACTGTATATGAACCTCGCTTGAATTATCCACATCTTTGTGTGACACTGAGTACACCAACTCAGTTTAACTGATAGTTAACTAGGTCTTCGTCCATCCACCCCTTGACCAATGAAAACTAGATAAATCAAGACTTAATCACTACACTGAGTAATACACCCATGAGAGCCCAAACAAGTATCTCTAAAATTCATGCATCCAACCAACCTCTAGACTTTGAGATAAATAAGTACACATGCCCGAGAAATGTCACGTCAAAATCAAATCAATAATACCGTACTTCCTCGTAGTCATTTTCCTTAACCATAATGCTTTTAGCTGTGAACTATGTATCCCTGTGATTGTTGCGATGGTATCCTAATATCCCTCCAATTTTTTTTTTATTTTTTTTTCATAATTTGAAATATACTAGGAAATGCAATTATAAGAAGGCTAGAAAAATTTGAGTGTTACAGATTTTGACGCCAATTTTCACCTAAAAAATTCGAATTTTGACCTAAAAATTCGAATTTCAGGATAATTTTTTTTTTTATTTTTTTTTTTTTTTTTTTTTTGTTGTTGTTGTTGAAGGGATTCTAAGTTGAAGGGTATCAAAGGGGAAGGATTATAAGCGGACATTTTTCTCAATTGCGATAGAATAGAATTGGGATAAACCCCACAATTTCGATAAACCCCATAATTGCGATAAAAGATCACATTTGCGATAAACTCCACATTTGCGATAAAAAATCACATTTGCGATAAAGATCACATTTGCGATAAAAATCACATTTGCGATAAAAATCACATTTACGATAAAAAATCATTCTATCGCAATTCTTATACAAGAATGCGATAATCCCACAATTGCGATAAAAACCACAATTGCGATAAGGCGTTGACTTTATCGAAATTCCACCAATAATTGAGTCCGATAATTGAAGTCCACTGTTCACTTTTCCGACCATCTTTTTCTGCCCAGATCTGACCATAAAGCCCATTTTGAGCATAAAACTCAACGACCATTTTCACGGATTAAAGCCAAACCAATCTCAACTAAAGCTTGAATATCGAACTGTTACCAGATCTATACCCGTAAAAACATGGATTTGAGATTTTTGACCATACTTTGGATACATAAGACCAGTAATAGGCCTGTTTTTATCGTATGAAACGGAAAAAAAAATTTCGATGACCAGAAAAAAAATTTCCGATGACTAAAAGGAAGATAAAAAACAGCCTGAAACATATAATCGAACCACAAAAATCAGTAAAGAACACAACCTGGAACATATCTCACCAAGAATCTCCCCTGGTTAGCTCTTGATACCAATTGTTATGACTGACAATGTGGTTCTGGTGGTCGGATTTGGTGAAAGATGAAGAAGTTCATCTTTTAGAGAGAAGTTAGTGAGAGGGTGGAGAGAGGCTGGAACTTTTTGTCTATTAGATTAATAAACAATGAAAACAAAACAAAACTTTCCTACACCCCACATGGAGAGTCATGTGGGGTATTTATAGGCCCTATTACATCACTATCTTTGCCATTTAATCATAAGTAGTCCCTGCGTTAGCTACTTAATACACATCTATTTCAATTCACGTGAGTGACGACATCTTTATAAAAAAGCGAGTCTAACAATCTCCCTCCAAGATGTCGTCACAAGTGAATGGTTACAAAGAGACCTATAAATAAAGTAAATTAAAATAATAAACTTTTGTTGAAGCGCAGAGTCTCTGTAGTCTAGATCCTGAGGCAGACTTGAAGTTCTCTATTCCAAAAGATCGCAACATCGATCTTTGGTGCTGACGGCACACATCCTTGTAGCTCTGAACTTCAACTGTAATGTACTAGTTAGGTTATTACTCCCTCCTAACTAGTGAGCCCTTTATTCTTTTCTGCTCCCTCCTGAAACGACAACTCTCTTTAGTCTTCTAACACGCAGCGGAGACTGTAGCACAATGGATGTCGTTCGGGAGCATCAACATATCTCACAAAGTATTTGCATCCAAGTTGGTAATAAGCCGTACTTCTCCCTCCTGATGATTGCGAGTTATCAAAATCATCATACATTAGTGTACACGCCTTTGATTACCTTTTACTTGATGCAATTGTACAGCCATAACAGCTCGTCGAAGCATATTTTTGTGAGAATATGTTGAAAAAATACTCTCAATACTTCTCTCAAACCAACCTTAAAATTCACCGGCTTCAAGTAAATAACCACATGTGGAGACAACCCGATATGACCAACTTGAAAAAGAAGTAACCACCCCTTAGAAATGTGACTTAATCTTGTACGAAAGTGTGACTAAGAACCTATACTGAGCACTACAACGTAACTCCTTAAAGCATAGGTCGTTTCATATATCCATCCATCCTTCCTTAACTGTATATGAACCTCGCTTGAATTATCCACATCTTTGTGTGACACTGAGTACACCAACTCAGTTTAACTGATAGTTAACTAGGTCTTCGTCCATCCACCCCTTGACCAATGAAAACTAGATAAATCAAGACTTAATCACTACACTGAGTAATACACCCATGAGAGCCCAAACAAGTATCTCTAAAATTCATGCATCCAACCAACCTCTAGACTTTGAGATAAATAAGTACACATGCCCGAGAAATGTCACGTCAAAATCAAATCAATAATACCGTACTTCCTCGTAGTCATTTTCCTTAACCATAATGCTTTTAGCTGTGAACTATGTATCCCTGTGATTGTTGCGATGGTATCCTAATATCCCTCCAATTTTTTTTTTATTTTTTTTTTCATAATTTGAAATATACTAGGAAATGCAATTATAAGAAGGCTAGAAAAATTTGAGTGTTACAGATTTTGACGCCAATTTTCACCTAAAAAATTCGAATTTTGACCTAAAAATTCGAATTTCAGGATAATTTTTTTTTTATTTTTTTATTTTTTTTTGTTGTTGTTGTTGTTGTTGTTGGAAGGGATTCTAAGTTGAAGGGTATCAAAGGGGAAGGATTATAAGCGGACATTTTTCTCAATTGCGATAGAATAGAATTGGGATAAACCCCACAATTTCGATAAACCCCATAATTGCGATAAAAGATCACATTTGCGATAAACTCCACATTTGCGATAAAAAATCACATTTGCGATAAAGATCACATTTGCGATAAAAAATCCACATTTGCGATAAAAATCATATTTGCGATAAAAATCACATTTGCGATAAAAATCACATTTACGATAAAAAATCATTCTATCGCAATTCTTATACAAGAATGCGATAATCCCACAATTGCGATAAAAACCACAATTGCGATAAGGCGTTGACTTTATCGAAATTCCACCAATAATTGAGTCCGATAATTGAAGTCCACTGTTCACTTTTCCGACCATCTTTTTCTGCCCAGATCTGACCATAAAGCCCATTTTGAGCATAAAACTCAACGACCATTTTCACGGATTAAAGCCAAACCAATCTCAACTAAAGCTTGAATATCGAACTGTTACCAGATCTATACCCGTAAAAACATGGATTTGAGATTTTTGACCATACTTTGGATACATAAGACCAGTAATAGGCCTGTTTTTATCGTATGAAACGGAAAAAAAAATTTCGATGACCAGAAAAAAATTTTCCGATGACTAAAAGGAAGATAAAAAACAGCCTAAAACATATAATCGAACCACAAAAATCAGTAAAGAACACAACCTGGAACATATCTCACCAAGAATCTCCCCTGGTTAGCTCTTGATACCAATTGTTATGACTGACAATGTGGTTCTGGTGGTCGGATTTGGTGAAAGATGAAGAAGTTCATCTTTTAGAGAGAAGTTAGTGAGAGGGTGGAGAGAGGCTGGAACTTTTTGTCTATTAGATTAATAAACAATGAAAACAATACAAAACTTTCCCACACCCCACATGGAGAGTCATGTGGGGTATTTATAGGCCCTATTACATCACTATCTTTGCCATTTAATCATAAGTAGTCCCTGCGTTAGCTACTTAATACACATCTAGTCCAATTCACGTGAGTGACGACATCTTTATAAAAAAGCGAGTCTAACAATCTCCCTCCAAGATGTCGTCACAAGTGAATGGTTACAAAGAGACCTATAAATAAAGTAAATTACAATAATAAACTTTTGTTGAAGCGCAGAGTCTCTGTAGTCTAGATCCTGAGGCAGACTTGAAGTTCTCTATTCCAAAAGATCGTAGCTTCGATCTTTGGTGCTGACGGCACACATCTTTGTAGCTCTGAACTTCAACTGTAATGTACTAGTTAGGTTATTACTCCCTCCTAACTAGTGAGCCCTTTATTCTTTTCTGCTCCCTCCTGAAACGACAATTCTTTTTAGTCTTCTAACACGCAGCGGAGACTGAAGCACAATGGTTGTTGTTCGGGAGCATCAACATATCTCACAAAGTATTTGCATCCAAGTTGGTAATAAGCCGTACTTCTCCCTCCTGATGATTGCGAGTTATCGAAATCATCGTACATTAGTGTACACGCCTTTGATTACCTTTTACTTGATGCAATTGTACAGCCATAACAGCTCGTCGAATCATATTTTTGTGAGAATATGTTGAAAAAATACTCTCAATACTTCTCTCAAACCAACCTTAAAATTCACCGGCTTCAAGTAAATAACCACATGTGGAGACAACCCGATATGACCAACTTGAAAAAGAAGTATCCACCCCTTAGAAATGTGACTTAATCTTGTACGAAAGTGTGACTAAGAACCTATATTGAGCACTACAACGTGACTCCTTAAAGCATAGGTCGTTTCATATACCCATCCATCCTTCCTTAACTGTATATGAACCTCTCTTGAATTATCCACATCTTTGTGTGACACTGAGTACACCAACTCAGTTTAACTGATAGTTAACTAGGTCTTCGTCCATCCACCCCTTGACCTATGAAAACTAGATAAATCAAGACTTAATCACTACACTGAGTAATACACCCATGAGAGCCCAAACAAGTATCTCTAAAAGTCATGCATCCAACCAACCTCTAGACTTTGAGATAAATAAGTACACATGCCCGAAAAATGTCACGTCAAAGTCAAATCAATAATACCGTACTTCCCCGTAGTCATTTTCCTTAACCATAATGCTTTTAGCCGTGAACTATGTATCCCCGTGATTGTTGCGATGGTATCCTAATATCCCTCCAATTTTATTTATTTTTATTTTTATTTTTATTTTTTTTCATAATTTGAAATATACTAGGAAATGCAATTATAAGAAGGCTAGAAAAATTTGAGTGTTACAGATTTTGACGCCAATTTTCACCGAAAAAATTCGAATTTTGACCTTAAATTTTGAATTTTGGGCCAATTTTTTTTTGAAGGGATTCTAAGTTGAAGGGTATCAAAGTGGAAGGATTATAAGCGGACATATTTCTCAATTGCGATAGAATAGAATTGCGATAAACCCCACAATTGCGATAAACCCCACAAGTGCGATAAAAGATCACATTTGCGATAAACTCTACATTTGCGATAAAAAATCACATTTGTGATAAAGATCACATTTGCGATAAAAAATCCAGATTTGCGATAAAAATCACATTTGCGATAGAAATCACATTTGCGATAAAAAATCATTCTATCGCAATTCTTACACAAGAATGCGATAATCTCACAATTGCGATAAGGCGTTGACTTTATCAAAATTCCACCAATAATTAAGTCCAATAATTGAAGTCAACTGTTCACTTTTCCGACCATCTTTTTCTGCCCAAATCTGACCATAAAACCCATTTTGAGCATAAAACTCAACCGTATATCCATCAGATCTGACCATTTTCACGGATTAAAGCCAAACCAATCTCAACTAAAGCTTGAATATCGAACTGTTACCAGATCTATACCCGTATAAACATGGATTTGAGATTTTTGACCATACTTTGGATACATAAGACCAGTAATAGGCCTGTTTTTATCATATGAAACGGAAAAAAATTTCTGATGACCAGAAAAAAAATTTCCGATGACTAAAAGGTATATAAAAAACAGCCTAAAACATATAATCGAACCACAAAAATCAGTAAAGAACACAACCTGGAACATATCTCACCAAGAATCTTCCCTGGTTAGCTCTTGATACCAATTGTTGTGACTGACAATGTGGTTCTGGTGGTCGGATTTGGTGAAAGATGAAGAAGTTCATCTTTTAGAGAGAAGTTAGTGAGAGGGTGGAAAGAGGCTGGAACTTTTTGTCTATTAGATTAATAAACAATGAAAACAATACAAAACTTTCCCACACCCCATATGGAGAGTCATGTGGGGTATTTATAGGCCCTATTACATCACTATCTTTGCCATTTAATCATAACTAGTCCCTGCATTAGCTACTTAATACACATCTAGTCCAATTCACGTGAGTGACGACATCTTTATAAAAAAGCGAGTCTAACATTAATTAAAAAAAGGGCTTAAAACGATAATTCACACTTAATGATCTTTTCACACTCTTGACAAGCATATTTTTTAATATCATATCCTTAGATTAATTTTATCGTCATTAGTTGTTTACCATTTAAATTAGTTTAAATAGTCATTTTAGTTAATTTTAATAGTTTTTAAATTTAATCTTAAAAAACCATACAAAAAACATCGACAATCAAGCATTAATGAAAGACATAATCGTAATTTTTAATTCAAATCTCGCCGTGGAATACGACTCCGGAAGATTAATTGTCATTTGTCTTAAAGTGACTCTTTTATCTTATCGGGAATACAAATATTGAAACTGCCCTCTATCTACAAACGAATCATATCTCGTTAGAACTCTTAATGTTGACAACCGTAATTCACGCAATAAATAAAATGAATAAAAACAACTAGTGCACTCTATTGACATAGCGCTTAGTTAAGATGGACAAGCTATTACACTAAGGATTAAGCCAGTTTTCCTAACCCTCACGCGATACACTAATTAAACAAGAGACGACAATCAATAATTAATAACTAGGTTTCATTCAAATCTAAGCAAACACTAATTAAATTAGCCGAGCATGTTAAAGATAAGAGAAGAAACACATATAATCAAACAACACATAGACATATTGATTGATTAAAGAGGAATCACTTAACTTCAATAAAACATGAAATCCAAGGGCTGAAAAACCCTTACAAAGTTCTGAAATTCATCACTAGGGTTACCTCTCCAAGATGTTACACGAATAATGGAAAACATACGAAAAATATAAATAGTTGTACAGTTGTGACAGCGTCACATTATGGTTGTGACACCGTCAGCCCGCCGTCATTAGAGTTTTGTCCTTAGCTGTGTCATCGTTGTGACGCCGTCACCTTGTAATCTGTGACGCCGCCGTGCACTGTTCCTTTGGTAGTGACGCCGTCAGCTCTTAGACCATCATTGTTGTAGCTCGAACTCTATCTTTATCACAAAAATATGATTCGTTAAGCACAATAGAGATAGGACAAGTGAGGTGTATATATGGAATGGATATCTTAGAGAGAGTGAGAGAGATGATAACTTTTCTATTATTAAGCACACTCACTACACACACTTACACCACCCCACAAATGAGGTGTTGTGTGGTTTATATATTACAAGGGATGATACCCTAAAGGGCTTTCCTTTGGGCCGATTGGGCTTTTAAGTGGATTGGACATTTACACAATATATGAGCTAGTATTCTTAAACTACTAGATGCTTAGTCTAGTCCAAGTCCACACTCCCTTTTTCTATTCTAGCATATAACACACAACACAATTACAAAGATGTTAATAACGGAATGACCATCACTTTAAATCAATGCTAACAATCTCCCCCTAAGGGATGGTCATTCGAATGATGCACCATGTGATTAGGTCTTTAGACTTCTGGTCTTGAACTTTGTGTGTCGATGCAGAATAGACTTGATTCTTTGATCCTTCATGCATTGTGATCTTCAAACATAACCGTCTTTTGGTTGTTATTTGCCTTGGTCAACATCTTCATGTATTCACAGCATCGGTTCTTCCAATATAGATGCTGAGACATATGACGGTTGATGGACTTTCCTCAGTACCTGCATAAAACAGTTAGCAATAAGACTCTTGTACCCCATGTGTCCTTTTTGGTGAACACAGGTGTAATATATGGAAAGTGTTCTTAAGAGATCTTTGATGAATCTCATGGCTCTAGACTCGATAGTGCATTTTGGTTTTAGTCATCGGAGGCATGGAGCAGAGTGCCACCTTTTCAATATCAACACATCTCGGAATGAGAGGCTGATAGATTATGTAGTGTTCTCCGTGAAAAATGAAACAAATATCTTTTAAGAGATATCTGAGTGGCTGGGAGGGGTTGTGCAGCGCGTCACTGGGTCCATGACGTCTTGTCTTCAATATCAGTATCATCTTTGTGATAACCGATAGCAGATGTATTGACCCGGTTTCTGCCCTAAGTTTTCATGGAGGGCTATTTCTTTTCACCCTTTCATTAAACTTTTCTTTTTCATTCTTCAACCCCTTTTTTCTCCTTTCTCATTTACTCCTTTTTTCAATCTTACCTAAGGACTTCTAATTCTAATCTATTGGAATTGTCCTTGGGTAGATCCCTCCGGCTCTGGCGGATCATTGGACATAACCTAGCCATAATCACCTTATTACTCCATGATTATCCTAGATTATTTGTCACTTGCCATAAAACCTTTTGAAAATCTCTCAAAGTGTTTATGAGAAAATAGATTTTAGATAACACTTAGAGAGTTTTGCATTTATGAAATACTCCCCCTTCACATGTGCTCCTGCATTTATGATAAATTTGCACATGTTGGGTAGAGATCGCACATTTTGAAATGATCGATTTCTACATGATTCGCGAGTACGTACATCATAGTGACTACCTTAAAAATATTACTCCTCCTGGTCATATTCAATGATCATCTCTCGAATTGGTACATTCTACTCAGACAAGTCCTTTGCGAGACACGTTTACATTACTGGATAACCAGCTTGAAATTATTACCCGTCCCGGACAAGTCTTTTCGATTACTGACATTTAGCTTTCGTCAATTCGAGGGTTCATACTGAGTCTTTTTGGAGAGCTCTTTTTGAGATTCGCTTTTGATCACTTTTTAATCACATTTCTCCCCCCTCAAAAATAGCATATCGATGGTATTTTTGATACCGTTTGATTAAAATCATTGTTTTTGGAAAGCTAAATAGGGAGAAACGGATTTGCATGAACTTTTTGGAACAAATTTGTTTATCATTTTTATACTCCCCCTTAAATAAAACATGTTTTATCGGGTTTTGGAGGGAGTTATCTTGAGCACTTTATGAAAGATTTGGATAAATCTTATTGAGAAATCTTGAAGGAAATGTGCTCAGGATAGAGATGATTTTGAAAATCTTTGAAGATATGATAGGAGAATTATTTTCATTTGTTTTTAGGATAAGTTTTTGAAAAAAGATATTGGTTTTGCACAACACTTTCCTTTATTTGAAGATCGGGTCCGAAATTGAGTTGTTCCGAAGCCATTGAATTTTTTTTTTAGGATAAGTGCTTGAAAAAATATTTAGAATCTTTGTTTTGATTAAGCACTTTCATTTCTTTGAAGCGCGGGTCCTGAACTGATGTGTCCAAGAGCCATTGTGAGATCAGATTAGACAACAACCTTTGGAACCCATTTAAGCACTGCGCCAACAGGTTTAGCAAGTTTTGAAAACCATTTGTAAGTTGTGTCAATGTGATTCAAAGAAGTTGAATTCCAACGAGGACTGAAAACCGGTGTTTCATTTGGAAATAACACTCGTGGAATCATCGGTGATTTAAAACTCGTTTTCTTTTGAAAATTGTTTGAGAAACTCGTTGTCTCTTTTGGAGTTTTAAAACTTGAAGCAGAGTCATTCTTGCGTTGTAGCGGAAGCATTTCAGAGTTTGAATTACTCAGAGGTTTTGAATGACTTTGCTTTGGTTTCCACACTTGCTTTACCGGTGTAAATCGAGAGTGTGGAGTTTGAAAACCTGTATTCTCTTCATTAGAAGTATTTGACCTTGAAAGCTTTTGAGGAGTAAGTGGTTCAGAAAAAATTGGTTTCTTCGAAAACTTCCTTCCTTTTTGCAAAGAATAGGTTGTAAACTGGGAAACCTTTTTCGAAAATGGTTTTGAAGATTCACCCGTGTAAACCTTCTTCGAAACACTCACTTCTTGTGGAGACTTGTTTGAAACAGGAGAGTTGCCTTTTGATTGATTGAGAACATCAAACTTTGCTTTTAAGGCATTGTATGACATTCGCAAATCATTGTATTCTTTTTGAAGAGAAAGATGATCTTGAGATGCCAATTTAGATTCCAAAGAAGCAATTTGTTTCAAAAATTGATCTTTTTCAGCTTTTGAATCATCCGTTTTACGAGCCAATTTCCGTTCGAACACAATATTTTCTTTTTCAAGTCTTTCAAAATATGTTTCGAATTTGTTCGTTTTGTTGAAAAGATCAGTTTTGACATCCTCAAGATCGTTTGTACGTTGAGATAAAAGCGTTTCAAGCTCAATCACTTTTGTTTGAAGCACATGATTTGCATTTTCCGTTTCAATTTCAAAATCAGGAGTATTAGAATCAAACAGGGGATTTGGAAAGGAGACTTTTGTGATTTGAGACGCAACCTTTTTCTTCTTCATTGATTCAATCTTTTTCAAAACCTTTTCAAACCTTTTATCAGCGAATTCAGACAACTTAGACTTCAGAACTTCAGTGTCTTTTTGTTTCGTGACTAATTTTTGAGTCAGAACTCGTGAACGTTTGATTGAATCAAACAGGTTTTTGTAAGTCTGTTTCAAATGCTCATTTTCTTTTTGTAATGATGCCACAGCATGTTCCAATTCAATATTTTTTGTATCAAGTTCGTCCAAATCAAACTTGATTTTGGCATCATCACAATTTTCTTCAAAAGTATTTTCCTTTTCTTTAAGCATTGTTGTCAAATGTAACACCCCGAAAATCGTAATGAAGCAGCGGAAGACTAAAACGGGGTATTACCAATTAGATCACAGTCGAAGCATAGATAATCGTTAAAAGTAGAATTTATATCGTTCAATGAAAACTCAATATTCAGAGATTACACAATAGTTTTCAAAAGGGGGTAGTTTTTCACAAAAGTGATGATGAGTTTGAAAAGAATGATATAATTATTTGAAATAAAGGTGGGTAGTTTTCCAATGCCCATGCCAACTCCGTGCTTGAGATTTCCTTAGTTACCTGAGATAAAACATGCTTAAAATGTCAATACAAAGGTTGAGTGAATTCACAATGTTTAATTTGTAATAGTTTGAATTAGTTTGAACACAAGTTGATTAGTAGTACAACGGTGATATCGTTGAAATAAAACAAATAGATATAAGATGGGTACTAGCACAACGGTGATATCGCTGTGTATAATATAGATATATTGCCCTAAGCCTCATGACACGCAAACCTTAACATCGGGTGTAATAATAAATGATATAAATAACCCACATCATAGCAATGATGTAGGTGATAATTCCCTCGTCATAGGAGTTTGCCAAACTCTTGATAATTCGAATAAAGTGCATTTGGTTACCATTTCAGGCTAACTTCAAATGGGTTTTTATAACCAAACTTGTAAAACTTAAGTTTTATATAAAACTTAAGTTGGTCTTTATATAACCAAACTTGTAAAACTTAAGTTGGTCTTTATATAACCATCTCAAGTGTATATAAGCTAAATAGGCGATATAAGTCAATAAGCATGTTTAAGATTTACAAGTTTGGTTTTGACTCGTTTTTATAGGTTGTAAGTGTGTAAAAGAGTTTATGGTTGTTAAGTATATAATATCTTGTGTTATTACGTACATCTTTGTAAGCTTGTTGTAATTTATTTCGCGAACTCGTGGTCGAGTGAGATGAGATGAGTTGGAAATTTAGTCGTGATTAAATGTATCAAAGGTACTCGACATAATGGAAATGGATATGAGTTGTGGGCTGTGATCCAATATGAAACCAACAACCAACACCCCTAGTTGGGCCTGTTGGGCTTCGACTAAATACACACACAAGCCCAACTTAAGATTTTTGCTTAGCAGCTTTGCGTTTGAGTCATTCAGTAGGAAAAGGAAAAAAAAGACGTTTAACACAAGACGAGTTATACAACAAGCCCTATGTCGAGCTTGAGTGACTAAGTCATGGGGAACCCAAACACACTCGACCTCAACACAATTCAACATATGCAACCTCGTTGAACTCGCGTTATGGCTGATGGTTGGGTTTGACTCAACAGTCGCACGACACATTCAAATACCATTCGAGTGCAAGACTAAGAATCAATCTAAGACTTAAGCAATCACAATCACAACTGAAACAAAAACTGCAAACCCAACACATCCTTTGTGTGGATATAGATAACCGATCCATGGTACACCCTTTGTGGATGATGGTGGTCGAACCAAGACAAAAACCCAACACCCTTTGTGGGTGTGGTTTCAAGGCAACCCTTAATTGTTTTACTGGGGGTCTCAACCACAACAAAAATACAACACAAACTGAATTCTATCGTAACCCATTTCATTGTCTTATAACTGTAGCCAATCGGGTAAGTATCAAAACCAAAAGCTCACCACTGTGGTTCAACCACAGTGGGTTTCGACCCGCAACCAAATCTAACATAACTCATCTTTTAACAATGTCTAGCCTCGAAAACGCCAATTAAAAATAAGCAATATTATTAGTAGGCACTTTCATCTTTTAGCTAATACTTAGGTTTCAGTTTGTAATTTATCGATTGCCACAACATAATTAGCAACAACAACAAAAAAATGTATAACATTTACAGAAGACGGATTTAGGCCGATTGACACCCAACATCAAACAATATCACAGCTAAAAAGATAGGAATCAATTCACAAGTTTTACACAAGAAGACCAGATTCATTAATCAAAAAAAATTAAGAAACATAACAAAGTGTGAAAATCAAGAATCCTTACAAAGAGTGGATGATGGGTCGATCAACAGGAGACCAAATGAAATTAAAAGAAACCCGAATCCGAATCAAGCAAACCACACCCCTCTTCCACATAAAACTTTCCTTTCACCACTTATGAGTATTGTATTGCTAGTCTTTCTTGTGAGGATGAGTGGATTTGCTATAACTCGACTAGGTATTTAAAAGAAAACTTAGAGGATGTTTGACTCAACCTTTCTTGATGATTAGTTGGAGGTGTAGCTCAAAAGAGTAAAGCTTCATCACAGCTTAATCACTCCTCCTTGTATCTTGCGTTGTCCTTTGAATTGGCAGGGGTGGTAGTCGTCTCCTTGTGGACAGAAAGGAAAGGCATCATCATTTGTTTGTTATTAATCTGAGGATAAGGACATGGAGATGACGATTTGGTTTTGGATGGGGAGCAGCGATTTCAGAAGAAGCAGTGAGATGAGAGGGAAAAGAGGAGATGGCGTGGGTGGGGATAGGTGAGAGAGGATGGATATAAAGTTTTTATATATATTTTTTTCTTATTGTATTATGAGTATAATAAAAGAGGTAAGTAAAAAGGTAAATGTTAAGTGAGAAAATAAAAGGTGAGTGTATGATAAGGTTTATTTTTAGGGTGTATTAAATGTTCTTCGTGTTTTAATGACCCCCGGTATTAAATTATTAGACCTATGCCATACTATCACGGTGTCGGGACGCGAGCGAGCTATTCATGGTGAGTTCGAATTCGTTGGGGTGACTTGGTGATCGTTGCCATATATATATACAAAAAGAAAAATGTAGTCCGCACAAAAGGTTATTTAACATAAATTGGTATTATTCGGTGATTAACATTATTAATGACATGGTATTTTTTTTACGAGGTATTACATCAAAGAGTTTTTAGAAGAAGCTTTTTGCTCCTGCAGTCTGAGTTGGAAAGAAAGACTTTGTGCTTGGAGTTTTGTTAAATATTTCTCAAACTGAGCAGTTCTTTTTGACAATTCTTCTTTGACATCAGTTGCTTCTTTTGAAAGTTCAGTGATTTTCTTTTTGAGACAAAGATTTTCAGATTTCAACGAAGATGTTTGTTCAAAATCCACATTCTCATTCTTATGGTTGACAGACACCGTCTTGAATGACTCAATTTGATTTGTGAAAAAGGCTTTTTGAATATCAAGTGTTAGGCATTTTTCATCAAATTCATCTTCAAGAGAATGGATTTACCTTAAATCTTCTTTCATTTCAGTGACAAGATATTTTTCAAAGTATTCAAAACTGAGGTTGATATTTTTCACATGAGGTTCAATCTCTTCGTTTAACATCTTATTAACTTCCCTTTTAAAGTAAATGTCTGTTGCAAGAAGATTATTGTAATCACTATGGGTGTATTGTTGTTTGGACCGAATGACCTGTAACGTAAGCTCAATGTGATTTTTAAGATAGCAAAACTGTTTTCTTGCTTTATTTTGCCATAATTTAGCATCATAAGTAGCAAGTTGAGCTTCTTTGAAATATCTTTTCACATTTGTGTCTTTTCTTTTCAAAGGTGTTTTTGGTATATTTGTCAATTGTGTACAACCATACACAAAGCCTTGGTACGAGAATAGGCTTTTTCTTAGTTTGACTTTTAAGCGTTTTTCTCTTTCAAATTTGTCTTCATCTTCTGAAATGAACATGACATCAGTCAACAAAATTTTATTTTTCACATGACCTGTATTTTCAAAACAAAGTCCGGATTTTCCTTGATGAGAATTCTCATCTTTAGGAAGCATCATTTGAAGAGTTTTAGCACTTTTTCCTGTTTTTCGAAGTTTTGCTTCAAGATTGTTTGCTCGTTTCGAAAACTCTTGATTTTCATTCTCAAGTTTTGTATTAACAATCTTAAAATTTGAAGTGGTGTGCTGAAGCACCGAATTTTCATTTTTTAAATCAGAGACTTCTTTTAAAAGCGCTTGAACCTTTCTGTTGTTGAGTACCATTTGTTCATCCAGTTTTTGAATGGAACGTTTTTCACGATAAAGAGCATCTCTATTCGCACCTTCAAGTTCTTCGTTTCGTTTTAAAATTGGTGTGAGAATATCTCCCCTTATTTCAAATTTCCGAGCTTGAGATTTAAGGTTTGATATTTGAATGTCTTTGTTTTGTGTTATTTTTTTAAAATCTTTTTCCATTTCTTTAAATCCCTCAAGCTCTTTGGACAATAAGACATTTGCTTGCTTAGCTTTGCGATTGTCCTCTTTGCACTTTTCAAGTTCATGTTTGAAATTAGCGATTAAAGAAGCAAATAAGGCATGATCTTGATCATGAGAAGATCCATCCTGGGCAGGCTCACCTCCATTAGGATCCATATCTGGGGTTGTAGGAGTGATATAACTATCAACCCGTTCCACCACATATGTGTCACTTATGGACTCAGGATACGCAGGATGTGTCTTGTCATGAGCAAACACATTATCGAACAAAACAACATTATCATTATCGTGTGAATGTTGTACCATTGCCAATATTGCCGTGTCAGATGAAGGTCTGATATGGTCAGCCTCAGTTTCCCAAACAGCTTCATTCCTGTGTGTACCATCAGCATCCGAATCGTACCGTGGACTACTGTTGTCAACCTGCTGTTCTGATGATGTGTCACTTCCCGTTAAAACCAAGCTAGCATCAGAGGTTGTACCCTCATCGACTGTTTGCTCATCTTTGTTTGTCTCTTTCTCATTCACCACTGTTTCCTTGAATGGTACTTCTTTTTCAATATGCTCTCTTTCCCGTTTCTGCTTCGTCATTTCAATTCTTTCCCGTTCTATCACTTTCTTCACTTCCCGCATCTCTCTCAGATGTAGTGATCTTTTAGTAAGCACCATTTCAATGTGTTCATTTGACTAAGCAACTGATTTCTAAAATTTTCAGCTTCCAGGTATTTAGTGACGCATTCACTCCATATTTGGCTTGTTGAATCATAACCTGGAGATCTTTCGACGATTCTGAAATCTAAGTCGAAAAACCATTTAAACTGCGTCTTGAGTGCTTGATATGATACAGTGCAGTTAAATCCTTGTTCAATTTGGTACTCTATCTGAGATATGTTATGCAATAGTGTCTCTCTGAAGGGATTAAATTCCATTTCAGATCCGAAGAGTCTAGCAAACATTCGATGAAATGTATATGGATTCCACATTGGTACCTTTGCCTCTGTGAGTGCTGCACATTTAGTTTTGACTGCTTTAAGGTGTATGAGACAACGTTCCTTCGAATGAAAAGCGTTTTGCACAACTGGAGACATCTGTCCCTCTTGAGAACTCGATTCCATTTACTTGCGGTGTGTGATAAAGTTGATTCAGGATCGTTGCAACAAAATAGGAGTTGTTGTTGAAGGTTAAACTTGGTTGTTGTTGATGATCGTTGAAGTTGTAGTTTAGATAAATGAAACAAATTAAATAAAGTTACAAAATTTGATTAGAGTATAATTAAGCCAAAGTTAAAAGTTTACAAATTCCACAAAAGTTATGTAAATTACAATTTAGATATAATGACAATTTCTATAGAAATTTCAATTTGACCAAAATTTATACAAATTATGGCAAAATGTCAATTTAGATAGAAATATATCTAATTTATATAAATTGGTAATTTATATAAAAGATCTAACACTCTTATACAAGAGGGTAGATATCCATTTGTCGAAGTATTTTACACACTTATACAAGCGCGAAAATACCGAGTTCACTTTTGGTGTTGACGAAATTACGTTCGAATCAAATCCTTAAAAGTTATTTAACTTTGAAATCTTTTAAAACAAGTGCGAGGGCCAAAACTGTCAATTCTGAAACTTCCCAAAAGCTGCTGGAAAAGAGAAGGACTGATTCTACCAAATCTAAAAAACTAGTGATTTCCGATATCTGAATTGGTTGTATCGTCCGAGATCGGTTTGCGATAAAAGTTCTCGGACAAAGCTGTGTTTCTGAATTGCGATAAAACTCTTGAATTGCGATAAGATCCTGGATTTTGAATTGCGATAGAAATCAGTTTCTGAATTGCGATAACTTCCAGTCTCTGAAATGCGATAAAAACACGTTTTTCAATTTCGACAGAATTGTCAAAATCCAATTTCGATACCTATCGCAATCTTATACAAGATTGCGACATCACAGCTGAATTGCGATAGAACGCTGGCAGAAATGAATTGCGACAAATGGCAGCTTTACCAACTCCTTGTCCTTTTGTTACTTGCCCACTGCTATGTCCTACCAACTCTTGTAAGACTTACCAACTTTCACCAACCTTTCACCAACTCAAATCAATCATTCTTTCACAAAAATTATACGCCAAAACAATCAAAGATTATCCAAGAATAAATTTAGGACAATGTTCTTGAATTATTGTCGATCTAAACCACTTAGAACAAAAAAAATCCAACACTTAAACACTAGATTTGAGTGAAAGATACTCACAAAAACATAAACCAAGTCGATATAACATTAACAACCATAGCCTTGAACTTAAAAATTTGTGAACGATTTCAATAAAAAACCACAAGCAGCCACGATTTGTGAAGAACAAAACATGACAGTTTGGTATTTAAAGAACACAAATCGAGACACAATTACCTTCTACCTTGTTGATCTTGAATTTGCGTACGAGGTTCAAGGAAAAAACACAAAGTGTAGCATTTTTTAAAGAAAAGAAATGTTACAATGGGTGTTTTTAGAACCGAACACAAGTAAAATTCCTACCTTGTTGTATGGCTAGTTGATACCACTTGTTGTAGCTCGAACTCTATCTTTATCACACAAATATGATTCGTTAAGCACAATAGAGATGGGACAAGTGAGGTGTATATATGGAATGGATATCTTAGAGAGAGTGAGAGAGATGATAACTTTTCTTTTATTAAGCACACTCACTACACACACTTGCACCACCCCACAAATGAGGTGTTGTGTGGTTTATATATTACAAGGGATGATACCCTAAAGGGCTTTCCTTTGGGCCGATTGGGCTTTTAAGTGGATTGGACATTTACACAATATATGAGCTAGTATTCTTAAACTACTAGATGCTTAGTCTAGTCCAAGTCCACACTCCCTTTTTCTATTCTAGCATATAACACACAACACAATTACAAAGATGTTAATAACGGAATGACCATCACTTTAAATCAATGCTAACAATCGTATTTATCTGAACCGTCACTTGTAAAATTTGCATCAAATCTTCATGTCGAAATGCAAGTGACGGCGTCACGTCGGGATTGTGACGGCGTCAGGACTCCTTTTCCTGACTAATTCAATTCGTGACTTGGTCGTTTTCGTTTTCTTGTCCAAATAAACCAAAATCATGCTCGTTTCCGTCTTTTGCTTCCGAAGGACCTAAAATGTGAAATGAAACAATTTAGGGTAATAACTGATCAAATATATACGAGTTTAGAAACTAAATAACGCCCTAAAATGCATGTTTTAAAACCTCATCAGTTATGCAATAAGAGAATGAGCAAAATAGATATTTCTAAGTTCAGAAGTGTGATAAATAATGATTACTACATGCAACTTTATTGCGACGACTTGCCAATTTGGGCTCTTGCTGGAAGAGTTGGCAAAGACTATGCAAACGGTGGCAAAGGAATTCGATATTGACTTCACATACTCCGTTAAGACGTCAAGTACACAAAGATCTTTCGATAAAAGAATCGAGATATACATTGGTTGATTGGATCTTCCTTTTTACCATGCCACAGGTATGTGCATCGTCACTCACTCGATTACATATTCGATTGTCGTGATCATTATTTTGATCATTTTCCTTGTGACATTCTATATACTAGTCCTTCGCTAAGACATTTCCAAGTAGTAATTTTGTCTATCAAACACTATATCCATTACCAATCCTCTATAGCTCTTTATATATGTTGAACTCATGCAAATTTTCTAACGAAAGGTACTTACACAATGTCGAAGAGAATCAAGTGTCTGATAAACAAGATGAGAGGGGATGGAAGAATATCCAAGGTGATGTCTTTAGATTCCCACAACATAAGTCTTTATTGTTGCATCTCTTTGTTTTGCGGTTAAATTGGTACCGGGGGGAGGGGGGGTTCTCCCTTAAATGGCTTTAGCAGGAATAATGCCGTTTAGTCTCGCTTATTTTCAGCTTTACAACATTTTTGCTACTGTTTGGGGCCATCGGATATACACACTATATAGTAATATGTCTGTAGTATGAATTGTGCTTTTGACCGTATAGTAACTGCTTTAGTGTCAGTGGCGTTGACTTAATTTCAGCTTGCTGTTGAAGATCATGAATGGTGGTGGAGGTGTGTTATCTAGTTGTTGTCACTTTTGTTAAGTGTAAGATGGTCTTATTATACTAAATGACTGGTTTCATGCCAATATCCTTTCTATATGGCATGTGTTGATTGTTCTATGGCATATTTCTAATACTTGGAAGTGTAACTTTTCGTCTCTCATTGCTTTTTGTTCGTTATCTTGTTGCAGCCATAAATGAGACTAACATGTATGTCCAGATATACATTTTCGAATTTTTAATGCATGTATGTAAGTGTAACATGCTCTTTAGAGCATGGTGTGATTGGATATAAATTAATTAAATTTCAATATCTTGTTTTTTTTCCACTCCAACAATTGATGAGCTATGTTAATGGACATAAAGGAATTTGTTATTGGTTTTTATAAGATAAAAAAAAAAAAAAAAAAAAAAAAAAAAAAAAAAAAAAAAAAAAAAAAAAACTGATTATAATTAAGCAATAAAAAAATCAGTAGATATAGATGCAGCCAAATTTTGATAAATTATTACAGTATGATTAAATAATCTTTAGCGTGTATTTGCAATGTTCAGTTTACCCCATCAAGCTCTGCATCAATCTCAACCAGTACATCGCTATGTTCAATCGCAAATAAGCCTGTTAGATAAACATTCTTGCGTTGAGGAATTTGGTTAATTTTGCTCAATTCCTCCTCAGTCAAAGACCAGTCAAAAATTTCAAGGTTTTGCTTCATTCTTTCGGTGTTAAAGCTCTTCACTGCAATGATCACACCTTGCTCGTATAACCATCTTAAAGATATCTGCATATTTACTGTAGTGTTATACTGTTGATGACTAACTGTCATTTTTTTTTCTTCTTTCTGAATTGAATACATAAATTATGTAGAAAACGTTACTATAACATTAGAAATAGGAATATAAAGTATAAAGTGTACCTGAGCCACTGTCTTCCCTTTTGATTTGGCAATGTCTTGGAGAACATCACTTTCCATTACTCGGTTGTGTCCCCATGCGTTATTGCCAACTGCACCTAGAGGAGAGTAAGATGTGACAAGTATACCATTGTGTTTGCAAAATTTAGTGAGGTTTTTCTGTTGCCAAAGTGTATTATGTTCTACTTTCATAGAACTTCTTAATTCAACATCTAACAAATTACTAGCTTGAACAAAGAGCATTTATACATGTTAATGCATTATATTGTTTCAAAACACATACGATATGAGAAATGGTTACCTGGTTAACGGCAGGAGGGATTTTGGCAAATGAAAGAATTTCTTTGATCAATTTAGTAGAGAAATTGCTGACACCAATTGATTTGGTGAAGCCATGGTTTTGACACTCCTCCATTGCCTTCCTTGTTGCTTTCATTTCAATTCTCGCTATGCACTTGCTTGGAACCGGGATTTTGAATTCCTCTTGAGTTACCATCATTGGCCAATGTATAAGATACAGATCTATGTAATCTAGTTCCAAATTCCTGCACTAATGCGGCAATTCTTAAATTGTAAGTGTGTAGTGTCATTTGTATCTCTAGAGTTGAACTTTAACAACTAAACTTTTAACATCAACTAACGATATAGACTCTGTAATTTGGTATAAAAAGTGCATTGTGATCTATATGTGTAGAGTTATTGAAATAATTTCAACTCCACATATATACATATAATTTTAATTAGAGTAAACTGCAGAAACTGTCCCTATGATTTAGCTAAAGTGCAGGCTAGATTCTATGAGAATCTTTCGTTTGCAATTATTATTCAAGGCATGAGAACCGGTAAAAGTTTAAGTTCAGGCGCGCAAGCTCTACCGGGACAATAATTGCACACCAAAATTTACTACAGTGACTCTGCATGCACATTCGAAGTTGTAAGAGCTGTCTACAATTTGGCAGAACCACAAGAATGTTTTTTTCCTCTTATTATTTGGTTTATAATTGAGGGTCCGTTTGGTATGAGGATTTTGATGAGAGGAGATGGACTCAAAGTAAAAAAACACTGTTTGTTGTGTATCCATGGGTATTGAAACAGTACTCACACCCTCAAAAGTGGGGTTCCGTAAATCCAACAGATAGCAAATTTAAATCAAAATCCTAATCCAAATTCAAACCAAATCCGAATCCTTATCCAATCCCATTAACAGACAAAACGAACCCTGATATGGATTAACTGACACGAACTGTATTCACATACCCACATTTGTTGACTTAGCTATATTATTTTGGATCATTTTAGTAATATGACAGGTGTATTAGAACATTTTTAATGTATCCCACACAATCATTATCCACATCATATGCTTACATTCGAAAATGAGCTTCTTTGCTGCATTACCAAACAGTGTCCTATGTATTGTCCTCATTTGATCCTCTTTTTTTTTGGTAAAGGGTTTTATACCCGGTATATATTATTACTTCAAAAAACAAATGGATGTGTGTGAATCCCACATCTCAGCCCATTATAGGTGAAAACAAATGCACCATGTATGCTTCAAACCTAAACCTATCATAAGAATGACAAACCAAATGTGGTCAAGTAATCTCGACACATTGCTTCATATGTATATATTATAACACGAAGGACCAACAGTGTTAGTTAAGATAGTTTGTAACCGTTTGGTAGTTAAAAGCGGTTATGTTAGTTTAGTAGTTATTTTCGGTTACAAGCCAAGGGTCATAATGGTTAGCATTGTACCGGTTCATAACCTATAAATAGATGTACATATACTCGATGCAATGGTTAGACGAAAAGCTTATTCAATATACACTTTTGCAACTTATATTTCGACTCTACATTTGGGACAACAATTGGTATCAAGAGCAAGGTTTCATTACGCTCGTTAGATACCAAATACATAACGAAAAGACCAAGAAACACGCTGGGACAAGACGTTTTCAGTAGGAACGTGTGTTGTTTTCTTTTCTTCCAAGAGAAACAACAACTTGAATAAGGAGACGCAAAAAAGATAGTGCATGATCTATTTTGTGTGAGGTTGCAAACGTTTACATCAAACGATATTGGTGGGACAGAACTTCGTCGGTCACATCGAAGGGAAAGGAAGGAAACTCTTGACGTAGACAAGGGAACGTGGAACAAGAGTAGAAAAGCGCTAGGAGTTCTTTTGTGTCCGCTGTTAACGCGACACAGGAAAGGAAGGAATAAAACACATCGTTTGGTTAAAAAAAAACGAGTGGGAAAGAGACTTTGTGAAACCGGTTATAACAAGACACAAAGTAGAAGAAAATGGTTGCTTGTGGATTCGGTTTGGAAGATACCAAGAGAAGGAAAACAATTTAGGATTGTTTGTGAAAAAAAAACGTTAGCAATACGAATAACAACAAATATTGATTAAAGAAACAAGCCGATCACTTTTTTGAAGGAAATACCGACGGGTATTTGGAGATTGTTGTAGGATTCGGTGTGGAACAAGAAAGGAGAATAAGAAGGTGTATTGTGGAACAATGTTTGGAAACGAACAAGCAACAATGACAAACATTGACTTGTCGTGGGAAATAATACCGAGTGGTATTAGTAAAAAAAAATAAGAAAACTTATTGCTTTGGTTTAAATATCGAAAGATATTTGGTTTTTGTGTAGACTTGGGTTCGAAAGGATTAAAGAAGGTTCGAACAAGGACAGAAACAAAGAAAAGGATTCTGTTTTGGTTGAAAGGATACCAAGGAAAAGAAGTTCTAGGGCACGCTGTCTTGGAATTTTTTTTAGCAAGTCATACACAAGGAGGAAGCAACGTGAGGCGAGTTGGGAATAACGAAAGTAAAGAATTCGTATAGTTTTTTTTGGGACAGAAAGAGGTCAAGAAGAACAGTGAAGCAATTCAAAGGAATTTTTGATTTGGATAGTTCAGATTAAAAAAAACACAACAACAACAAATTAAAAGTTGTTTGTTTTTTGATAGTTCATTTTTGAAAAAAGGGGGAACGACAACAACAACGAATTCGAAGTTTTTCGTTTGGTGATTCGGTTGAAAGAAACACAACAACAACGACAAGGGAATAGCGACGAGGTCACAAGTTACAAATTTCTGGATTTAAATTAGTATAGGATTTTATTCTAGTACTATTAGGAAATCCCGAAAACTATTTATTGATCCCGTATTATTAGGATTCCCGGACAAACTGTTATTATTCCCGTAGTATTAGGAATTCCCATAAGAGTAAGGATAACCCTGCACGTTAGAAGGTGAAGATAATAAACACAATTAGGATGTCGGGTGACGATGCAAATGGTACTATGCCACCAAAACCCATGACACCAATCGCACAATATCAATGCCCAAAATTGAAAAACACAAACTACACCGTTTGGGCTATACAAATTAAAGTTATATTAGAAGCACACGGTTTATGGGAAGCAATAGAACCTAAAGAAAACACGCAAGTAGATACTAAGAAGGACAAGGAAACGACGGCCTTCCTATATCAAGCATTGACCGAGGATATGATTTTACAAGTAGTGGGTTGTAAAACGGCAAAGGAATTGTGGGAATCGTTAAAAAAGAGACACGTTGGAGAAGAGAGAGTGCAGCAAGCATGGTTACAATCATTGATGATTGGGTTTCAAACACTTCAAATGAAGGAAGATGACACGGTGGATGCATTTACGGCTAAACTAAACGGCTATGCCACTAAGGCAAAAGAATTAGGGAAAACTTTGGATGAATCACTTTTAGTACGAAAACTATTAGATTCCATACCAGATAGGTTCATTCACATAGTAGCATCCATAGAATAATCGAATGATCTCGACGATATTACTTTTGATGATATCACGGGAAAACTCAAGGCATTTGAGGAAAGGATAAAACTCCGGAAAGGAGGACAAGTTGAAAGCCAGGAAAACCTATTGTTTGCACATGGCGAACACTCTAGGAAAGGTAGACGATTTAGTAAACGTGGAGGTAGATCAAACTATTCACGAGGAAACTGGCAAGATAATAGAAACAGAAATAACTCACAAGGAGGGAACTCAAATCACAAAGGAAATATGAATAAGAATAAAAGTGAGTGGGATTTGAGTAAAGTACGATGTTTTAAGTGTCAGAAACTTAGACATCTTAAGAAAGATTGTAGAGGAACATCGACAACTCAGGAACAATCAAACCTTATCTTAGAAGACGATGAACCATCACTGTTAATGGCAACACACGAACACGAGGAAGTTTTGTTGAATGAAGAACAAATTCAACCCGAAAAATATGCTACAGCAGATGCAAGCATATGGTATTTAGATAATGTTGCATGTAACCATATGACGGGGACTAAAGGTCATTTTATAGATATTGACGAAAGTATGACAGGACGCGTTCGTTTTGGAGATGGATCGTATGTGAAGATAAAGGGAAAAGGCTTTATATTGTTAGGTTGTAAGAACAATGAACAGAAGATAGTATCAGATGTATACTATATACCAAACCTAAAGAGCAACATATTGAGTTTAGGACAACTCACAGAGATAGGATGTAAGGTCATTATGGATGGAAACCAACTGACCTTGTATGATAAGAATAAGAAGTTGTTGATGAAGATTGAAAGATCAAAGAATAGACTTTACAGTATTAGACTGCAAATAGAAACACCTATATGTCTCTTAGCAAAATTAGATAACCAAGCATGGTTATGGCATGCTAGACTAGGTCACTTAAACTTTGACGACATCAATAAGATGACAAGGAAGGGTCTAGTGGAAGGAATACCGAGAATAAATCATGCAAGACAAATTTGTGATGCATGTTTATTAGGAAAACACAGTAGAACACCATTTCCAAATCAAGCTAAGTTCAGATCAAAGAACCCATTAGACTTAGTATATGGAGATTTATGTGGTCCAATAAGTCCAGCCACACACTCCGGAAAGAAATATATTTTCTTGTTAGTAGACAACTGTACACGATTTATGTGGGCTTACTTTCTGACATCGTGTAACCACTGCGAGAATGTTAGCTTTAATTTTAGTTTAAAAGTGATGGTCATTCAAATATATTAGAACTTTGTATAAATGGGTTAAGCTAGTCAAGTAAAAGGGGCTTTTGGTCATCTATCATGTAAGGCTTAATGAATAATAAGTCCATGAGCAAAAGCCCACTCACAAAGCCCACAAGGGAAATAACCTTGTAGTATTTAAAGCACAAAACACTTCATTTGAAGTGTGGTTCAGTGTGTGTGTAATGTGCAGCTAATAGAAAAATTCAACATCTATGTATCTCTCTTAAATATACGATCCATATACACCATTGTCCCATCATCTCTTCTTGTGTTTAACGCCATACATATGTGTGATAAAGAGTGATTACAAGCAACAACAAGTGGTATCAATGAGCCTAGCTTCGAGGTAGGAGTTTTTATGTTCGATTCTTGTTGAAATATACAGTTTGTTGTGTGTTGTTTTCTGTGAAACTCCGCATCTTCACGGAGAATGTTTTCTGTGGCTATTTGTACGCAACATTGAAGATCAAAGATAGTATTTTTGTGCTTGGTTTTTCTCCTATTCGATCAATACAAAAATCATGGCAGCAAGTTGTGTTTGTTTGGTGTTTATACAACTTGGCTGTTGAAGTTTTAATAACTTTTCACTCTTATCTTGGTGTGGAAGATCATACACTTGTGTTTGTTCTTGGTTCACTAATCGAAAATCACTAACAATTTTTGTAAAAGAATTGTTGTTGATTATTTTAGTGAAGATTGTGAATTATTGAAGTGTGTAAAGTTAGTGAAAAGTTGGCAGTGAAAAGACTGACAAGCATGGAGTAGCATGGGCTAGTAACAAAAAGTCAAAAAGTGGGTGAAAGTTGATGACAGCTGCGTTTTATCGGAATTGCCATCATCAAGCGTTTTATCGGAATTCAAAATTCCTATCGGAATTGCTCACTGAAGGTTTTATCGCAATTCAGGCTGCCTTCAGTTTTATCGGAATTCAATTTCAGATAATTTTATCTCAATTCGAAAATCAGATAAAACTATCGCAATTGGGCTGAGACAATTCTATCGCAATTCAACATTTGGCTGATTTATCGCAAATCACCTTTCAGCCTTTGTCCGAGATCTTGTGCCAATTGCGATATCGGACACAACTGCGTTTCAGATATCGGACAACACTAGATTTTTGAATTGTCAGTTTCAGTCCCTGTACTTTCCAGCAGCCTTAAAGAACTTTCAGATTTGGCAGTTTTGGCCCTTGTACTTCTGTGAAACGATTTCAAAGTTAAATAACTTTTAAGGATTTGATTCGAACGTAATTTCGTCAACTCAAAAGTGAACTCGGTATTTTAACTTTTGTATAAGAGTGTGAAATACTTCGACAAACGGATATCTACCCTCTTGTATAAGAGTGTTAGATTTTTATATAAATTGCCAATTTATATAAATTGGATATATTTCTATCTAAATGGATATTTTGCCATAATTTATATAAATTTTGGTCAAATTGAAATTTCTATAGAAATTATTATTTTATCTAAATTGTAATTTACATAACTTTTGTCGAATTTGTAATCTTTTGACTTTGTCTTAATTATACTCTAATCAAATTTTGTAACTTTATTTAAATTTGTTTTGTTTATATAAACTGCAACTTCAACTATCATCAACAACACAACAAGACCTCACAAAAACAACCATTCTTAACCTTCAACAACATCATCTCCTATTTCGTTGCAAAGATCCTGACTCAACTTTATCGCACATCACAAGAAAATGGAATCGAGTTCTCAAAAGGGACAGATGTCTCCAGTTGTGCAAAACGCTATTCATTCGAAGGAATGTTGTCTATTAAACTTTCAAGGAGTTAAGAGTCAATGTGTGACAATCTCTAAAGCAAGGTCACCAATGTTGAGTCCATATTTATTCCATAGAATATCTGGAAGACTCTTCGGATCTGAAATGAATTTTGAAAAATTCAGAGAGAAACTCCTGCACAACATATCTCAAATAGAGAACCAAATAGAACAAGGAAGTGACTGCATTGAAGCCTTTCAAGAGCTCCAGACGCAGCTTAAATGGTTTCTCGACTTTCATATCAGAGGAATCAAAAACTCTCTAGATTATGAATCAACAAGAGAAATATGGAGTGAATGCGTCAGCAGATACGTGGATGTGGAAACATTTAGAAATCAGTTGTTTAGTCAAATGTGCACACTGGAATTGGTGCTTACTAAAAGAGCACTTCATCTGAGAGAGATGCGAGAAGAGAAGCAAGTGATTGAACGGGAAAGAATTGAAATGGAGAAGCAGAAACGGGAAAGAGAGCAAATTGAAAGAGAACGGCTCTTAACGGAATCAGTGGGAAATGAGAAAGAGGCAAACAATGAAGAAAAGGTCGATGTGGGTACAACATCTGATGCTAGCTTGGTCTTCACGGAAACAGACACATCTTCAGAACAACATGTTGAAAGCAGCACTCCAAGATACGATTCAGATGCTGATGGTACACACAGGAATGAAGCTGTTTGGGATACTGAAGCTGACCACATCAGACTTTCATCCGACATTGCAATAGCGGCTACGGTACAACATTCAAACGATCTTGATAATGTTGATTTGTTCGAGAATATGTTTGTTCATGACAAGACACATCCTGCGCATCCTGAGTCCATCAGTGACACATATGTGGAGCAACGGTTTGATAGTAATATCACTCCCACAACCCCAGATATGGATCCTAATGGAGGTGAGCCTGCCCAGGATGGATCTTCTCATGATCAAGATCATGCCTTATTTGCTTCTTTAATCCATAATTTCAAACATGAACTTGAAAAGTGCAAAGAGGACAATCGCAAAGCTAAGCAAACGAATGTCTTATTGTCCAAAGAGCTTGAAAAATTAACAAAAAGCAAAGACATTGAAATCTCAAACCTTAAATCTCAAGGTCAGAAATTTGTGGATACAAATATGGGCCCCGCCAACAGAAGGATCGAAGCGCTTTTAAACGAGAACGATGAATTAAAAATGAGATACTCAATACTTCAGGAAACCACTTCAAATTTTAAGATTGTTAATACAAAACTTGAAAATGAAAATCAAGAGGTTTTAAAACGTGCAAACAATCTTGAAGAAAAACTTCGAAAACAGACCAAAGTGTTCAAACTCTTCAAATGAAGATTCCTAAAGCTGAGAAAGTTCATAAGGGAAAATCTGGAGTTGGTTTTGAAAATACAGATCATGTGGAAAATAAATTTTTGCCGACTGATGCTCTGTTCATATCAGAAGAAGATGAAAAATTGGAAAAGGAAAAATGCTTAAAAGTCAAACAAAGAAAAAGCCCACTCTCGTACCAAGGCTTTGTGTATGGTTGTATACAATTGTCAGAAATACCAAAAGCACCTTTCAAAAGAAAAGAAACAAATGTGAAAAGATTTTTCAAAGAAGCTCAACTTGCTACTTATGATGCTAAGTTATGGCAAAATAAAGCAAGGAAACAATTTTGTAATATTAAAAATCACATTGAACACACGTTAAAGGTCATTTGGTTGAAACAACAATACACCGAAAGTGACTATAGTCGTCTCATGTTATCAGACTCTTGGCTAAAAAGGGAAGTCTGTAAGTTACTAAAAGATGAGATTGAACCTCTTGTAAAAATATCAACTTAAGTTTTGAATACTTTGAAAATTTTCTTGTCACTGAAATGAGAGAAGATTTAAAGTACATCCATTCTCTTGAAGATGAATTTGATGTAAAATGCTTAAATCTTGATATTCAAAAAGAATTTTTCACAAATCAAATTGAGTCACTTAAGTCGGTATCTGTCTGCCATGAGCATGAGAATGTGGATTTTTTGAAATCTGAAAATCTTTGTTTCAAAAGAAAAATCACTGAACTTTCAAAAGAAGTAGCTGAAGTCAAAGAAGAATTGTCAAAAAGAATTGCTTCTTCTGAAAACTCTTCGACATCAGTGCTTAAAGAAAAGGAAAAGATTTTTGAAGAAAATTGTGATGATGTCAATATCAAGTTTGATTTGGATGAACTTGATACAAAAATATTGAATTGGAACATGCTGTGGCATCATTACAAAAAGAAAATGAGCATTTGAAACAGACTTACAAAAACCTGTTTGATTCAATCAAACATTCACGTGTTCTGAATCAAAAATCAAACACGAAACAAAAGGAGTCTGAAGTATTGAAGCCTCAAGTTACAAAAGTTTCCTATCCAAATCCCCTGTTTGATTCTAATTCTTCAGATTTTGAAACAGAAAATGCAAATCATGTGCTTCAAACAAAAGTACTTGAGCTTGAAACGCTTTTAGCTCAACGTACAAACGATCTTGAGGATGTCAAAACTGATCTTTTCAACAAAACAAACAAATTCGAAACATATTTTGAAAGACTTGAAAAAGAAAATATTGTTTTCGAATGGAAATTGTCTCGTAAAACGGATGATTCAAAAGCTGAAAAGATCATTTTTTGAAACAAATTGCTTCTTTGGAATCTAAATTGGCATCTCAAGATCCTCTTCAAAAAGAATACAATGATTTGCGAATGTCATACAATTCCTTAAAAGCAAAGTTTGACGCTCTCAATCGATCAAAAGGCAAATCTCCTGTTTCAAACAAGTTTCCCCAAGAGGGTAGTGTTTCAAAGAAGGTTTACACGGGTGAATCTTCAAAACCATTTTCGAAAAAGGTTTCTCAGTTTACAACCTATTCTTTGCAAAAAGGAAGGAAGTTTTCAAAGAAACCAAGATTTTCTGAAACACCTACTCCTTAAAAGCTTTCAAGGTCAAAAATGTCTCATGAAGAGACTCCAAGATTTCAAACTCCACACTCTCGCTTTATACGGGTAAAGCAAGTGTGGAAACCAAAGCAAAGTCCTTAAACTCTGAAAAACTTCCGCTGCAACACAAGGACTCTGCTTTGAAAAAGATTTTTAAATCACCGTTGATTCCACGAGTGTTATTTCAAAATGAAACACCGGTTTTTAGTCCTCGTTGGAATTCAACTTCTTTGAATCAGATTGACACAACTTACAAATGGTTTTCAAAATTTGCTAAACCCGTTGGCGCAGTGCTTAAATGGGTTCCAAAGGTTGTTGTCTAATCTGATCCCCCAATGGCTTTCGTGCATTTCAGTACGGAACCCGCGCTTAATTTAATGGCTTTCGTATACTTCAGTATGAAACCCGAGCTTAACCCAATGGCTTTTGGACACATCAGTTCAGGAACCGATCTTCAAAGAAAGGAAAGTGCTTCATCAAAAAATTTTGAGCGCTTATCCTAAAAAATCAATGGCTTGTAAGTATTTCAGCTTACAACCCGGGCTTCAACGTTTTGGCTTATGTACACATAACAGTGCATAACCCGTTTTTCAAAGAAAGGACCCTGTTGTACACTTTATTGCAACAATCCTAAATGATAAGAAGTTTTCATGCAAAGTTTATCAAACCAAACTTCATCTTAAGCAAAATTTTATTCAAAATTCATCAAAAGGTTTTCAAATCTTTTCAAAAATTTTGCTTAAGATTTTCAAATCGTTACTCCCCACTTGCTCCAAAGTTTTCAAAAATGTCAAAACCAATGCAAGTTTTGAGGGGGAGTATTCCAAAAATAAATTTGTTCCAAAAAGTTCATGCAATACCGTTTCTCCCTATTAGCTTTCAAAAACAATGATTTTAATCAAACGGTATCAAAAATACCATCGAAATGCTATTTTTGAGGGGGAGAAATGTGATTAAAATGTGATCATTTCTCAAAGACAGACTCAGTTTTAACCCTCGAATTGACGAAACTAAATGTCAGTTATCGAAAAACTTGTCCGGGACGGGTAATAATTTCAAGCTGGTTTACCAGTGATGTAAGCGTGTCTCGCAAAGGACTTGTCTAAGTAGAATGTACCAATTCGAGAGATGATCACTGAATATGACCAGGACGGGTAATAATTTCAAGCTAGTCTAACTAGTGATGTAAGCGTGTCTCGCGAAGGTCATGTTCATCGAAAATCGATCATTTCAAAATGTGCGAACTCTACCCAACATGTGCAATTTTATCTTAAAATGCATGAGCACATGTGAAGGGGGAGTATTTCAGAAAATGCAAAACTCTCGAAGTGTTAACTAAATGTGTTTTCTCATAAACACTTTGAGAGATTTTCACAAATGGTTTTATGGCATGCGATCAACAAATCTAGGATAATCATGGAGTAATAAGGTGATTATGGTTAGGTAAAGTCTAATGATCCGCCAGAACCGGAGGGATCTACCCAAGGACAATTCCAATAGATTAGAATTAGAAGTCCTTAGGTAAGATTTAAAAAAGGAGTAAATGAGAAAGGAGAAAGAAGGGGTTGAAGAATGAAAAAGAAAAGTTTAATGAAAGGGTGAAAAGAAATAGCCCTCCATGAAAACTTAGGGCAGAAACCGGGTCAATACATCTGCTATCGGTATTCACTATGGTGATACTGATATTGAAGACAAGACATCATGGACCCAGTGATGCATTGCACAACCCCTCCCAGCCACTCAGATATCTCTTAAAAGATATTTGTTTCATTTCTCACGAAGAACAATGCATAATCTATCGACCTCTCACTCCGAGATGAGTTGATATTGAAAAGGTGGCACTCCGCTCCATGCCTCCGATGACTAAAACCAGAATGCACATTATTGAGTCTAGAGCCACGAGATTCATCAAAAGATCTCTTAGGTACACTTTCAATGCAATACACTTATGTTCATCAAAAAGAATACAAGTTGTATGAGTCATAATGAGATCTGAACCTGCAAATGCTGTACGAATTATTGCTAACTGTTTTATGCAGGTACTGAAGAAATTCCATCAATCATCATCTACATTGGAAGAAACGAAGTTGTGAATACATGAAGATGTTGATCAAGGCAAAGAACAATCAATGGACGATACGAAAAAGATCACAATGCATGAAGGAACAAAGAATCACAAAGTTCAAAGACCCTGAAGTCTAAAGACCTAATCACGTGGTGCATATTTTGAATGACCATCCCTTAGGGGGAGATTGTTAGCTTTAATTTTAGTTTAAAAGTGATGGTCATTCAAATATATTAGAACTTTGTATAAATGGGTTAAGCTAGTCAAGTAAAAGGGGCTTTTGGTCATCTATCATGTAAGGCTTAATGAATAATAAGTCCATGAGCAAAAGCCCACTCACAAAGCCCACAAGGGAAATAACCTTGTAGTATTTAAAGCACAAAACACTTCATTTGAAGTGTGGTTCAGTGTGTGTGTAATGTGCAGCTAATAGAAAAAGTTCAACATCTATCTATCTCTCTTAAATATACGATCCATATACACCATTGTCCCATCATCTCTTCTTGTGTTTAACACCATACATATGTGTGATAAAGAGTGATTACAAGCAACAACATAAAATCCCACATTAAAATACACTATCTCTCAGAATACTTTTCATTTCCTATGTGTAAATTTTTTTTTAATTTGTTATCTGGTTATAACTACTACCTCATGTGACGTAACTCATATCCTTGATAAACGTGCACACACGCAACCCAACCTTAACCTATTTAAATGTTTATTTATATAAATACTTTCCTATGTCAAGTATAACACTTTACGAATTACCATTTACCAGTTTGCGTTAATTCGTTAACATACGTTTATAACTGAACGTTTCTTATTTGATGGGAGTTTTTATGAAACCCTAAACTACTATAATAATAATTATAATAACAAAATCCTAGAAATACTAAAATACAACTCATCTAAGTTAAGGTACAAGTTATCAAAGCACCAAAAACCCTAATTCTGTTTTAGCTCCCGATAAAGCCCTAAATTCACAAAACCATGATTTTATGTAGTAACTTCACAAACCCTAACTCTTTATATAATAAATTTTTACAAAATAATAATTGTAAAAGTTATTTAAGCTAAGGTACAAGTCATTTATGCACAGAAACCATATATTCATAAAAACCCTATTAAAACCCTAAATATAATTATTTCAAAGCATGATTTACAAACAATTCATGCATAAGCCTTAAAAACTGATATTCTTACAAATCTTTAAACTTAAGTACAAGAACCTAAACGCACCAACATAAGAATACAGATAACATTATAAACCTCGGTGTACTCACCTTAAAAATCCGATATTCACTACATTAAATTTAAAAATTTACTTCTTAGCATAAAAAGATATATGTATTAGTCTTCAACCCTAGAGTACAAGTCCCTAAACTAATGTACAAGTCATTTAAACATAAAACTTAAATGAAATTAAAAATCTTATAAAAACTTTAATAATAGTTATTTAAATGGCATACCTTGCAATATTTTTACACAATAATTTCTAAAAATAATTTATTAAGTTATTTAATAAAGGTACAACTCCTTGAACTCAAGGTACAACCCACCAATGCATAAAATCTTAAAAACTCATTAATAAGTAGTTAAACCTTAATAAAAATTATATAAAAATTATGTAAAATTGAGAAATAATTAAGGTTATATTTTTCATATTTTCTAAACCCTAGTACAAGTTTCCTAAGCCTAGAGTACCACTACCCATAGCACAAAAATAATTTCTTACACATAAAATAAAATCGATATAGGTAAAATAGGTTCACAAAACCCTAAATTTTGTTTCTAAAAATCCCTAGACTTTATAAACCCAAACCTAACCTTAATCCCTAGAGTACCATAACCCCAAGCTTAGTGTACAACTTCCTTAAGCCATTTCGAACCAAAACTCTTCCAAAAACATTAGGTTAGTTCGAAACCTATAAAACATAAACCAAAAGCCATACTTTACTTAAACCCTAAGTGATAAAATGAAAGAATATCATACTTCCACATCCCCCCTCCTCTAGAAGATAGAACACATGTGAGGTATTAAGAAAAACACATCACCACTACCTCATACACATCACACGCCATTCCCCCCCCCCTTGTGGCCTCTTCTCTACCAAACAACTCATCAACTTGACCTATGGCTCATATACAAACACATCAACATCTTAATAAAACCCTAGTTTCCCCTCTCCTATAAAAACCAACCCATACACCCTCCTTTTCCCTACAATTCCATTCGACACCACCACCACAGCCCACACACGCCCATACTACTGAACCTCCAGCCCCTATACAAGTCCAAGGAAAACACCATTCGAAGCCGAAGGATAAAGAGGATCCCTAGAATTTCATTTCCAAGTCGTAATGCTCTATAATCCAAAACCGAACCCTAGAGCTAAGTAAGTGTCCTAATCCCTTTTTATTACTTTTTAATGTCTTTAAATATTCTTAAGAACGTCACTAAAAACCCTCTAATAGAAACCTAGGCTAATAACAAATTATTTCTTTTCTCTTTCTTCAAGTCGAACAACACAAACACACTCTATATTTTTTTTTCTTTGACATTTCTAAAACACTAGACTATAAGACACTCGCATATTGTTTAAGAAAATATTTTTAGAAGAACGTAGCAATTTGAATCATCAAAAATGAATAAACGAGTCAAAAGTTATGGTTAATTGAAGTTAGGGTTAATACATGTACATGCTACTAAAGTTAGCAAAAAAATTGATTTAGGTTACTATACTTTTTTTTTTTGTTGAATTAGGTTACCCATGTATACGGTTTGTTGAATTAGGTTACCCATGTTACAAAATGGTCCTTGTCGTTAGTCGGACGTCACAGAATTAGTCCCTAGACCACTATATCGGTTAGTTTGACCATTTTTCGTTACGGAATTAGTCCCTAGACCACTATTTCGGTTAGTTTGAAATTATTTTTTTTAGAAATTAATTTTTTTTTCGAAATTAATTTTTTTTCGAAAATAATTTTTTTTTCGAAAATAATATTTTTTTCCAAATTAATTTTTTTATAAAAAATAATTTTTTTCGAAATTAATTTTTTTTATAAAAAATAATTTTTTTCGAAATTAATTTTTTTTATAAAAATTAATTTTTTTCGAAGTTAATTTTTTTTCGAAATTAATTTTTTTATAAAAAATAATTTTTTTCGAAATTAATTTTTTTATAAAAAATAATTTTTTTTATAAAAATTAGTTTTTTTCGAAGTTAATTTTTTTTCGAAATTATTTTTTTTTTCGAAATTAATTTTTTTCGAAATTAATTTTAAAAAAATAATAATTTCGAAATAAAATAATTTCGAAAAAAAAATTAATTTTGAAAAAAATTATTTTTTATAAAAAAATTATTTTTTATAAAAAAATTAATTTCGAAAAAAAAATTAATTTCGAAAAAAAATTATTTTTTATAAAATAATTAATTTCGAAAAAAAATTAACCGAAATACGATTTTGGGACTAATTCCGTGACGAAAAACGGTCAAACTAACCGAAAATAGTAGTCTAGGGATTAATTCCGTGACGCCCGACTAATGACAAGGACCATTTTGTACTTAAAATCTAACGAATGTTGACGCAAGTAACCTATTTTAACAAACCCGTATACATGGGTAACCTAATTCAACAAAAAAAAAAAAGTGTAGTAACCTAAATCAAATTTTTTGCTAACTTTAGTAACATGTACAGGTATTAACCCTTGAAGTTATATATATAAAAACTTAAATTACCTAGTGTAACAGTAGACGACATCACGCAATTCGAGGCCTTTCTGGTCCGTTTTGTCGAAAACTTAAAACACGAAAGTTGTCCGAAACAACGTTTCCTTCAAAAAGTCTTCAGACCTCGAGTCACGAAAACGCATAAAAAGGGGTGTTTTTATTTTATTTCAAAACAGATTTTGGAAAAAGACAGCAGCAGACCCTGAGCTTGTGAGCTCAGTTTCGACCACTAAATAGAGTCTAAAAATTCTAGATTTTTGCACAAACGAAGTTCTATTAGATATCTAACAGTAGGAAAAAGAACGAAGTGTTTTCGTTAAGAAACGTGTGAGTTCTAGCCATGTCTTGTCGGGATGTTTCTGCCTCGACAAAACTGTGGGTCGAACATTTTAAAAATTATTTGCGAAGTCTAGAGTTCGAACCAAGGTCTGGGTTTTTGTAAAAATAGTCTTATAACACTGATAAATAAGTTGGCTAAGGAGTCGTAAAAGGTTTCGCTAAAATACGTAAGAAATAAAATGTTTTTGTAGAACAAGGACTTCGAATGTAACATATTAGGAGTCTCAGGGGTAAAAACTGCCAAAGCACTACTTAGAATTAATAAAAGGACTTGACAAGCTGTCGATTGAAACCATAGGGGTAAATCATGTCATTTTTGAAACTTGAGGTGTATAAAGTGTCAACTAATCAAAATTCAAGGGTAAAACTTGTCATTTCCTAAAAGTTCGAGGGTAAAAATTGTCAACTTATGAAATTAAAAGTGTTAGTTTGTAAATTTACTATAAACCCTAATTTTTAATTTATTATTATTATTATTATTAATATTAATATTATTATTATTATTATTATTAGGATTTAAAAACCTAAATTACGTTTTCTTCGATAACAAACAAACGAAGTGTCTATTTAACGAACGAACAGAACCGAAACTTATAGATAAGCAAATAAGATAAAATCTTACTTTTGAAACTACATATTGGCTCAATTAAGTATTTAACCATCAACCAAAGTATTACGAAACGAACATTGGAAAACTTATATAATCAGAAACAATTACTGAGAACTTGACATACCAACCCAAGTTGCGAGCCGGAGACGTTTATCAACTTTGTTTAACTTTGAATTTCATCAAGACTGCCCAGGTGAGTTCATATTCCCACTTTTTACTACGTTTTTCCAAATATGTGGGGAGATACATGCTATAAACCGAACACAAGTATTTTCTGAATGCTTTCCTGCTTTATATTGCCTAAGATTGCTCTTGTCAAAAAACCCCTAATCATTGACCTCTAATCACCTGCGGGTGAGCGCGAATATAATGGATAGATCTATTGGGTTTGACAGCCCCTTTGTGTTACCGTAACGTAACCAAATGCATTTTATTTGTGTTAAATAAAGAGACTGACAATCTCCTACTCGGGGGCAAGGTTACCTACATTTAATTATGGGGTAATTTATATCTCATAGCTTATAACTATGAAGATAACATGTTAACGTTTTGCGTGCGATGAGACTTAGTGCAATATATAACGAACTACGATACTACTGATTTACTCTCTACTTAGCTTGTGTTCGAAACTGAATATAACTGAAAACACTATGGATTCACTCAACCTTTGTGTTGATTTTTTAGCATGTTTATCTCAGGTAACTAGAAGCTTGGTTTGGCACGGAGTGGCTGTGGACTTTCTTATTATAAAAAGAGTGTCCATTTTGTTATCATTCAACGAATAATGTATCTTTTATAACATATGTCTAAACTTCCCGCTGGGACCTATATTATGTACTCTGATTTAAATAAATGAATGATAACAATTTCATTTAAAACGTCTCTTTTCGAGTCGTTTTCTATACTCATGACTGTGAACCATGAAGTAGCACCCCAAACTTATATTCCGCTGCGTATATCGAAAAACGGGGGTGTTACACGTCGAAAGATCAAGCCTTTGACTCTTTCAAGAATTTTAGACAACAAATTGCAATGGAAATGAGATTGAAGTTGAGAATGCTAAGAACGGATAGGGGAGGTGAATTTACATCCAATGAATTCACAAATTACTGTAAAGAGAATGGAATAGCACGACAGTTGACAGCACCTTACTCACCACAACAGAATGGAGTAGTGGAAAGGAGAAATAGGACAGTGTTATCAACTACGAGGAGTATGATGAAAGCAATGAAGTTACCATTAATTTTTTGGGCAGAAGCAGTCAAACACGCCATTTACATACTCAACAGGGTACCTACACGAGCCCTGGTAGATAAAACTCCATATGAGGCAGTCTACAGCAGAAAACCAAATCTGGAAAACCTAAGAATATTCGGATGCACAGCTTATGCCAAGATAACAATACCTCATTTGAAGAAGCTGGATGACAGAAGCATACCATTGGTTTACTTAGGAGTAGAGGAAGGATCAAAAGCATGTAGGTTATATGATCCAGTAGGAAAGAAGAAACATGTTAGTAGGGATGTAAAGTTTATGTAAACAAAACCGTGGGATTGGGATAAGAATGAAGAGGAAGAAAGTACACAAGTCTCATTTTGGACAAGTTTTGTGGTAGAAGGAGTTGACAAAGAAAAACCTACACCAGTCAACACAGGAAACAATGATAACATGTATCAGGAACAGGATCTAATTCCAGATCCAACCTCGCCAATTACCCCACCTATATACACTTACAACCCACACTCAGAAGAGGAAGAAGAAGAAGCTACTACTAGTTCACTTGGGAACTCAGATCATAGATTTGATGATAGACCAGTACGAGGTTTCAAAGGAATATCGGAAGTATATAGGGATGCACGTAAAGTTGAAACTGCAAGTTTACTATTTACGAAAGAAGAACCACGTAATTACAAGGAGGCATCAACAGATAAAAAATGGATTGAGGCCATGGAGATTGAATTGGATTCAATCAACAAGAACAACACGTGGACTCTTACTACTTTTCCTGAAAACCAGAAGGCAATAGGACTTAAATGGGTTTTCAAAACCAAGAGAGATGCAAAGGGGAAGATCATCAAATATAAAGCACGTTTAGTAGCAAAAGGATATGTACAAGAACAAGGAATAGACTTCGATGAAGTATTTGCACCAGTTGCTCGGATAGAGACAGTTCGGTTGATATTATCATTAGCAGCATATCATGGATGGCAAGTACATCACTTAGATGTAAAATCAGCATATTTACATGGAGATTTGAAGGAAGAAGTCTATGTTACACAGCCTGAAGGATTTATTCAACAAGGAAATTCAGGGAAAGTGTACAAGCTTATTAAAGCTTTGTACGGTTTAAGACAAGCACCGCGAGCTTGGAATGTGAAACTTGATCAAACGTTGAAGTCATTAGACTTTAAGAAATGTAATCTCGAACAAGCAGTTTACACGAAGAGAAGCAAGACTTCTACACTTATAGTTGGAGTTTATGTAGATGATTTGATAATCACGGGCACTCCAAGGAAGGAAATAGACTTGTTCAAATCCCAAATGGAAGATAAATTTGAAACGAGCGACTTAGGATTGTTAGCTTATTACCTTGGGATAGAAGTTACACAGACAGGAGGAGAGATTACACTCAAGCAGACAAGTTATATTAACAAAATCTTGAAGGAAACAAGTATGACGGACAGTAATGATACAAAGATACCAATGGATCCCGGTACTAAGTTGGTCAAGGCGGAAGATGGAAACTCAGTTGACGCAACTTATTACAGAAGTTTAATTGGAAGTCTCAGGTACTTACTACATACAAGACCAGATCTTAGTTACTCAGTCGGACTACTCAGCAGATTTATACAAGACCCGAAGGATCATCACTTGAAGGCAGTGAAACAAGTAATCCGGTACATTAAAGGAACAAAGGAGCATGGCATAATATACAAGAAAGAAGGCGGCTGCAAGATTACAGGTTACAGCGACAGTAGTTATGGAATCAACACCGATCAAGGAAAAGGAACTACTGGGATAGTATTTTATTTTGGAGAGTCACCTATCACCTGGTGTACTCAGAAGCAACCAACAGTGGCGCTCTCGTCATGTGAATCAGAATTCATGGCAGCTACTGGAGCAGCATGTCAAGCCTTATGGTTAAAACGACTACTTAGTGAATTAACTGGTTGGGAAGAGAAAAGGATAACGCTGAAGGTCGACAACATTTCAGCAATAGCACTCATCAAGAACCCAATTTTTCATGGAAGAAGCAAGCACATCGACATTCGCTATCATTTCATTCGTGAATGTGTAGAGAATGGGCACCTCAATGTGGAACACATTAGTAGAGAACTACAAAGAGCAGATATTCTAATGAAAGCTTTACGAAGATTGAAGTTCATGACTATGCGACAAATGCTCGGAGTTCAAGACTTAGGACGAAGCAACGATCAAGATTAAGGAGGAGAATGTGGTCAAGTAATCTTGACACATTGCTTCATATGTATATATTATAACACGAAGGACCAATAGTGTTAGTTAAGATAGTTTGTAACCGTTTGGTATTTAAAAGCGGGTATGTTAGTTTAGTAGTTATTTTCGGTTACAAGCCAAGGGTCACAATGGTTAGCATTGTACCGGTTCATAACCTGTAAATAGATGTACATATACTCGATGTAATGGTTAGACGAAAAGCTTATTCAATATACACTTTTGCAACTTATATTTCGAATCTACATTTGGGACAACACCAAACTTATGAAAAACTATTCTTTAAATCTACTAACGTCTAGCATGAACACGAAGCCTTATATCCCAAGCGTCACAGAATGCTAATTGCTCTTCAGTTAAATCTTCGTACTCATCAGTATCATATGGGTTATCATCATAATCTTCTTTCCAACACTTATATAGGCTCTTCCTCCCAATTCCACCTCTACCATTCTTAAAACACGCAGTTTTTTCAAAAACCTCCTCCAATTAATTATCACTATCCTCATTATCCACATCACTTACCATGTTCTTTCTAGTATTCGAACCAACCACATTAGACAAGGTAGGAGATGGCTGCTCATTGGTCAACTGAACCTCATTCACAGGTGTAGCATCATTAGGCGTGTTCGTCACAATTTGAACAGGCTCCACATTAGCCTTATGCCCCTCTTTCACCACAGTTTCAGCCCCCATTGAACTACCCCCATTTATACCTAGAACATTGTCACACCCCCAAATTTCGTGACTTGCAGCGGAATAAGTCATTCAGGGGCTCGACTGGTCATAGCACCAAAGTGTCGTTTAGAAAATACATCGTTTGATTATTTAAAAACATTCAGAGTTATGAAGCTAGGTCCCAAAAGGTGAAACAAGTTTTCAGAAAAAACAAGTTCATACAATTCAAACGATGGATAAGTGCATAAAATATAAAGTGAGACGCGTCTACTCCGCGACTCCATGATGTCCATATGCAAGCCAACATGCGATACCTTAATTACCTGAAAATACATTGCTAAAAATGGTCAACAAAAATGTTGGTGAGATCATAGGTTTATGTAAATGAAATATTATACGGATACCACAAGTATAAAGTGTATATCAAAACCATGCCACATATAAATGATACATTAGCTCTTAAGCTCATGACCCCGAAGCTAGACTGATATAAATGCCCCAAAAGGGAGTGCTTTGCCAAACACTCTGAATGTATGAAATGAAATGCGTTCGTTTGACCAGTTGGTGCTACCAACCCGAACGGAGGCGTCACCCTTAATAGATCTATCCACTCACCTTCACTTGCTCACAATTAACGGTCCATGATAAATAAAAGGGGACTTTAAATTGGCATTGATGTAACTTAAGCAATGTAAATGAGTTTGTATACTTTGGTCCGCATATAAAAATGGTGCAATGTATTCTCCCCCAAGAGTTTAGAAGTTAAATAAACAATTGAAAACGGGGCTATGAAAACTCACCTGATATGATAAAGCAACAATGATCACAATGGATATGATGAAACAAAGCTCGGTCTCTAACCACGACCTATTATGAATGATGTGATCCAATGTAAGCAATAATACAATGCAACACATGCAAATACGTATGTTAACGATACCACTTGTTTGTTTTGAAAATAGCTTTTATCGACGAAAAATACACTTTTGACGTCTCGCTAAGTTATAAACTACTTTTCGCGTAAACACGTTGAAACGGTACTCCACGACCTTGTTTTGGTGTTCTATTAGCAAATATAATATTTTCGTCGTAAAACAACACTTTTCATAACTTGCGAAAATATGTCCAAAACGGTTTCGTGAAACTAGTCGTGAAATATTGCGCGTTACGTGTTAGTTGATCAAACTCGACGTTTTTGAAAATCTTGTAACCATGTATAAATGTCGTTTCCTTTAACTTCCGGTTGTACACGCCTCGATCAATTAGAAAATTGGCTAACAACGTTATATTTCGCAAAAACACTAGTTTTAATATTTAAAACACTTTCTGATAGTGGCTGTCAAAATAATTTAAAGTTCGTCGGCTTTAAACGTGAATAACTCGGCCGTTACAAGCTCGTTTTCTACGTTCTCTACATCCACGGCTTCGTATAAACATGAAATAACATAATCTCAATGGGTCGGGTTGTCTAGATCACGTCTAACGCCCCGTTTTGTCATTTGAATCTCGGCGATCAGCAACTAATTTTTCAGAAAATTAGTTTTCGTCGTCTAACTTCGAACGATCATATCTCCTTCGTTATAAGTCTGTTTTTAGTGATTCTTGCGGCCACGGTTTCATTTTTGGAAGAACTTTCTGAATATGAAGGCCAAAATATGCCAAAATTTACTGAGTTTTCCAGTTTACACGTTTTTGGACAGAACCTATTTTAGATTGTTAAAAACTCACTTTCTTGGTTCTAAACTTGATCATACTAACTCAAATCAACTCCACAAGTTCGCAAATCCTACCATACACCTTCTTAGGGTGTCATGGGGTCCTAAACATCACCAACCTTGGTGGATTTCATGAGATCATTAGTGATACTTATAGATCTAGGGATTTAGATAGTTTATGTTCAAATGTGGTATGTAAAACATAAGTAACTTGCATGGATGATTAATATAACTTGAAAATACATGATTATATATATCAAATGAAAGTATAAAAATGATCAAAACATGTTCTTGAAACTTACTTGATGATTGGATGAATTTTGATAAGAAATGAGCAATAAACTTGAGGTTTGATCACAAATTCATAACTAGGAAGGTAAATGGAGTATGTTTATGATTTGTTCTTGAAAAATTGATAAATTTTTGGTGTGTTCTTGAGCTTGGCCGAATGGGGTAGAGAGAAAAGAGAGGGTTTGATCTTTCTTGTTAGCTAAATGTTATGTGTTATGTGTTTGTGCTAGTGGAAGTGAAATTAAATCAAGGAAATTCAATTAATGCTTGTGTACTAGTAATCAAGTAGTATAGAGAATTAGGGGGATGAGAAGGGGGGGGGGGGCACATGGGTTAAAAGAAGGGGATGTGATGTTTATTAATGCAATTGTCTCCATTTAATTAGATATTAGCTAGTTTAGTGAATACATTGAGTGTTATCGGGTACCGAGTTAACTAGAAATAACTCGTGACGAGGTGAAATGAGATACGACGAAGTTGTAAAAATTGTAAAATCATGTTCCTTGCAAGAATTGGGTGTTAGAATGATAATCGGATTGAAATTTCGTAAACCGACGGAGTTATAAGCGTCAAACGAAAAATATAGCGATTGGTTTAAAAACACCGGGTAAAGTAATAATATAATCTCTATATCATTATAATTAGCTTGAAAATGTATTAGGATCATTGTCGGGAGTATTGGGTATAATGTTAGTACAAATGACTGAGTGGTAACGTTAATTAAATAATTAAGCATACGTTAATGAAAATCACACAAACCCGTGCATGAACTGAAATGATAATAATGTTACTGATGATATGCAGACTACTCTAGTCTGTATGATATGCCTTTACTGATGATGCATGGATACGCAGCTAAACCTAACTGGTTACGCGCATTTGAATACCCGTAAACCTGGTTTACAACATGATGAATGATGCCCATGAATAGTGATTTCCCTCCGGGAATGAATAGTGTCATGTGAATAGTAAAATTTTTGACGACTTCTCAAAGTCTCAAACTGACTTCAAAAACGATGAATAGTGAAATGATGAATAGTGATCGGTGAATAGTGATTGATGAATAGTAACCCATGAATAGTATATTGTCGAGGTTTGGAAAATGACCTGAAATTACGAGTTGTGACAAACATCATCCTTATCCACCGACCTAAGAGCATTGAACGGGTTCGAAGTACTTGCCTCTTAATTCTTTTTCGTACCACTTGTGTTAGCACCATTCTTCTTTGAAACAGGTATATATACCTGTTTAGTTGGCCTAAACCGAACTTTGGGACCCATATTAAAGCCACGCCCTGCTCTTTTAGAAGGATGTTGAAAACCATCATTATTCTTGCTATTTTACTTCTTAGGCTCATCAACAACACGCTTCGGACATGTCTCATCATCATCATCAAAGACCATACACACTCCACACCTTGGTGGTTCCCACTCGTGTTCCACCCTAACCGTATGAAGAACACCACTCTCACCTTCCAAATTCGGAATAGCAATGATCATGTTTTCCTTAAGCTCCCGATTAGCTCTAATATCAATTAATGCACGTGCATAATTCAAACGCCCCCCATGATTGCATGCACATAGTACTAGTGTAAGAATCAAGCATAATTGGATGACCAAGTCTAGTTGCCATAGCACTCAATGAATCCTCAGTAAAGGCCACAATTGGAATATCATGTTTTCGAACCTAAACCGGAATCGAGCACAAGTCTTCTTTCAAAAAATTTGCATTTGGCGACCACTTTTTTAAAATAATAGGATAAGAACGAATAAACCATGGTCCATTCTATAACACTTTGTCCACACCCTCAGCCGAAGAAAACTTGAAAAAGAAAAGACCTTTCGAGTTTATTATAGCACGAATAATACCATATTTCTTCCATGCATTCCTCACGTGGTGCTCAACAACCGGAAATGCAATCTTGCCAACAAAATAACCGTACAAGCTGAATTCAAATCGCGAATGAACTTTCAAAGCAAAAGACAAAGGAATTTGAACTTCAGCCATGTCGTTAGTAGGTTTGCCCGAATAAAAAAATCTAAAATTAACCTTACGAGTAACTGAATCATTATTAACCACACAAGAAAATGAAATAGGGGCTGTTTGTACAGCCGGTTCAACTACGCCATCCGTACCATTTTCCTTCACCAAAACAAACCCACCAGTATGAGATTAGGAGTTTACCTCATTCATGGCAGCATCGAAGCTTTCACAAGCTTCACGTGTGACCTTGTCAATACCAGAACCACTCGGCTTTAATGGTTTCCCATCATCCCCTACTAAGATTAGCTTTCCCTCTAACATTAGGCTTTCGATTTCACCGATTTTAGCAGCCAAATTCGAATCATTCTGACTACCAAAAGATCTAGCATTCAATTCTTGCGTAACACCAACAGGCTCCACAGTTCGTTTCCCCGCACTGGTTTCCATGGTAAGAAACACCTCATTGAAATCAGCCTGGGACATATTACCAGTAGTCGAACTAACCTTATCCCCCATGCTTGCAGCAGTACCATCATCATTAATCCCTTTGCTCGCGGCAGCAGTAACAACATTCCCTCCCTTTTTTTGTTTGACACCCCTCCCTCCCGGACTCAAAAAAACCCCACTCCATATTACATACTTCCAAGAACCCTAGCACATCAATCCCAACGCGACAAAAAACAAAACCCTAAAAACTTAGGGTTAACAGTAAGCAACAATCGCTCAATCACCACTAGTAAATCAGAATGATAAAGCAATAATTATTCAATTATGTTTAGCGACTTGTTTAAAGTTAGTTGATGCATGAACCGTCTAGCATTAAATGCAAAAACCCTACAGCGAATTTAAAAACAAATCCATAAGAAAAGGTTGAATCCCTAAGATTAGTTTAAATATCTTGGCAAGTTAAAGATACTCGTACCAATCAATGATTATACGTACACAAGCTAAGATCAATGATTAATCAAAGGATCGTTAACAAGTTAGAGATCTAGGATGATCAAAGAAGAATCAAATAAAAAAGGATGTTAGGGTTGTATATAGTCGCCAAATTTCGCCAAAGGAAGGGAGAGAATCGACGGAATCTTTTTATATAGGGGAAACCTTTTAGTACGTGACATTTCACCTTGTGTAAATTAGAATAGGCATTGAGAGAAAATCACAAGACTTCTTGATGACAAAATAATTTTATGCTGTTTTCACCTGCTATACTATAAGACCACAAGGTGTCATGAATGAGCACAAACTCCTCGTTCGGGCTCCACGGGTGCCACGTCACCACAACAAACCACAACTTACAACCCTCCCTTCCCATAACATACCACAAACTCCTCATTTGAGCCCCACCACTATCTATTTTTATTTCTTTTATTCAAATACCCAAATAAACTAAATTCATTTCATAAAAATAAAAATACATTACAACTAATTTAAACACATACGAAACACAAACTTACGATACGAAGAAAAAAAGGATACGGGAATTAAAATAATGATACAACGAATATAAAGAAACTAATTATCTTGTTGTTGTTGTTGTTTTTGCTGAAATGCCTCCCATTGATTTACTTACCAAACATGCTCGATGAGATTTCGTTGAAGCGCTGCGTGTACGCGTTTATCGCGTAGTTCCTTCCCCTTCTTTCGTTGCACTTCGCATCGCTCAATCCACGACCGTTGTAAATTTATTCGCGGACAAATATACATTTCACTAACTTTGAATATCGCAAATTATTGATCTTTCAAAATCATGTTATGCAATATGATACACGTGTACATGATTCTCTGTAGCTTGGACACCGTAAATGCACGCGCCGGTTGGGAAATAATATGCCAACGTCCTTGGAAGACACCAAAAGCTCTTTCGATATCTTTTCGAGCACTTTCTTGTTTCGCTTTAAATGCGGATTTTTTTTGGGAATGTGCAACCGTGAATGATTTGACAAAAGATGACCACTCCGGGTAAATTTCATCGGCTAGATAATACCCTTTTTTAAAAGTATGCCCGTTTACTTCAAACGGAACCTCGGGGGCGATGTCATCAAGCAGGTCGTCGAATAAAGAAGAATTATTCAAAACGGTAAGATCGTTTTTCACGCCCGCTACCCCAAAAAATGCATGCCAAATCCACAAATCATATGAAGCAACGGCTTCAAGCATTATAGTTGGATACTTTTTATCACCTCGGTGAAATTGGCCTTGCCATTCTTTCGGACAATTTTTCCATTCCCAGTGCATACAATCGATGCTTCCCAACATTTCCGGTAACTTATGAACCGCGTTATGTGCGTGGTACAAGTTACGAATGTCATTCTCGTCTGGTTTTCTTAAAAACTCACGCGTATAAATTTACAACGGTCGTGGATTTCATAATGACACTGAAACTCACGACCGTTGTTATGCCGTACGCCAATTGGCGTAGGGCGCTTGTGCATTTCATAATGACACTGAAACTCATTACACCACAAGCATCGGGTCGGACTCTAAAGAAATCAAAATGCTTAGGAAGATAATCATGAGTTTCGATATATGTTTCAATACCTTGAACTATTTCTAAAAATAGTTTACGGCTCATACGATAGCTACGCCTAAAATATTCGTCCGTATATTTTGGGTTGTTACCAAAATAATCCCGCATTAGACGTGCTTCAGCAATTTCACGTTCCCGGGGAATGTATGCCCGTTTGCTACTTCCGGCTTCTTGTTGCTGTAACGATTGCTCATTCTCGTATTCTTGAATAATCATCTCGAGCTCTGCAATCTCTTCAAGATCACTTTCGCCGGAATGAGATGTTTCACTCATGTTTTTTGGTTACTAGTTTAGAGAGTTTATTTTGAAATGTATGTGTGTATGTATGTGATTTGGTATTGTGTATGTATGTGATATTTATAAAATGTTCCAATCTTATTTATAACCTAAAAATTCAAACGGTCGAAACTAATTTTAAACATTATCCAACGTTTATATTTTGCAATATCTGACATAAAGTACAATGCCAAAACTCCTCGTGCAAACGAGCAACCATGGGACGGCGAGGCACGAGCAGGTAGCCCGGTATCACGGCGAGGCACGAGGAGCAGTCCACGTGGACCACGGCGAGCCACGGTTAGACCATACCGGCTGCTCTAAGGTTTTCATTTGATCCTCTTTTGCCATCTCACTATTAGATCAGTATCAAACCATTTTAAACCATCCAATTTATTGATGCGGATAACTTTATTTTAATTTTCAAATTAAATTTAGGTCATGAGCATTCTATTTTAAGTTTAGCACGTCTCGTCATTTATTGTTAAAAACACTCTCAGCATATCCAAGGTTTTTCGAGCCATATTTATCCTATAAATGAAAACCGAAAAATCTTTGTATGGAAAACACGACACCATGTTAACTACCTCTAATTTCTTGGTGGAAAAAGAACCAATCTTATATTACATGGCCTATAACACCCTAAATTAAATACGACTTATAAAATACGCTATAAATTAAAACTTGAGTTATATAACATGTTATGACTCGAAACCATACGATATGAACATATAACCTAAAGTAAAATACGAAGTGATACCAAGACTCTATGATTAACATATAGCACGCCTAAAAGTTTCCCCATAGGCCGAAATTAAATAAAATATGTACACAACATTTTGGAAGATAAGTATAAGATATATGGCTAAATTGGAAGGTGCAAATCATCCTTAATTACCTGCATAATTTCGGCTCAATCCTCCCCATAATTTCTCCATAACCGTGTATACATCCTCTCCAAGAAAACCCTAAACATCTTTTCCCTCTCTACTCATTTGTACGGCACAACAAGAACACACAAACAAACCCTAGAAAATTATTCCATTTGGCACAAGGAGAAGAAGGAGAAGGCTTTGATCATTGTTCTTATTCTATTCGTATCACACGACAAGGTAATCATATGCACATCATTATAATCCATTCGAATTGTGAACCAAACCTAATCGATCCATATTTGTTTTTTGTTCTTTCATTCGATCTTGATTAAGAGGAGGAGAAGAGAAGTGTTGGTGTGTAACAGTCGACTTCCTTCTTTATCACACAAACACAAACACGATGACACTCACAAACATGTAAAGAACAATAAGAGAAGTGATGTATGGATCTTATGTTTAAATTTTAAGTCAATGTTTATTAGCTTTGGAAGATAATACAAACAATGACTCTTGGGACTTTGCACACACACACACACTCTTTTCTATTGTAAAAGTGAGGCACACATTTGACAGTGTGTGTGTGCGTGGTTAAATGAAACACAGCCAACCAAAGATGGGCTTTGGTGGGCTTTCACAATAGACCTAATGTGGGCTAATTGTTTGCACTATACATATGCTTAAGTTGCAAATAAAACTAATGCTATAAGCCCACTAAACTTAATACATATTATACATGACACATTGATTCTAAATGACAATGACCATCACTTCCTAAATAGCATTAAAATAAATGCTAACAATCTCCCCCTAAGGGATGGTTATTTCAATGATGCTCCCGTGATTGGTCTTTTGCGTTTGATGTCTTGAACTTTGTGTGTCAATGTATAATATTATTCATTAAATGTTCATTCATGCACTGTGATCTTCAAAGTATCGTCTTTTGGTAGTTCCTGCCTTGATCTACTTCTTCTGTCCGGATGCGTCGTCGTTGTAGATGATGATGGTGGATGAACTTTCGTCGGTACCTGCATAAGATAGGTTGCAATAAATCGTCCAGCGGCCATCATGTCGTGAGGCAAGATCCTTAGATCTCATTAAGACTCATACAACTTGTATCCTTTTGAGTGAACACAAGTGTATTGCATAGGAAGTGTTCCTAAGAGACATTTGATGAATCTCATGTCTCTAGACTCTATAATGTGCGTTTTGGTTTTCGTCGTCGGAGGCATGGAGCAGAGTGCCACCTTTTCAATATCAACACTTCTCGGAGTGAGAGGTCGATAGATTATGCAGTGTTCTCTGTGAGAAATGAAACAAATATCTTTTAAGAGATATCTGAGTGGATAAGAGGGGTGGTGCAATGCGTCACTGGGTCCATGACGTCTTGTCTTCAATATCAGTATCACCTTAGTAAGTACTGATAGCATATGTATTGACCCAGTTTCTGACCTAAGTTTTCATGGAGGGCTATTTCTTTTCACCCTTTCATTAAACTTTTCTTTTTCATTCTTCAACCCCTTCTTTCTCCTTTCTCATCTTACTCCTTTTTTCAATCTTACCTAAGGACTTCTAATTCTAAACTACTGGAATTGTCCATGGGTAGATCCCTCTGGTTCTGGCGGATCATTGGATATAACCTAACCATAATCACCTTATTACTCTAAGATTATCCTAGATTATTTGTCACATGCCATTAAACCTTGTGAAAATCTCTCAACGTGTTTATGAGAAAACAAATTTTATTAACACATTGAGAGTTTTGCATTTTTGAAACACTCCCCCTTCACATGTGCTCATGCATTTTTGAAATAAACTGCACATGTTGGGTAGAGTTCGCACATTTGAAATGATCGATTTTCTATGAACATGACCTTCGCGAGACACGCTTACATCACTAGTTAGACTAGCTTGAAATTATTACCTGTCCCGGTCATATTCAAAGATCATCTCTCGAATTGGTACATTCTACTCAGACAAGTCCTTTGTGAGACACGCTTACATTACTGGTAAACCAGCTTGAAATTATTACCCGTCCAGGACAAGTCTTTTCGATAACGGATATTTAGTTTCGTCAATTCGAGGGTTGTTCTGAGTCTTGAGATTCAAACCGCAAAGACTTTTAGATCACATTTTAATCACGTCCTCTCCCCCTTATATTTAATAAACACTTAATCTCCCCCTCAAAAATAGCATGAAGTGGTATTTTTGAAAACAGTTGATTAAAATGAAACTTTTTGTGGAGAGACGGACTGATTTTAGCATGAAAATCGGAACATTGTCTTTTTGTACTCCCCCTTAAACAGAGCATTTTATTAAACAATTGAGTTTAAAAGCATTTAGGGGAGTTAGAGGGAGTTGATGTGAGCACAAAATTTATAGAAAGACTTTGAAAAATCTTTTTGAAAACAATTTTGATTAAGTGCTCACGGTTTTAGCTTTTTGCCATTAACATTGCGAGTTCTGATCAGAAATAATCAGAAGTCATTCAATGTAGCCTTTATATGAAATCTTTTCGAGTTGAAGTACTCGGGCAACAATAAAAGATTTCACAATAAAGCACGGGTCTCGTACGGAAATGTACGAAAGCCTTTATATGAAGAAAAATTTGAGAAATGACATGTTTTAGAAAAACATAAATGAAAGAACTCTCGCTCAAGCATCTGTACATGCCCTTATCATTGTTGAATGACATTTCTAGATACGTACAGAATATCGATTATACGAGAGACATGTCGTGAGAAGAATATTTTTGGTTTTTGAGTTTTATATTTTTTATGTCTTTTTGAAATTTTCTGTATTTACAGTATTAATTTTAACAAGTGTATATTTACAAAAATATTTACATGCGAAGCGTGTTGATATAAATCAAGAAGATTCGAGAAGACTTTCTAACTCTTCAGGAGTTAGGCTTCGCATTCCAATTCGACGAACTAAGTTTTCAAACCGCTCTTTTGGGAGGGCCTTAGTAAATAGATCGGCGAGTTGATATTCAGTCTTCACGAAAAACAGTTCAACAGTACCCTCTTCAACGTGCTCTTTTATGAAGTGATAGCAGACTCTAATATGCTTGGTCTTCGAGTGTTGCACTGGGTTGCACGAGATGGCTATGGTACTTTTCGAATCGCAATACAAAGGTACGCGGTCGAAAGAGAAACCATAATCTGTGAGCTGTGTCCTCATCCATAGAACTTGGGCTCAACACACAGATAGAGACACATACTCGGCTTCAGCTGTTGATAAAGCAGTGCAGTCTTGTTTCCTTGAGGACCAGCCTACTAGCTTTTCTCCCAGAAATTGCGCTCCGCCTGATGTACTCTTTGTTGTAACTTGGCAACCTGCATGGTCTGCATCTGAAAATGCTATTAGTGTAAACTCCGAATCCTTCGGATACCAAAGACCCATGTTAATGGTTCTTCGAAGGTATCGAAAGATCCGTTTAACCTCTTGGAGGTGAAGTTCGGTAGGCCTTTCCTGAAACCGTGCAAGTAAGCAAACAACAAAATGAATATCTGGTCGGCTTGCAGTTAAGTACATGAGAGAACCAATCATGCTCCGATATTTCTTTGGATCCATGGGTTTCCCATCTAGGTCAGCGCCAATTTTTGGTGAAGAGACCATTGGAGTACCAACAGAGTCACAATTGTCCATTCCATGTTTTTTCAAAATCTCAATTGTGTATAGGCCTTGCCTGAAACCGTGCAAGTAAGCAAACAGCAAAATGAATATCTAGTCGGCTTGCAGTTAAGTACATGAGAGAACCAATCATGCTCCGATATTTCTTCGGATCCATGGGTTTCCCATATAGGTCAGCGCCAATTTTTGGTGAAGTGACCATTGGAGTACCAACAGAGTCACAATTGTCCATTCCATGTTTTTTCAAAATCTCAATTGTGTATTTAGCCTGATTAAGAAAAATACCACTGGGGATTGATGAATTTGTAAGCCTAAAAAGAATTTTAATTCACCCATCATGGACATTTCGAATTTGCTTTTCATGAGATTTTCAAAATGTTTTGAATGTGTCGGATTAGTGGACCCAAATATTATTTGACAACAAGAAAGATGATAACTCGTCATACCACGCCCGTGGGGCTTGTTTCAAACCATAGATTGCCTTCTTTAGCTTGTAGACGTATTCCGGATGATCTTTGTCAACGAAACCGTCTGGTTGACTCACATACACTTCTTCTTTCAGAGTTCCATTCAAGAACGCCGTCTTGATGTCCATCTGATAAACCGTGATGTTCTTGTGAGCGGCGTAAGCTAAGAAAATCCTGACTGCTTCAAGCCTTGCAACTGGTGCGAATGACTCTTCAAAATCTATCCCTTCTTCCTGTCTGTATCCCTTTGCCACCAGACGAGCTTTGTTGCGAATTACAATCATTTCTTCATCCTTTTTGTTTTTCCATAACCACTTAAGATCAATGACGAGTTTGTCAATTTGTCTTGGAACTAAATCCCAGGTGTCATGGATTTGAAATTGAAGAAGTTCTTCCTGCATCGCTTCAATCCAGGCATTATCTGCCATTGCTTCCCAAATGTTCTTAGGTTCTATGAGACTGACTGAGCAGACATAGATGCACATGTCGCAATCGGTGTTTAGTTGTTTTCTCGTCTGAATTGGTCTTGAGGGTTCACCAATAACTTGTTCTATTGGGTGGTCTTTTGTCCACTGTAGTGTTGAAGGGTACCTTGGACTGAACGACTGCGTGTTAGACGGTTCATGTAATCTGGAAGATGATTCAGCAGATTCCGTTCCAAACGGGTTTTCAAAGACATCATCGTCTAACACAACATTATTTTGTTCTTGCTCATCAATTCTTGGTAGAAAAATTTCAATTACTGGAGATAGTGGGGTAAATGTAGATGATGTGGATGTTGAGGGAGGTGGTGCGCCAGCTTCGAATGTTGTTGATGCGTGGTTTTGCGACCTTACAACAGGTTTTACCTCTCAAGGGATCTTGAGAAGTTTGCAATCCCCACCAGGCAGTGTACCTGACCGATGTAGTATAGTGAAGTGGCAAGTACCGGGGGATTGATCGTTCAACTCAAAGAATAGTGTTCGTTAGGATTGAAATTTATCTAATAGGTCTAGAGGTGAGGGATGATTCTTTTTGTATTTTTATATTTTATGAAAAGCAAGTAAAATCTCGGGTTTGAAGGAGTGGGCGGAATTAGTTGCTAATCAACTAACCCAAATAACTACAAATGCAAATAAAATAAAATAACTGAAAATGAAAAGGTTGTGGAACTTATATGGAGAGAAATGTGTTTACTTAGATTTCCTTACTCCCTAACTATCTTTTACCGGTTGATTAGTGTGTATTAATTGCGTGGATGACGGATGTATTCCTTAATACCAATCGTGGGGTGGCGTACGTACTTCCCCAACTCTACAAGCTCCTACTTCACTCCTATGTCGAGCCGGCTAAGAAGCTCCTAACATGGGATCACTAGAATTCGCTCATGCATTAAATACAACCATAAAAACCTTAGTACGCATTGGTTCATGTTTCTTAAGACGTTCAAGCAAGTTACCGTATAGGAGGTTAGCCAGTTTTCTTAAGCCTAACATCGATAAACAATCATCCAATACAATTAATAACACACCAACAACCAATAATCAATAGTTAGGTTTCATTAGATCTAAGCAAACACAAGATAAATCTAGCCTAGCATGTTAATTAAAAGACAAGAACAAGATATAATCAAACAACACATAGACATATTGAATGATTAAATGATTACTTATCTTCAATTAAACATGGGAGATCCAAGGGTATAAAACCCTTAAAAATGGCAGAAAATTCATCTAGGGTTTCTCCTCACAAAGTTGCACACTAATGACTAAAAATTGCAAAACTATATATAGAATTTAGGGGCTGACGGCGTCACGTTGTAGGAGGTGACGCCGTCACCTCGCCGCGGCTAGGGTTCCCGGATGGTCTTCCTGACGCCGTCCCTCTTTAATCCTCCAAAATCCACTCTGGCGCGTCAAGGGTTGATGCCGTCAGAATTGTGCTTGACGCCGTCTCTCTTTAACTTAAATCGTGATGGCCTTGATCACCTTAAAGGGTGACGCCGTCAGACTTCCTTTGTAAAACTTTCTGGCGCGTCATGTGTATATTTGTCATATCCACCTCTTTTGCCAAGCTGTGACGCCATCAGGAGCAATCCTTGAAGCCGTCACGTGTAATTTTCCAGCAGCTTTGGAGACTTTGTCGTTTTCTTCACTTTTATGCTCCAAAAATGTCCAAAATGCTTCCTTTTCCAGATTTCTTCTCCAAAGTACCTAAAATGACAAAAGGAACGATTTAGGGCAATATTTGATCAAATAAATATGATTTAGGGCTTAAATGACCCCCTAAAAGCGGTACACTTTTCGCTTCATCAAATACCCTTACACTTGAGATTTGCTTGTCCTCAAGCAAATGCGCTTTTATTCTAATCAAAATACAAGTTAGGTGTCATTTAACGCTAATATAAAAGTAATTACAACAAATAGTCGTTCCACTTTAATCATAATAAGCACGGAGATTACAAACTAGCACCTCACAAGTAGTGTTTAGATACTCACATCTCTCAGGTGTCATAAAAGTATATCTCATAAATGAAAATGAATAATATCTCTCACTACCTGTCATAGCAAATAGATTACCATAGGCTTGGGAAAGGATCAAAAACCTCCTCCACTAGGCGTAAGCACCTAAGATAAACTATCAAAGAGGGCTTTTAAACGGGTTATAACGTTAGGTGTAGGGATATGATAAACACGGTTTTGTTGGATAAGGGATATTTTACTGGTGGCGAGTTAAAGATCTTGATTAATTACATGTACAATATGGCGTTGCTAAGCCAAGACTAGACTCGACTTAAGCTAAAAACAAAATAACAAAAACATAAAACAAACATAAAATGAAACGGGATGGTAATCCGTATGTTTTTTTCTACTTTTCTTTTTCTCATTTTTTTTTGTATTTTTCTTTTTTTTTTGATTTTTTTTTGATTTTTTTTTTTATTTTTTTTTTCATACACTCTTGCCCTACCATCCAAAATAATACATCATAGGGGCGTTGCATTCCCCTTACACTTGAACTTTTACATAACTTTACAAATAACTATTCTAATGACTCGAATTAAGATAATTGAAAAACTTGGAGTACTTTTAAAATATTTAGCACATATGGGGGTAATAATGATGTTCTTCCCCATTACTCCATTACACTAGTACTTTACCCATGAGTCCCAATCGTCCCAAAACAATATGTACAAGGATATGACTCGACTTAGCAACCATGTAATCAATTAGATAATTAACTTGGGGTTTAAACAAATGTTGTCATACAAGGTAGGCTAAGGCGATTTGGGTGTACATTTAAGTGGGGTGTAAACAAATTCTTCCTTTAAGTAAAATGCTTAAAGGTCGAAACGAAAAGATAGGCTCTGAGGGGTGTACTAGGGGTATCGTGTACTAAAAATGAGTACAACGCAAAGGGTGTGGGAGAATTACTTGACCAATGTAGCCAACGTAATTATAACAAAAACACAGGTGTAAAACAATGGGTTAATCCTAATGCCTCTTATCATGTAGTAAATCTAACTACACGAATGTAGTCTCACTTGTGGCCTCGGAATGGTCCTAACGCAAGTTCTAGAATCTAAGTGCTACCGGTACACACATCATAGCATAAATGCTTTTCCTACCAATTCTAGGGGCGAACCTCACATATTTGGGGGTGGAAATTTTTTTAGTGGTACGGTTTTGTGCTAGTCATATAACTTCCTATCCATGAGATGCTCATTAAGACCAAAGTTTCACTCCTAAATGTTGTAAAAAATTTTAAATTTGGCACTAAAATTGCCCTAACAAGTATTTATCTCAGTTTTATTACACATCTACCATCAAACAAACAAAAATCAAGTGCAATTGTATTCTCTAAGGTATCATCATTTACCCTCCCCTTACACTTAAGCTGAACATTGTCCCAATGTTCATTCAAAGGATGTAAAAGTAAATAAGGTAAAAGAATGAAAACAAATACTCCCCTGATTCGTTCGATGTGGATAATCCGGTAACATGGTTAAATCCTCCTCCAAGAAAATGAACGTTGAAAGCTTCCCTTCCGAAATATAAATCATCTTCTTGTCCAATATAACCTGTTAAACCTGAGAAAACAAACACAAAAAACCCAAAGCATCAACCTGAACAAAGAAAACTCACAACTAGATGTAATTCCAGACTTAGAAATAAAAACAAAACGATTAAAGATATAATGCTTGTAGAATGAATATTTGCAGATTTCCTGGAGTTTATAAAACAAAAGATTTAACAAAAACTTTATGACTCCGGTAGAAAAACAAAACTTGCAAAATTTCCAGAATTTTACACTTGACGCCGTCAGAAGTGACCTGCAGAAATTTTATGGTTAGTTTCCGGAAAATTTCTGGAAAAACTTATGCCTCACTTCCTGGAAATCCTGCAAAATATTCATTATGACTCGATACAAGCATTTGACTCTAACAATTACTAGTATGCATGCTCAATTAATATTGTTGTGATTCATGTTCAATCTTGTTCTTGTAAACAAATTTGGATTCCCTTACACTTATCCTTTGCAAAATACCTTTATATGTAGTTAAGACGAAGTTAAAAGCAAAATAAAACATTTTCACAATTTACTTTGAAACATGAGCACAAACAATAACAATTAAACTTGCATACGGAAACAAATAAAATCAAACAAAAAACAAACAAACAAATAAAGCTTGGGTTGCCTCCCAAGAAGCGCTTGTTTTTGTTCGAGTCACGAGCCTGACTCTACCCTTATTTAACGGAAATAGGGGTGGTTTTCCCTACACTTAGGATTAAGTGCGGGTGGAAGTAGCGATACACACCCTTAGGGTGGAAATATGCCACGTGAGGTGAAGGGGGTGAGTGAATGGCTTCCTTCATCCTAAAACTACCCGGATAATATTGGTTTATGGGTGGGTCGGTTCCTCTTTTGTCTCCTAGATGTAAATCTAAGGATGAAAAGTTGTGTAAAGGTTGAGGTTCCGGCTCATCAACACTAGGAAATTCCCTAGAACTAAGAGTAAGGTCATCACTAAAAGTGTTCAAACCTATATCCTCTAGTTGTGCTTGGTCCAAGGGTTCTACCTCCATCGGGATTCCTAAAGTCTCTTCTACTTCTTCCGGGTAAGTCACGGGCGGTGTGGGTGCCTCAAATGATGGTGGGACTTGTGGGGTATTTAGTGGGCTAATGTTACTTACCTCATCATTCCTTGTGTCAAGATCACCTATATCCCCATCATGTGTTTTAGTAGAATCTAACCCTAACATTTTCCCAAGTATCTCAAGTGCTTCTCTAGGCATCTCAACTTCTATATCCGAATCATAAAGATCATCCTCAATATTCTGACTGCTATATTCAAATTGCCCAAAAGATTCATCATGTGTTTCTTGAGATTCATCGTCATCGATCATAAAACCTAGGTCTTTTTGATCAATGTGATCATGCTCGGCTAGATCCTCCATCACATCAAGATCACCTAAGTGTTCACCCTGTATTATGGTAGTGCCTAACCATGACATGCAGCTAGGTGGCTCAACTCTAACCGTCTCAGAATCTTGGTTTGACTCTAAGTCCATGTTCTTAGAAACTAGGTCTTTTTGCTCATACAAATCCACTAATTCGTTCCACTTATGGGTCATGGTTAGGAAGCTTTCCTCAAAATTCATCCAAAGGGTCTTACTAAAAGGAATTGATCCTGATAATGATCGTCTAATAGAAATCACACATGCATAGAATTCATTAAACCCATCTAACTTTACCCCCAACTCCTCTTGGAAATCACTAAGAGCACACAAAAATTCATTGGAATGATAGGAAGCAAATCTATTAGTGAAATATAGTTGTTCCTCTATTGTCAATGATCTAAATGGAGTTTCATCCGCCATAGTGACAAATGAAAATGGTTTTACAAACAAAGGGCACAAAGAAAAAGATAGACTACAAGAAAGCTAATAAAAAGAAAATAAAAATCTCACTAAGATAGGAATCTAGTGAGTAGACCTAATAAAATAAAAATTCAACCTAAACAATAACTATTCCCCGGGCTGCGGCGCCAAAAACTTGATGCGTGGTTTTGCGACCTTACAACAGGTTTTACCTCTCAAGGGATCTTGAGAAGTTTGCAATCCCCACCAGGCAGTGTACCTGACCGATGTAGTATAGTGAAGTGGCAAGTACCGGGGGATTGATCGTTCAACTCAAAGAATAGTGTTCGTTAGGATTGAAATTTATCTACTAGGTCTAGAGGTGACGGGTGATTCTTTTTGTATTTTTATATTTTAAGAAAAGCAAGTAAAATCTCGGGTTCGAAGGAGTGGGCGAAATTAGTTGCTAATCAACTAACCCAAATAACTACAAATGCAAATAAAATAAAATAACTGAAAATGAAAGGGTTGTGGAATTTATATGGAGAGAAATGTGTTTACTTAGATTTCCTTACTCCCTAACTATCTTTTACCGGTTGATTAGTGTGTATTAATTGCGTGGATGACGGGTGTATTCCTTAATACCAATCGTGGGGTGGCGTACGTACTTCCCCAACTCTACAAGCTCCTACTTCACTCCTATGTCGAGCCGGCTAAGAAGCTCCTAACATGGGATCACTAGAATTCGCTCATGCATTAAATACAACCATAAAAACCTTAGTACGCATTGGTTCATGTTTCTTAAGACGTTCAAGCAAGTTACCGTATAGGAGGTTAGCCAGTTTTCTTAAGCCTAACATCGATAAACAATCATCCAATACAATTAATAACACACCAACAACCAATAATCAATAGTTAGGTTTCATTAGATCTAAGCAAACACAAGATAAATCTAGCCTAGCATGTTAATTAAAAGACAAGAACAAGATATAATCAAACAACACATAGACATATTGAATGATTAATTGATTACTTATCTTCAATTAAACATGGGAGATCCAAGGGTATAAAACCCTTAAAAATGGCAGAAAATTCGTCTAGGGTTTCTCCTCACAAAGTTGCACACTAATGACTAAAAATTGCAAAACTATATATAGAATTTAGGGGCTGACGGCGTCACGTTGTAGGAGGTGACGCCGTCACCTCGCCGCGGCTAGGGGTCCCGGATGGTCTTCCTGACGCCGTCCCTCTTTAATCCTACAAAATCCACTCTGGCGCGTCAAGGGTTTACGCCGTCAGAATTGTGCTTGACGCCGTCTCTCTTTAACTTAAACCGTGACGGCCTTGATCACCTTAAAGGGTGACACCGTCAGACTTCCTTTGTAAAACTTTCTGGCTCGTCATGTGTATATTTTTCATATCCACCTCTTTTGCCAAGCCGTGACGCCGTCAGGAGCAATCCTTGACGCCGTCACGTGTACTTTTCCAGCAGGTTTGGAGACTTTGTCATTTTCTTCACTTTTATGCTCCAAAAACGTCCAAAATGCTTCCTTTCCCAGATTTCTTCTCCAAAGTACCTAAAGTGACAAAAGGAACGATTTAGGGCAATATTTGATCAAATAAATACGATTTAGGGCTTAAATGACCCCCTAAAAGCGGTACACTTTTCGCTTCATCAGTTGTGGATGCATCTGGATTTGGTGGTGGTGGTGGTGGTTGTTGATGTTTCGTGGGTGCAGCAGAATGTTGATTAGATGCATTTTTCGAAGCGCCACCATAGTATTCATCGTACATAAACTCGAAGAAATTATCCAGTTCTTGAGTTGTGGGTTGTTCGTCATGAATTGATTGAGCTCCTTGAGGTGCGAGTCCCGAACTGATATGTCCGGAAGTCATTGGGTTAAGCGCGGGTTCTAGAGCGAGTCTCTCAGAAGCAATTTGTGAAATTTCATCAAACTTCACATTCATCGTCTCCATGATCTTTTTCGTTCTCCTGTTATACACCCTGAATGCCCTCGAGTTTCCCGAATAACCAATGAAGATTCCAATATCACCCTTAGCCTTCAACTTTCCCAGATCTTCCCTGTCATTTGTTGGATAGCACAAAGAGCCAAATACATGAAGATAAGAAATATCCGGTTTTTGGTTGTTGATAAGTTCATATGGGGTTTTATTGAATCTTGGATGGATTAGGGATCGGTTTTGAGTAAAACAAGCAGTAGAAACAACATCAGCCCATAAGAATAACGGAGCACTGGAATAAATTAGCATTGTGCGAGCAGCTTCCACAAGAGTTCTGTTTCTTCTTTCAACTACTCCATTCTGCTGTGGAGTTCTGACAGCTGATGTCTGGTGTGTAATACCAGTTTCTTCAAAGAATGTTCTTAACTCCTGATTTACAAATTCCGTGCCATTGTATGTTCTTACTATCCTAACTGGAGCTTGAAGTAGAACTTGAATACGCTTCAAAAAGGTGATGATGGTGCCTGGAGCTTCGTCTTTTGATCTCAAAAACTTTACCCATGTATATCTTGAATAGTCATCAACAATTACAAGAATATACTTCTTCCCATTTATGCTTTGAACTCTCATTGGGCCACATAAGTCCATATGCAACAAATGCAACCTATCAACCGAACTAGGTACGGGTTTAGGTTTGAATGTTGCTCTTTTGCTCTTTCCTTGCTCACAAGATGGACATAGGTGTTCTTTGGTGTATTTAAACTTTGGAAGACCGGAGACGATGTTTTCTTTGGCAAGCTTGTTGATCGTGTCAAAGTTCAGATGGGACAAACGTCTATGCCACAACCAAGATTTTGTTTCTCCTGCCCTGGTCATGAGACAAATAGGAGATGAAGAGGTCATTTGGTTTATGTCAATTGCATGGAGATTGGTGCTACGATTCCCAATTAAGAGATCATTTCCAACCAAATTTCTAACAAAGCAAGTGTTTCTCCTAAAAGCAACCTCTAAATCAGCATCACAAAACTGCCCGACTGAGAACAGATTGTGTCCCAAGCCTTCGACATAGTAAACCCGAGTGATCAAGTAGTTTCCAAACCGAAGATCTCCATAACCCAGAATAGCTGCAACATGATCATTCCCAAAACGTACAGTCCCCATGAACTGCCACCCAAAATTGATCAGCAACTTCAGATTACCGGTCATGTGCTTGGAGCAACCCGAGTCGACGATCCAAAGACAAATTTCAATGACCTACAAAGAACTGATGATTTTGTATATGGAAACCATTTAACATTTGGTTCCAGTGGGTTAGATGAAACAGGTGAAATACACTTAGAGATGGTTTCCGTTGATGCATTGAGAACTATTTCTAATGTGCCATTCTTAAGTGTGAACATTCTACCCGTTGGTTTCCATGCACAAAACATAGAGTGATCCTTAAGCAATAGGCTGCTAGTGGTTTTCCTAGCTTTTGCAATAAGTCTTCGAATATATCTTGACTTAGCCTTAGTTACTAAAGGAACTTTTTTCTGTTCAGGCATATCATTCACATTCATAGTATCAGAAACAATATCATCACAAGCATTTACAGACAAAGTTTTCTTTTGCATTAAACAAACAGATTCATTACATGCATTAGAAATAGGAGTCTTATCATTACAACTAGATGATACATGTTTCTTCTTGGAAAGCGGTAAATTCCTATGATGTTCTTCTACTTTCTTGCATGCACTCTCAGAAACAGGCGAGACACTAGGTTTCTTGTTATTGCTCCTAGACTGTCTTTTGCTCCTAGAGTTGCTTTCTAATCCTGTAGAAGGTAAGGCACACTCATTAGAATTTTTGTTGTTGTCCTTAGATGTTGTAGTAGCATTCCTAGACTCATTTGGAGTATCTTTCTTACTTTTGTCTATCGCCCTATATGTTTTAGATGTTGAGGCAGATGCAGTAGTGGGACTAATCCTATAAAGGCCAGGCGCTATTACATTCGATGTTTCGACAACAACTTTCTCTTTTTGTTTCTCATTAGGCAAGGGGGTTGATGGTGCAATACCCGTATTTTCCTCACCCTGCCCTTTTTGACTTGCAAGCTGAGACTTCAAAAAATCAATTTGACCTTGCATGTTTTTATAAGAGCGCTCATACGACAATTTGTCATACTTGCATTCTTCCTTTTTCGTATCAAGTTGTTTAAAATATGTAACATTTTGTTTTTCAATCTTGGCAAGTGCCGTTTCATATTTTACAACAATTTCGGAAGTCTCAGCTCGAAGTCTTTCATCATCCTCAACAGAATATGTTTGTTAAATAATAGACATAATGTCAGTCGATAGAGCTTCGAAAGAGAGTGAGTCATTTTGATATTCCAAATCCTTTATTCGTTCCAAGTATTCATTTGCTTCCTTCACTAGGGATTTGTGATCCTTAACGAATTTTGCAGACTCTTTTAAAAGATTATTTTCCACATTTTGAACAACCGCATAGATTGCTGCAATATGTGGATTAATTTCCGTTTCAAAAATCTTTTTAATTTCATCCTGGAAACCATTCAAATTTTTGATTATTTGTTTTGGAAGCCACAATACTTTTAATTGTTTCAATTCTCTGTTTAAGATCCACCAAATATAGTCTAGCTGCACTTGAATCATAAGTGTTTTTAGATGCCATTTGTTGAATGTTAGACAAATGTTTTGATACAAATATTCGTTTTGCGAAAGCCACTGGTTGTTTGAAAAACATTGGTGACTCTTTTTGAACAAGATGAACCCCAGAAAGTTTGTTAAGTTCATTATAGTCTATGGGTTTTATTTCTCTGTTCAATTGTCGCATTTTGATTCTACTCTCTTCGGAAAGCTTAATCGTCTCAACAGAATCATAACCCGGAGGAGGATCATGCACATCATTTATAAGAGTACCATCATATAACACATTCTGTTCTTTCTGAGCTTTCTTGAGATAATAAGGATTTTCATAACCGATAGCCACTTTCTTCATTGTATGTAAAATCGGGTTTTTATCGTTTATTAACAAATTAATTGTTTGTGCAAAATGTCCCGTTTTTACAAGTAAATCTTCCAACTTTGCAATGGTTTCCTTTTTGTCAGTAATCTCTTTTTGAAGATCCTTTTCACGTTTTGAAAACCTTTCATTCAACTCCTTCTTTTCTTTTTCAAGATTGGAATAAGTTGATTTTTGTTTTGAAAGCTGGTTGGTTAGTTCAGAAATTTCTTTGTTAAGAGATTTGATTTGCAAATTCAAATTAACATCTAGAGTGTCAAATTTTATTTGCAAACATTTCTCTCTTAATTCAGAATCTCTTAAGCTAACCTCAAGATCTGACTGTCGTTTGTTATTAAAATCAAAAGCTCTTGCATTTTCCTTATAACTCTCAAGCTCATTGGTCAATTTGTCATTCATGGCCTTAACATCGCGATTAATCTTTTTGACCTTTTCAATTTCCATGCTATAATTTTAGAATAATGATTCAAACATAGCACGTGTTTCCTCATCATTATCAGTATGCTGTGACTCGAATTCTTCATTAGGATCCATATCTGGAGTTACCAAATTAGTATTACTACAACTTGGTTCGTCCATGTATGTATCATAAATGAGATTAGGAGTCTCAGGATGCTGTTCATTTTGAGGTGACATATCAAACATTTCATTATTGTGACATGTAGCATATGGTTGTATCTCAGAAACCGCATTTGTGTTAAAAGCAGGAGGTGCTTCCGAATCCGTGTCGTACTTTGCCTCCTGGAGATTAGCCATAAAAATGTAGTTTGCATCGTTGTCCTCTTGATCTTCAGAATTATCGATAATATCCATGAAGTCATTCTCTTCTGCACTCAACTGAAGCCCAGCCGTTTCCTTCTATGCCAACATTAATGCTTTTTGCAAATACGCTGGATCCCTCTTATTTGGCTTGTTGGGACAGTTCCTAGCCATGTGACCAACACCCTGACAGTTGAAGCATTTCATCACATTACCCTGATTCACATTCCTAGCTCCCTGAGCAACATTCCAAAACTGATTCCCAGCATTGTGTACCCTTTGATTACCAAAAGCTGTACCCATCTGATTCCCTGCAAACTGACCCATCTGATTACCAACATACTGCCCTGCATTCTGATTACCCATATGATATCTTGGAGCATATCCCTGCTGATTCCCATATCCCCCAACCATCTGTCCTTGCTGACCCATGTTGAAACTCGGCTGTGCAATTTGCTTGTTGCGAGTATTCGATGAGATTCATTGATTGTTGTTGGTGGGTGTGGAGTAGCGTCCTCGGAATGCTTTTGTTAGGTAAGCAAAAGCTTGAGTCAAAGCATCATTTGACTCATCCTGATCATGTTGATCTGGGTGTTGCGGGTATTGTTGTTGTGGGATTACATGTTGTTGTTGTGGGTAGAACGGTGTTTGAGGATTATAATGTTGTTGCATGAATTGTTGGGACGAAGATGATGAGGGTTGTGTAGTAACTGTTGCAGGTGTAGGTGTTTTGACTATGAGTGCAAGTGGATCTTGTCGTTTTGCTTGTTTCTCTTTTCTGACTTCATTTGACTCTGCTTGGTTTTGTTTTAGGAAGTCATAAAGCTGATCATAGTTCACCTCGTGAAGGTTCTTTGTTTGGTTGACAATAGTGACATATCGTCCCCATTCCTATGGAAGGTTGTTGATGAACTTGATGTTTTGAACAATTGGTTTAGGTGCCAAATTGTTTCTGATCAACTCATTCATTAGAGTACAAAACCGTGTGTAGTAAGATTCAATCTGTTCAGCTGGTGTGGATGTGAACTTTTCCCATTCAGTCAGAAGCTTGTTTTCCATGTCTTGTATACCAATGTTTGTACCATAACAGAGTCTTTTGACTCGTTCCCACATAGCATGAGCAGTTTCACAACTGTCTACAGCACAGAATATTTCTTGTGGTAAACCAAGTCGAATTAAATGCATTGCCATGTCATCTGCTTCAATTTGCTTCCAATCTGCCAATGTGTATTCCTCTTCCGTTTGTGTCCGGAAGGTTGCTTCAATTGGAGGTGTTACATCAGGATTCCCAGCTGTGACTTGAATCTGACGAGGCTTGAATGGACCTTCCTCTATGGATTTGATCAAGAGTCTACCTTGTCCTTGAGGCTTGGTTTTCATGTATCTTTTCATAAGACTTGTCCATGGAAGATAACCACCTTTTTCTAACATTGGAGGACGGTTTTCTGAACCTGCGGCATGAATGTCTTGTTGTGTAGTCATCTTTACAATGTTGTATGATAAAGTGGATGTAGGATCGTTTCAACAAAATAGGATTTGTTGTTGTAGAAGGTTAAACTTGGTTTGTTGTTGATGATCGTTGAAATCTTTCGTAATGGTGAATTCTGGTTTCCCTCCAAATTTTGAATTTGAAAAATTTCTCTACCAGAATTTGAAATACTCTATAAAATGCAATTTTAAGGTTATTAGAAAATTTTGAGTTTTGAAAATTTTTACGTCAAATTTAGCTGAAAAAATTCGAATTTTGGGCCAAAAATTTCACTGTTGTACCAAAATTTGAATTTCGCGTAAAAATTGAACGTTTAGTCTCCTGTAAAAATTAATTTTTTTTTTAAAATCCTTACAATTGCAATAGAGTATTTAATATTGTGTTAGAAATTTTTTGTCAATTTCGAAAAGTGGAAGTCTTATGTCATTTGCGAAAATCTTCTCTAATTGCGAGAGTTTGGTCCAATTCCGAAAGACTACCCCAATTGCGAAAATATGTCCCAATTCCGAAAGAATATGCCAATTTCGAAAAGTCAGTCCAATTTCGAAAGATTGTGACAATTGAGAAAGTATACCAATTCCGAAGAAAAGTAGCAATTGCGAGAGATGTTGCAATTCCGAAAGAAAATCCAATTTCGACAAAATAGTCAAAAATGAATTTCGATAACTATCACAATCTTGTACAAGAATGCGATAAGACTTAGACGAATTGCGAAGCTGAGTTCCAATTTCGAAGTAATGTTGCAATTCCGAAACTTTTGGCAATTTCGAAACTTGTTTGACTTTCTGAATTGCGAAAAGCAGCAGTTCAACTACTCTTGTCCTTTTGCCTTTTTCTCTTACATATCCATGCTAATCCCATACTTTGCCCATGCTCACTGTCACCAACTTCTACCAACTTTGACTAACTCAAATCAAATCAATAATACACAAACAAGTACTATTCACAACAACAAGATCAAATCTATCAAAAAATCAACTCGTATAATCCAATCTATTGTGTACGAAGTCCAAGAAAACACAAGATGTGACGTTTTTTACCACAAAAACGTAACATATGGTGTTTTTAGAACTAAGAAACACAGCTTTATCCTTAATATTTGTGGATCGAATAGAGGAAAAAACACAAGTTGTAACTTTTCTAGTGAAAGAAAAATAACAAAAGGTGTTTTAATCTTTAGGATCAAGCACAAAAATAAAGATACTCCTACCTTGAAGTTAGGCTCTTGAAACCACTTGTAACAGTCGACTTCCTTCTTTATCACACAAACACAAACACGATGACACTCACAAACATGTAAAGAACAATAAGAGAAGTGATGTATGGATCTTATGTTTAAATTTCAAGTCAATGTTTATTAGCTTTGGAAGATAATACAAACAATGACTCTTGGGACTTTGCACACACACACACACACACATACTCTTTTCTGTTGTAAAAGTGAGGCACACATTTGACAGTGTGTGTGTGCATGGTTAAATGAAACACAACCAACCAAAGATGGGCTTTGGTGGGCTTTCACAATGGACCTAATGTGGGCTAATTGTTTGCACTATACATATGCTTAAGTTGCAAATAAAACTAATGCTATAAGCCCACTAAACTTAATACATATTATACATGACACATTGATTCTAAATGACAATGACCATCATTTCCTAAATAGCATTAAAATAAATGCTAACATGGTGATTCGTTGAGACCTTGTTCTTCAATCCCTATTCGAATTATACAAGAGGTACCATCTAAACATCAATCCAAAATAACACTTTTGGATCAATATATATATAATGATATGTGTCGATATAAAATTAGTTATGTTATGGAAATCGGACATATATAAACAAAATAATCTATCATAAATTTTGTGCTACATAATCGAATTTTAAACCAATGATACAAACATGAATGTTAGTGGTTCTTGGGTCTAAAACTTAATTTAGTGAAATAGTGATCAAATAAAATTGGTTTGGTGATTTTTAGAGGTCTAGAAGGCAACCGTTTGATTTTTAGAAATTCATGTGTCAAAACTGTATTTCGGGTTATGAAAATTCAAGCGTGTTCTATGAATTTTAGTTTAAAATCTATAATGAATTAAGACCTGAGATTTTGACGGAATAATATTTGGTATATGAGTTACATTGTGTAATTTTTGTAGATTTTTATGAGATGTTTAACTGGGGTGAATAATTATATACTTTCGGGGTGTTTCAGCAGACCCATTTCGAGAACATGTTGTGAATGTCGATTTTTAATTTGTACTTTTACTACTCAATAAAATCTGGAAAAATTATGTAAAATACTTAAGACATATAGGTATATCTGGGTAAAATTATAGAATTTTATGAGCTCGTTTATGGTGTTTTAAAAATAGCTAAAGTCGGATCTGTTTTCAATGTTAATTCTGAAATTAATTAGTTATTTATTTAGAACACTTATAAGCTTATTTGCTTCACCTTTAAAACCTAAATAAGCTATATTGTCATCTTAAAAGTGTTTAACTAATGTTTTGATTAATTATCATATTAACCTTTAACTTTGGCATAATTGCAATAGTAACCATAATCTTTGAATAATGATAATATGAAACCCAAATTATATGAATTAAACACTAAAACTGCTTATAACTTAAGTATGACCTAATTGAATGTACGAAACCCTAATTGGAGTTTAATTACTTTAAATGATCAATTAAAATGACTTGTGTAATTAAAAACCCTAATCTCACATTTACTTAATTTGGAAACCCTATTTTGACTTGTAAAACCCTAAATGGTGAAACGACATCACGTTATGATTATATTGATATATGAAACTCAATTTTGACACTTATAACTATTTAAACCTTTTTAAATACTATTTATTATTTTTAGAAACCCTAAATTGCTTTTAAACCTAAATATGGAAACTTGCTAAATATGAAAAGTTACTATTTTTGGAAAGCTACTAATTATGGAAACCTGCTAAATATGGAAAGTTACCTAAAATGGAAAGAAAACTAAAATGAAACCATTATGATTATGAAACTATGAAACTTATAAATAAACTTATGATTAATGTAGATCGGGTGAAGAAGGAGTGATCATTTGCTTCCATTCATCTATTTGCTTTGATTTATGTGCTTTGATAAGGTGCAGATATTCTTTCCCTTTTCAGTAGGGATACTTCTATCGATCCTATGCCTGATATGATTCCCTTATTTGACTCATGACTTTCATTGTATGGTTGTCATTCTTATTGATTCATTCTGACATTTATTTAAATGTCTCTGCCATGATATGCTTATGTTTTGCTATGCCTATTGAGTTACTATTTTGTTTCTCTTGCCATGCTAGATTATATTTGTTGTATGCAACGATAGATCAGTGCCTGAGCTAACCTAGTTGTGGAGGTACCATGACCGTGTCTTGGATGGCACCCTAGGCATGACACTCCCGTAGAGGTATGATAGATCTACGACGTTCCCCCTTATGTTATGATTTTGTGTACACTATTGGCCAACTATATATGTGTGACCAGTCTAGTACTGACATACATACTTATGATAGGGAGCGTATGGATGCATCCTAGGTTTTATGTTTATATGATTATGGTGACCAGGTGGTGTGTGCCTTACACTCCTTCTCACACTTTTATTACTTAGAAGTCTCCCCTCTTCGTATACTTGTATTGCTTTAGTATGATTTGACGGATTATGTATGTAGTTCCTATGGCACATCCTTATATGAACTTTTCCTTTATTTCATTATCTCTCTTGATTCGTTTCTATTCAGTTCTCATGCACTCTTGATCCTTAGTTCTCTTTAAAATTCGTATGACATTCATGATTATGCTTTTCGTTTTGTATTCTTATTCCTTCGTTGCTTATGCTTAGTTACCGTTATGTTATGTTATACACATCTGTTCACTGGGCTTTTTAAGCTCAGCCGCATTTCTTTTCCTGCGGCAGGTTTTTAGTTGGAAGCTGGGTTATGAGTGGAGAGTACTTTGGACTTAGAAGACTATACCTTGATAGCTATTCTGGATTAGAGATGACTATAAGTGATTATATATATATTCGACCTATTTTGTTTTGTTTTCTGATGCGTTTCGATACTCCAATTTATACTCTATTGATCGTCGGTACAAATATGCTACCCATCTCATTATGCATTTCAATACAAGTTGATATTTCGAGTTGTACTCGATTGATCATCAGTACAATTATACTATCTATCTCCTATAAAACTCTTGATACATTTGATGATTCGTCACGTGCTTCATTGACCGGTGGTACGTTCCTTAGTTTGATCAGTATCTGTTTGAAATTGATGAGTTCTTCTATAATGATGCACTAGTTCCCTTTTCGTCAAGAATCTGGACTGAGTTGATGAGGTTTTACTCTTTAGTACTATCTTCGTATTGCTTGCAAGCATGAATGTTTCATGTATCTCTGTGTGAGATTTAAATCGTTATCCGCTACATTGTTGTTTCGTATTCCTTGGAACGAATTCGTTGTGAATTATGAAAGCCTAGGGCTTTTCAATGATTTTGATCAGGTTGGCGTGGTATCTCATCGCTTGGCGCTACCTTCCCAGTTATCTCACGTATACGATGTATTCCATGTATCTTTTCTTCGTGATTATAATTACCACCCGCTTCATGTTGTGTCTTGCTCGTTCGATAAGATTCAGGAAGATTTTTTGTATAGTGAAGAACCTGAGGCTGTTTTGGAGCGTCAAGAAAGAGTCATGAGAACTAAAACCATAGCATTCATAAAGATTCTTTGGAAGAATCATCCTGAGAGCGAGGCTACTTGGGAAACCGAAGAATCGATATGATCCAGTTATCCACATTTCTCTTTGTGACTTGGTACGTATTCATTTTGATTCCGCTTTCGATTTCTTATTTCTATTTCGATTTCGTATATCAATTTCGCGGACGAAATTTTGTTTTTAGGAGGGAAGAATTATAACACCCTAAATTAAATACGACTTATAAAATACGCTATAAATTAAAACTTGAGTTATATAACATGTTATGACTCGAAACCATACGATATGAACATATAACCTAAAGTAAAATACGAAGTGATACTAAGACTCTATGATTAACTTATGGCACGCCTAAAAGTTTCCCCATAGGCCGAAATAAAATAAAATTTGTACACAACATTTTGGAAGATAAGTATAAGATATATGGCTAAATTGGAAGGTGCAAATCATCCTTAATTACCTGCATAATTTTGGCTCAATCCTCCCCATAATTTCTCCATAACCGTGTATACATCCTCTCCAAGAAAACCCTAAACATCTTTTCCCTCTCTACTCATTTGTACGGCACAACAAGAACACACAAACAAACCCCAGAAAATTATTCCATTCGGCACAAGGAGAAGAAGGAGAAGGCTTTGATCATTGTTCTTATTCTATTCGTATCACACGACAAGGTAATCATATGCACATCATTATAATCCATTCGATTTGTGAACCAAACCTAATCGATCCATATTTGTTTTTTGTTCTTTCATTCGATCTTGATTAAGAGGAGGAGAAGAGAAGTGTTGGTGATTCGTTGAGACCTTGTTCTTCAATCCCTATTCGAATTATACAAGAGGTACCATGTAAACTTCAATCCAAAATAATACTTTCGGATCAATATATATAATGATATGTGTCGATATAAAATTAGTTATGTTATGGAAATCGGACATATATAAACAAAATAATCTATCATAAATTTTGTGCTACATAATTGAATTTTAAACCAATGATACAAACATGAATGTTAGTGGTTCTTGGGTCTAAAACTTAATTTAGTGAAATAGTGATCAAATAAAATTGGTTTGGTGATTTTTAGAGGTCTAGAAGGCAACCGTTTGATTTTTAGAAATTCATGTGTCAAAACTGTATTTCGGGTTATGAAAATTCAAGCGTGTTCTATGAATTTTAGTTTAAAATCTATAATGAATTAAGACCTGAGATTTTGACGGAATAATATTTGGTATATGAGTTACATTGTGTAATTTTTGTAGATTTTTATGAGATGTTTAACTGGGGTGAATAATTATATACTTTCGGGGTGTTTCAGCAGACCCAATTCGAGAACATGTTGTGAATGTCGATTTTTAATTTGTACTTTTACTACTCAATAAAATCTGGAAAAATTATGTAAAATACTTAAGACATATAGGTATATCTGGGTAAAATTATAGAATTTTATGAGCTCGTTTAAGGTGTTTAAAAATAGCTAAAGTCGGATCCGTTTTCAATATTAATTCTGAAATTAAGTAGTTATTTATTTAGAACACTTATAAGCATATTTGCTTCACCTTTAAAACCTAAATAAGCTATATTGTCATCTTAAAAGTGTTTAACTAATGTTTTGATTAATTATCATATTAACCTTTAACTTCGGCATAATTGCAATAGTAACCCTAATCTTTGAATAATGATAATATGAAACCCAAATTATATGAATTAAACACTAAAACTACTAATTCGGGAAAAATTACTTAAGTATGACCTAATTGAATGTACGAAACCCTAATTGGAGTTTAATTACTTTAAATGATCAATTAAAATGACTTGTGTAATTAGAAACCCTAATCTCACATTTACTTAATTTGGAAACCCTATTTTGACTTGTAAAACCCTAAATGGTGAAACGACATCACGTTATGATTATATTGATATATGAAACTCAATTTTGACACTTATAACTATTTAAACGTTTTTAAATACTATTTATTATTTTTAGAAACCCTAAATTGCTTTTAAAACAAAATATGAAAACTTGCTAAATATGGAAAGTTACTATTTTTGGAAAGCTACTAATTATGGAAACCTGCTAAATACGGAAAGTTACCTAAAATGGAAAGAAAACTAAAATGAAACCTTTATGATTACGAATCTATGAAACTTATAAATAAACTTATGATTAATGTAGATCGGGTGAAGAAGGAGTGATCATCTGCTTCCATTCATCTATTTTCTTTGATTTGTGTGCTTTGATAAGGTACAAATATTCTTTCCCTTTTCAGTAGGGATATTTCTATCGATCCTATGCCTGATATGATTCCCTTATTTGACTCATGACTTTTATTGTATGATTGTCATTCTTATTGATTCATTCTGACATTTATTTAAATGTCTCTGCCATGCTATGCTTATGTTTTGCTATGCTTATTGAGTTACTATTTTGTTTCTCTTGCCATGCTAAATTATATTTGTTGTATGCTATGATAGATCCGTGCCTGAGCTAACCTAGTTGTGATTGGATGGCACCCTAGGCATGACACTCCCGTAGAGGTGTGATAGATCTACGGCGTTCCCCCTTATGTTATGATTTTGTGTACACTATTGGCCAACTTTATATGTGTGACCAGTCTAGTACTGACATACATACTTATGTTAGGGAGCGTATGGATGCATCATAGGTTTTATGTTTATATGATTATGGTGACCAGGTGGTGTGTGCCTTACACTCCTTCTCACACTTTTATTACTTAGAGGTCTCCCCTCTTCGTATACTTGTATTGCTTTATTATGATTTGACGGATTATGTATGTAGTTCCTATGGCACATCCTTATATGAACTTTTCCTTTATTTCATTATCTCTCTTGATTCGTTTCTATTATGTTCTCATGCACTCTTGATCCTTAGTTCTCTTTAAAATTCGTATGACATTCATGATTATGCTTTTCGTTTTGTATTCTTATTCCTTCGTTGCTTATGCTTAGTTACCGTTATGTTATGTTATACATATCTGTTCACTGGGCTTTTTAAGCTCAGCCGCATTTCTTTTCCTGCGGCAGGTTTTTAGTTGGAAGCTGGGTTATGAGTGGAGAGTACTTTGAACTTAGAAGACTATACCTTGATAGCTATTCTGGATTAGATATGACTAGAAGTGATTTATATATATATATATATATATATATATATATATATATATATATATATATTTTGACTTAGTATTTATTGAAATTCTCATTTGTAACCTTGTATTACAGATTTTCCCTTTGTAACCTTTGAAATTCTTTTGTATTAATTAAGTCATATGCTTGTGTTTGCTTTGATATGTCACCATAACGTAATACTTCTGCCTTTATCGGGTTGGGGTGTTACATGGCCTAACTACATATAGTGAAATTATATCCTTTATCCTCTTGTGCCACAAAGTGTAAATACTTGAGCCCAATATTTGTGATTGAGTTCACTTATAAGTTACTATAATATAGTTGAGACTATTAGTGTATATTATTGAGCATGATTTCGGACAACGCACCAAGTGTACCTAGACCGACCAGACGACCACTGTATATATCATAACTCTGCCGGTGATCACATCTACTTGGATATATAGTATCAAGATTTTGTTATAAAGGTGCTATATAAGATGAATGTTCTTACTGGAGACACTTCTTGATAGCTGGTAAAACAAGATGGCCTTCAGTGGAATCACACCACAACTTAGTCGTGATGAATAGCTCGGCTCTAGACTTTATGAGACCCAACTTCAAAGCTTCTGAAATGGCTTTCCCTACAGATTTCTCAGTTTGGTAAATTGCCGCTGTGTCATAGTGACGATAGCCAACCTTAATAGCTTCGATTAAGGTTGACGGTGACACCACTGCAATGCCTGCTATGCTTGACTCCGTTGCTGTGCCCATTGCAATAACTGGAATAGGGCGGGCGCCATCGGAAAAGCTTATCGTCTCGTCTGGAACAGTCTCCATCTATTTTTTGTGGTTCTCTTGAAATCTTTGCACATGCTTTTGTGATAATTCTTGTGGGATATACAGGCGGGCTAATGTAAACTTTGTTTTATTAGAGCTGGATTTTTGCATAGAAAGTAACGGGACAACAAGTTTTTTTCTGTGCCAAATTTTGGGCGAAACTAAATTGGCACGTGGTAGCTAGCAATATCTTTAGGCTATACCTTCTATGCTTTTGTAGTGATGTGTGCATATATCAAAATACAATATGTACAATAAATCACCTATCTCTTTGGAATAACTAATGAATTTTCAACTACATATATAATGGCCGCGAGTTATGACACTACAAATTTTTGCCTCTAATATGGGTATATATGTAAATTTTCTTTTCTATAAAATCTGCAAATTAATTTACACCTTTAAATTATACTATAATAGTGTTGCCATGAGCTGAAAACTCCATTTATCTATTTAATAATTGCGATAATCTAATTTGAGAATTCACGTTTAGGAAAAGTTAAATTTATATTCAGTTAATTGATGGTTTGCATCATTGGTGCCATTCTTGGGTACTCATAGTGTATGAAACATGAACTGCATTTGAGTAATGAGTTTATGTTTCGTGTGAAGTATTTGTTAACCCGAATCTTTTATAAAATAAAACAAAACTCAAAGTAAGGACTTTTTCATTTCAAAAAAAAATTCAATCTTCCCTTATTAAGTAATAATTGAATTATTATTATTATCTTTATTTTAAAAATAATTTATAAAAAAACTAAATATTACTCCCTCCGTCCCATTTTAGTTGTCAGTTGACCAAACTTTGACCGTAAATATTTTTATTTGTATTATATAATACTTGATGAAAATTATATCATTGAAAAGTTCGTTTAAAATCAAATTTATTTATATATTTTATATCAAGTGTTATATAATACAAACAAAAATATTTACGGTCAAAGTTTGGTCAACTGACAACTAAAATGGGACGGAGGGAGTACTTGATTTAGAAAGAAAAAAATCAGAATTCATTTGTTAATAATCAGAATTTGTTTGTTTAGTAAATTGGGTAAAAAAGTATATGTGTCAAAAGTATAAAATAATAAAACTTAAAACAGGCGGAGTAAATTATAAAACTAAAAAGGGTTAAAATTAAAATATATAAGAACAAAACCAACAAACAATCGAATTTCAAGCCACACTTCCAACACAAATTCTCTTACACCCCCAGTGTGCTGATTCAAACCCTAAATCAATCTTCATAATCTTTTTGTGGAAGAACAAAAAGTTCATAATCCTTCAATGGTATGATTGAATATCTATTTTTTTGATTTTGTATAAAATTGATATAGGGGTTTTAGTTTCTATATTTTTTTACGATTTTGCTGATAATTTTGGGGAAGAAACTAGGGTTTGATTGAAGCTCTAATTTGATTAATAAAGATCAGAGAGTCTAAGAGGATTGGTGGTTCTGTATTGGTTATTTAATTTTCACAGGTATATACATGTTTGGTTTTGTATTTGATTTTATGATTTTTAGGGGTTTAATTGGTGATTTAATATTTTTTAATCCCTCATGGCTTTAATTGTTGATTTATGTATAAATTTTGTACCCGTGTTTTGGTTTATAAGTTCAGTTTTGTGTTTAAGCCTTAATACACTTATCAGTTTCAGGAACGGGTGTTAAGTGGTTACTTACGTTATTATGTTGGTGTCATAGAAACGACAATTCTTTGATTGTATTGCGGTTTAATAAGAATATGTAATTAGAATTGGGATAGGATTCTGGCGTGATTTGGCATTGATCATCACCACGACTTACGCCTGGACCAAATATAACCCCAGAAATTAAACTATAACCCTATACGCGAGAGCGATAAACAGTTAGTGAAGAAGGTGACGAGAAGGGTCTCAAACGTGTAGGATCATTTATTTGAGTTTCTGCTCCATATTCATGTTAGCCGTTAAGGTAATTGATGCTTAACCTGCAAATTGAACAAATTAATAACGATGATATATGGATTAGTAGATTGGTCCAGTTTCGTGTGTTCTAACCTGTTTACGGTTATAGAAGTAGTTGTCATAAGTAAGTTTAGTATGAGGTTTCGTAACGGCATTATAAACCAGTTTTTGATAAATTAAAAGATGGAGATAAGTCGTTGGGTTATTTGTTAATGCTTTATGAATTTCATTCATGAAGGTTTTATTCATGTAGTTTTTATTTGTTTAATTATATAGTAGTTTTGTTCATAAACATTTGTGACAAACACTACAACATTCGACCCTTTCGGAAGGGACTTTTTTAGGCTTTCGGCGGGGACATGTCCCCGCTGAAAGTTCCCCGCCACAAGCCCGCCGCTGATACTTTTGGCGGGGACGAATGTTAACTTTGGGCGGGACTTGTGGGTCCCACAGCCTTTGAGCTGGTCAAACTTGGTCCAGCGTGGCAACTCTTTTGGCGGGGACATGTCCCCGCCAAAAAGTGCGTTAATTAACTAGAAAGTTTCTTAATTAAGGGATTATGTTAATTAATTATGTCTTTTGGTGGGGACTTGTCCCCGCTAAAAGAGCCATCCACTGTTATAGTGAATTCTTTTGGTGGGGACATATCTCCGCCAAAAAGCTTAACCAGCTAAAACTGGTTCAACCTTTTGGTGGGGACATGTCCCCGCTAAAAGCCTCTGACCCATTTTGCAGCATATTGCTGCAAAAATGGGTAATTTCCAGATTTTTTCGGGAATGTTGGGAATTAAATATTCAAGATGTCTAATATCGGGTTCTATTCAAAGAAATATTCTAAGTGTGATTCTGCTGCTAGTGCAAATGGTTCCTGCTGTTAATGTTGTTCCTGCTGCTAGAACATTTGATTCTGCTGCTAGCGGTAAATGATTCTGCTGCTAGGCTTAGCATTCTGCTGCTGTTGATCCTGCTGCTAATGATACATGTTCCTACTGCTAGCGATAACTCATTGCTGCTGATAGTGAACATTCTGCTGCTGAGTGGATAAGATTGAAAAGATATTTATTGTATTTTGGTCAACAATATACGGTAGATAATATCTTACCCCATGTGCTTAGTTAACAAGTTGTATACATAGATACATGTTGTATCTTATGTACTAACACTCAAGATAAGTTAACAAAGTAAGTCAGCTAAGACTTTAAGCAATATTGTAATAGATCTCTTGGACTATAAAAGAGATCTTAGACTTGTGTTTTAGTGTAGAAGTAGTTGTCAAGTGTCCATGCATATGTGTTATTGTAAGAACATATAACTGTTAGATAAGAACAAACACAAAAACATCACAAGTTAGAAAAACATAAGATTCAAGGTTGTAAACCTAGTGATATTTCAAGATCACTCGTATTATTATCATTAATAATATTGAATCGTTTAGTGATAATCTTTATGTGTTCATTGCTAACTAACAAACATAACAATTCCATTTCCATAACATACACAACCTTCTAAGTTTGGTTGAGTGAATTCCGCACACTTAATCATATTAACACAACATATCATACACACAAAGTCACAAGGTTTAACCACCTTAACCGTGTGTCCAGGGTCCTAGCAAATGGTATCAGAGCTAGAGTTGATATAGTTGTTTTTAGAAGAAACAGTAATGGATGTACAAGATGTTCAAACCAATGTTGCTGCAAAGTTGCCCATGATCAAACCGAATGAGTTTGAGTTATGGAGGATGAGAGTTGAGCAATATTTTATGGTTTAAGATTATGCTCTTTGGGACATAATTAAGTATGGTGATTCCTTCACTTTAGGCTATGCAGATGTTCTTGTTGAAGGGAAAACAGTTAGAAAAAGAAATACTCGACAAGTTTCCAATGATGAAAAGATACAAAAGAGAAATGATCAGAAAGCAAGAAACTTGTTGCTTATGACCATTCCTGGTGAGCAGATGCTATCTTTTAGCAAATATCTTGATGCAAAAACTCTTTTTGAAGAGATTTGTGCATGGTTTGGTGGTAATGAAACTACCAAAAAGACACAGAAGACATTACTAAAGCAACAATTTGAAAACTTTACTGCTTTTAGTAATGAGTCTCATGATAAACTATTTTCAAGACTACACAAGCTTATCAGTCAGTTAGCTGTGTTGGGTGTTGAGACAGAGAAGGAAGATCTCAACATGAAGTTCTTGAAAAGTCTACCTGATGAGTTCCATACTCATGTTATTGTCTGGATGAACAAACCAGAAATTGAAACAATGAAGCTTAATGATTTGTTCAATAACTTTAAAATTGTTGAACAAAGTCTAAAGAGGAGTGGAAACTATAGTACTAGTTCTGGGAATGCTGCACTCTTATCAGTTCCTAGTGTTAGTCATACAGAAGAGGTTGATGAAATTGAAGGTGTTTCTAATGTTACTTATGGTGGTCCTTCTGCTAGTTTACAAAAGGATATTGCTGGACTTGGAGATCTAACATTTTATGCCTTTATAACCAGTCAATCTAGTGGTTCTCCTCTAAATCATGAAGACCTTGAGCAGGTAGATGGTGATGATTTGGAAGAGATGGATATTAAGTGGCAAGTTGCTTTACTTAGCATGAGGGCTAAGAAGTTTTGGCAAAAAACTGGAAAGCAAATTACCATAAATGGTAATGATACTGCTGGGTTTGATAAGAAGAAAGTGGAATGTTTTAACTGTCATAGGTTGGGACACTTTGCTAAAGAATGTAGAAGCCCAAGGAAGCAGGATAATAGGAACACATGGTATAAGCAAGAGAGGAATAAGGAAGTACTGGTGGAAGAGCCAAAGGCTATGCTGGCTATTGATGGTATTGGATATGATTGGAGCTCTATGGTTAATGAAGAGGATGCACCCCCAAATGCTGCTCTTATGGCCAATGAATTTGCTCTAATGGCCTCTTCTGATTCAGAGGTAGATACCATTCCTACTTGTACTAATTCATGTCCTAATCTTAAAAATTATGAAGACATTAAAAAGAGATTTGATGCTTTTAGAGAAGAGTTAATTGATGCCCTTCATAATTTAGCTAATCATAAGAGGTGTGTAGGAGTTTTAGAAAAACAAATCCAACATTTTAAAAAGAATGAATCTACGTTTACTGATGACTTAAATGCTTTAAAAAGAGGAATAACATTTAGAGATGAATTACTTAATGATCAAAGTAGACGTTTATCTGAAGTAAAAAATGAAAAAGAAAATGTTAAGGTTACTATAGATACTTTAGCTCATGCTTCAGAAGGAATGAATAAGATTTGGGAAGCTCAAGTAATTGATAAAGCTAATTCAGGTGTAGGTTACAAAACTGTCCCTCCACCATATAGAGGTGTTCCTTCACCTCCAGGTGTTGACCTAGCACATACAGGTTTAGCTGAGTTTCAAGAACCAATCATGGAATATGGTTCTAAGGCTAGTAAGAGTCTTAAGGTAGAAAAGGTAAGTAAAAGTTTAGATAAAACTTTGCTTTATCAGGACAAGGTGTCCTTTGTTAATAAAGGAGAAACTATAGTTGTTGAAGATTGTACAACTGATAGTGATGATGAAGAAGAACAGGTTATGTCTAAACCTGAAGTGGTTAAGAAAGTTGGAACAAGTGTTCCTAAGATAGTCGAACACAATACTGATATGCCTAAATCAAACATTAAGCATGTTAGGCAACCAGTTAGATATTGTGAACAATATAGAACCACTAACAACCCCAGAGGTAACCAAAGAAATTGGAACAACCTCAACTCTAGCCAATTAGGTGATGACTTTGCTTTTTATAACAAAGCTTGTTACACATGTGGTAGTTTTGACCATCTTGCAGCTTTCTGCAACCAATGGGTAACTGGGTATGAAAACCATAGAGTGAACCACAAAAGGAAAACACCTAAATCTCACTTTCACTCTAGTTCTAAGAGATCAAACCCCAGAGTAGTCAAAAACAAGTCTGGCTCAAAATCTGATCCTGCTGCTAGACCAAATGATCCTGCTGCTAGAAAATTTGTTCCTGCTACTCGACCATTTATGACTATTAACCCAAAATCAACAGCTAAGGGTGCAAAAACTTTTTTCAAACATGCACCAACAACTGTTCTAAGGCCCATTCAAACAAAAGCAGTGGTCCAAAAACAATTTTGGAAGCCAAAGTATAGAATTGAAAAGTTAGCAGTTCCTGCTGCTAAGCAATCAGTTCCTGCTGCTAAGGGAAACAGGGCAAATGCTATTAAGGCCTCAGCATGTTGGATTCTTAAATCCAATGTTGCATCAACTGTCCTTAAAAGATTGAATTACATTGATGCAAGAGGCAGATCCAAGTCAGTAATGGCTTGGATCCCCTAAAGAAACTATCACTTTTATTTGTGTGCAGGAACATTCAAATGATCAGGAAGAAGATCAAGGATTTTCAGATAATGGATGTTCAAGGCACATGACAGGCAACATGTCTTATCTCTCAGATTTTGAAGCTTTCAATGGAGGATATGTTACCTTTGGAGGGGGTGTTCGTGGCAAAATTTCTGGTAAAGGTACAATCAAAACTGGAAATTTAGATTTTGAAGATGTGTTCTATGTAAAAGAGCTAAATTATAATCTTTTTAGTGTCTCACAAATGTGTGACAAAAAGAATAATGTTCTTTTCTGTGAAACTGAATGTCTTGTACTTTCTCCTGATTTTAAGATGCCTGATGAAAGTCAAGTACTTCTTAGAATTCCTAGAAAGGGCAACATGTACAGTGTAGACATGAAGAACATTATTCCTAAAAAGAATTTAACTTGTCTTGTTGCAAAGGCCACATTGGATGAATCAATGAAATGGCATAGAAGGCTTGGTCATATTAATTTCAAAACCATAAATAAAATTGTTAAGAATGGTTTGGTAAGAGGTTTACCTCACAAAAGATTTGAAAATGATCAAACATGCATTGCTTGTCTAAAAGGCAAACAACATAAAGCCACTTGTAAGCCCAAGATTTTTAACTCTATCAATCAGTCTTTGTTTATGCTGCATATGGACTTATTTGGACCTGTTTCAGTAATGAGTATAATGCATAAAAGATATTGTCTAGTTATTACTGATGACTATAGTAGATTTACATGTGTTTTCTTTTTAGCCACTAAGGATGAGACATCAAGCATCCTTAAGGACTTCATTACACAGATAGAAAACCAAGTAAGAAAGAAAGTGAAAGTCATTAGTTGTGATAATGGGACAGAGTTTAAGAATAGAGTTATGGATGACTTCTGCAAACAAAAAGGTATTAGGAGAGAATTTAGTGTTGCTAGAACTCCACAACAGAATGGAGTAGCTGAAAGAAAGAATAGAGCACTAATTGAAGCTGCTAGAACAATGTTAGCTGATTCTAAGCTACCAATAAATTTTTGGGCTGAGGCAGTCAACACTGCTTGTTATGTTAAAATAGAGTTTTAGTTGTGCAGCCTCACAATAAGACATCATATGAACTTTTTAATGGTCGAACTCCTGCAATAGGATTTCTTAGACCTTTTGGATGTCATGTGACCATTCTCAATACCTTAGACCATTTAGGAAAATTCGATGGTAAGGCAGATGAAGGTTTCTTTGTTGGTTATTCTCTTAATAGCAAAGCATTTAGAGTTTACAACACAAGAAAAGAAATAGTAGAGGAAAATCTACATGTGGAGTTTTTGGAAAACAAATCCAATGTAGAAGGTCAAGGACCAAAATGGCTATTTGATCTAGAATATCTAACCAATTCAATGAATTATGTGCCTTTTGTTGTAGAAACTAATGATTTTGCAGGTTCTACTACAACAAATGAGGCAGAGTTAGAGAAAGATCAAAATAATGTGATAATGCCAATATGGTCAAGTACAATTGTGGAATCAACTTCAACAACTGATGAATCTTCTTCTAGCAAAGCTAAAGAAGGTGTTGAAGATGAAAGAAAAAGAATATGGAACTCAGGAACAACAAAATGTTTCTGCTGGTAGTATTTCTGTTGCTGCTGGTAGTGTATCTGTTTCTGCTGATGATTCTGCTGCTAAGCTTACTGATTCTGCTGTTCGGTCAACTGATTCTGCTGCTGGCCCTTCAGAAACAAAAGATGCAGAATTCTCAGATAATGAGGTGGATTTCAACAATCTTCCATCATCTTATCAAGTTCCTACTACACCACAAACAAGAATTCACAAAGTCCATTCCTTGGAACATGTGATTGGAGATATACAGTCAGGTGTGAAGACAAGACATCAATTGATGACTTCAGACCAACAAGGGCTTCTTGATGCCCTTTATGCTTCAAAACAGCATGAGCTTTCAATCTCTTGCTTATTTGTATGTTTTCTCTCACAAGCTGAACCAAAGTCAATTCTTATCGCCCTAGATGATTCAAGCTGGTTAGAGGCTATGCAAGAAGAGCTTCTTCAGTTCAAGATTCAGAAGGTTTGGGTGCTAGTTGATTTACCTACAGGTGTGAAGGTAATTGGCACTAGATGGGTTTTTAAGAACAAAAGGGATGAAAGAGGAATTGTGATCAAGAATAAGGCTAGATTAGTAGCCCAAGGGTACACACAAGAAGAAGGGATAGACTATGATGAGGTTTATGCTCCTGTAGCAAGGATTGAGGCAATTAGGCTTTTCTTAGCTTATGCTTCATTTTTAGGCTTCACAGTCTACCAAATGGATGTCAAGAGTGCATTTTTATATGGTAAAATTGAAGACGAGGTGTATTCTTCACAACCTCCAGGCTTCATTGACCCATTACATCCAAATAAAGTGTACAGAGTAGTGAAAGCTCTATATGGCCTTCATCAGGCACCAAGAGCTTGGTATGCAACACTAGCTTCCTACTTATTAGAAAATGGATTTCAAAGAGGAAAGATTGATCAGACACTGTTCATCAAACAGCACAAGAAAGATCTTCTGTTAGTACAGGTGTATGTGAATGACATTATCTTTGGATCTACTAGGAAAGAGATGTGTTTAGAATTTGAGAAGCTTATGAAAGATAAGTTTCAGATGAGTTCCATGGGGGAACTTACATTCTTTTTGGGTTTGCAAGTTAAGAAATCATCTGAAGGCATATTTATTAATCAAGACAAATATGTTGCAGAGATACTTAGAAAATTTCAATTTGCTGATTCAAAAATAGCAAGCACACCAATGGACTCAGAGAAGCACCTTCTGAAAGATGAAGATGGAGAGAGTGTAGATCTACACACTTACAGATCAATGATAGGCTCTTTGATGTACCTTACATCATCTAGACCTGATATCATGTTCCCTATTTGTGTTTGTGCAAGATTTCAAGTTACTCCAAAGGTTTCTCATTTAACTGCAGTCAAGAGAATTTTTAGATATCTCAAAGGTCAACCAAGGTTGGGTATATGGTATTCAAAGGAATCTCCTTTTGACTTGGTAGCATATTCGGATAGTGATTATGCTGGTGCTAGCTTGGACAGAAAGTCAACAACTGGAGGATGTCAATTCCTTGGGTGTAGACTTGTCTCATGGCAGTGTAAGAAGCAAACAAGTGTGGCAAATTCAACAACTGAAGCTGAATATATAGCTGCTGCAAGTTGCTCTAGTCAAGTTCTATGACTTTAAAACCAACTTCTTGATTATGGGTCCAATTTCTTAAACACTGTTATTCATATTGATAATAGTAGTACAATTTGTATTATTAAAAATCCAGTGCAACATTCTAAAACAAAACACATTGAAATTAGACATCACTTTATAAGAGACTGCAATGAGAAAAGATTAATTCAAGTACTTAAAATTGCTTCAGAATTTAATTTTGCAGATCTGCTAACCAAAGCTTTTGATGTTGGAAGGTTTCAGTACTTGGTAGCAAGTATTGGAATGCTTAATCTTTAAATTTTCAATATGATGTGTTTTTATAAATAAATTTTTGTTGTTGCTGCTGATTTATCTAATACTGCTGTTATTACAAAAAGTTTGTGATGTTAGTACAAATTTAAATTGTGTTATTCATACAGTTGGTCTTATGATTATTCTAATGCAAGACAAGTACTTTGTACTTTGTTCTTTTGGTTTTAGACTAACAATTTCAGGTATGAATATGTGAACACAAAAGGATGTTTCAAGTGAAATGGAAGCAGCAGCATTGAGATATTATCTGCTGACCATAATAGGTTTATGATGGACTGAGTTTGGGAATTCAAAACTCCTTAAAACTACTTTCTTGAAACCTAGTTATGATATTTCACATTGAAGTGATGACTTAGTTGATCAGATAGTAACTGATGCAACTCACTTTCTATCATTTTATACTTTTAAGTATAATGTGCAAGTCTGAGGACATCTGATAGAAAGAACAGCTAGTAAAAGTGAATCTAACACTTGTGTTAGAGGCAACAATTACTATGAGCTGGAAACCCTGTCAAGAAAGCCTTTTGAATAGGTTTATCTTTACACAGGCAGTTATTTATAACTGAAAAACATTGGTTCTCACACAACCAGAGGTTGCTTTAAACCGAAATTTTGATTAAGTGTCTGTTATACACTTGATCCCTTCAAAATGGTTGAAAGTAGTATGATTTTTCAATTCTAAAATCATGAACATACTGCTAAGTCAAAAAGGTTTGATGGATCATGAATCAAAATGTCCACTGATTCACCTCTCATAGGAGTTAACACACCTAGAAGTGATGAGGACAGTAACTTAAACTCTTAAGGAATTGATGGCTTCATGTACAATATTGTCTGACAACAAGTTCACATTGATAGATCAGTCAAAGGTACATAGTGAGATCTTCCAAACAAGGGGAGGAAACAAAAGTTATTTGTATCTCAGGGGAGGTAACAATCTCAGGGGAGGAAATAATAGCCCAGAAAAGGAAGATAATCCAATAAAAGGAAGGAGAAGACAAGAGCATACAAGATGATGAGGAGGTTGAAAATGACAAGAACATTCCAAAGGAGAAAGTTCTATCTAGGTCAAACGAAGAAAAGTTTCAATTTCACTTCAAAGACATGCTGGTTAGATGATTTCACTTGTTGAAACAAGCATCCAAGATACACAGCATCATTGCCTCTTATAATTCCTCCATCCAAGGAAATTGCACCATCTTTTAGTCCAAGATTGGTTCAATGTGTTGATATTGTTAAAGTCAAAGAAGAACAAAGCAAATGAATTACTGAGAAGATATTTAATCTTGAAGAACAAAAGTGTTTGAAAGATCTTCACAATCCATGATTTAATTCAGAAAGATGTCTAATATCGGGTTCTAATCAAAGAAATATTCTAAGTGTAATTCTGCTGCTAGTGCAAATGGTTCCTGCTGTTAATGTTGTTCCTGCTGCTAGAACATTTGATCCTGCTGCTAGTGATAAATGATTCCGCTGCTAGGCTTAGCATTCTGCTGCTGTTGATCCTGCTGCTAATGATACTTGTTCCTGCTGCTAGCGATAACTCATTGCTGCTGATAGTGAACATTCTGCTGCTGAGTGGATAAGATTGAAAAGATATTTATTGTATTTTGGTCAACAATATACGGTAGATAATATCTTACCCCATGTGCTTAGTTAACAAGTTGTATACATAGATACATGTTGTATCTTATGTACTGACACTCAAGATAAGTTAACAAAGTAAGTCGGCTAAGACTTTAAGCAATATTGTAATAGATCTCTTTGACTATAAAAGAGATCTTAGACTTGTGTTTTAGTGTAGAAGTAGTTGTCAAGTGTCCATGCATATGTGTTATTGTAAGAACATATAACTGTTAGATAAGAACAAACACAAAAACATCACAAGTTAGAAAAACGTAAGATTCAAGGTTGTAACCCTAGTGATATTTCAAGATCACTCGTATTATTATCATTAATAATATTGAATCGTTTGGTGATAATCTTTATGTGTTCATTGCTAACTAACAAACATAACAATTCCATTTCCATAACATACACAACCTTCTAAGTTTGGTTGAGTGAATTCCGCGCACTTAATCATATTAACACAACATATCATACACACAAAGTCACAAGGTTTAACCACCTTAACCGTGTGTCCAGGGTCCTAGTAGGGAAAAAATCTACAACATCACAACCTGATCAGAACCTGTTTTTAAAACCTGTTTTATGCGCCAAATTCGCTAAACATACAACAACAACAACAAACCCAAATTCGCTAAACATAATATGATATGTATCCAAATTCGCTAAACATAATCATATGTATCCAAATTCGCCAAAACGGGTCAAAAACTGTGATCACATGATCATCTACAAAACTATACATAAGCTAGCTATCCACAAAATGGTCCAAAAACTATACATAAGCTAGCTATCTGCAAAATGGTCCAAAACTATACGCGGGGAACAATTTAGCGGGAATCCTAACACATAAACTACATAAACACATAATAATCCATCTAAATCTACACACCTTTGTCCATAACCCCAAAACAAATATAAACCGACCCATCGGACCCAAACAAGCCATACGCTACTCCCCAGTCTCCCCACTACCCCCACTACCCCCACTCCCCTCCCTGGTACCTCGAGGCTCACCTTATGAAGCATTTTGTGATCCCGATGTCCCTGGCAAGCCACTCGCTAGCTGCTCGGTAAAACCCGGCTGACTCCTGGTCCAATCCAGCAAAATATCAATCTGTGTCCTTTGTGTGGACAGCTCCTGGGATTGCTTCTGCACGGTTTCCTGCAGCGAGGACGAGGAGGCTTGGTCGCGAACTCGTGAGGCACTGAGGGTCGTCTTCTGACCACTACCGGGTAACACTGGACCTACGCCAGGAACATGACCGCATTGCTTACCACCGATCACGTGGCGCATAATATCCAGGTCAGTCATAGTAGTCCCGGAGGAGGTGCTCTCTGTCCGCATCCGTATCATCTCATTCTGTTCAGTTACAAAAAAAAAAAGAAAAGTAATATATAAGTCGTGATTTATTATATTGCATTAATGTGGGTGAGTTTTAGGAAATAAATTATACTTACGTATCTAGCCTCGGACAGTGGAGACTCAAAGACGTCGCCTCTCGTATGGTTGTGTCTGTAAAGCTTGATCAAGTCTCTACCATCCGTGGAGTCAGTGGAGCGGCTCAACTGTTTATAAATAAAATCAATCAAGACTCACCCAACACTATATATATAAATAAAATGATTAAAAAGTGTCTTACGAAATTATCGCGTATAACAGCTAACGAGTGGGATCCATGAAGGCTAGAACTCGTGCTCGCGAGCCGGTTTTGCCTGTTGATCGCCCCGATCCTCAACTTCTTTGGGTCTGACCAGTGCTTCACCTGCTTATTATAAATCTGTTATATAAATGAAATATTATTATTATTATTATTATTATTATTATTATTTTTATTATTATTATTATTATTATTATTATTATTTTTATTATCATCATGATGATGATGATGATGATGATGATGATGATGATGATGATGATGATGATGATAATAATAATAATAATAATAATAATAATAATAATAATAATAATAATAATAATAATAATAATAATAATAATAATAATAATAATAATAATAATAATAAAGTGTCGATCCAGAAATTTACTTGTTCTTCCCAATCATCAGGTGTCTTGTTCGCCGGACGCTTTTCTTTGATCTCGTCCAGTTTCTCAACCCCACCTTGCCGTGTAAAATTTTGCCTTTTGAATTTGTATTTGTTGTCACCGTATCGCTTTCTGAGGTAAGCTTCGATACTTCTGACAATATCGTCTCCATCTGGACCGGCAAGGTGTTCCCCGAGATTAAAGAAATGCTGCAATAAAATATAATTAAAATAAATATACAAATTTAAATAAAGAGACAAATTTAAATAAATAAACACATTTAAAATAAATAAACACAATAATTAAAAAAATAAAAGATAAAAAAAACTTACATGGAGCTGGTTATCGATGTGGGCCTTCGTGGTCTCGAGAACCTTATCCCACGAATCGTAATACATGGGAATTGATTCTCGTAACAACGTCCCGACCATGTTGGAGAACCACGAAGAGTGATCGCCAACATGCTCCCACATCCCTTTCGCGTTCTTTCGGAATCTGATCGATACCGGACGACCAGTCTCATTCCTCATTTGGTGGAGATTCGCGTTCTTTGTGGGACAAAGCACCACCTTCCTGCCTTTGCCAATTTTGGCATTGGGCTTGGGAGGTCTGGAATTAGACCCTGCAAGTAATCAAATTCAAGTGATGATGACATAAAATAACAAGTTATCAATTTTAAATAATGATCAAGTTTAATTAAAATAATCGAGAAATTCTTACGCTGACAGTTAGTGCCTATCCTCCTCGAGGGACCACGGGGTGGCTCATTACCTCCATCGCCACCGTGGCTTCTAGCTACAACATCTGCCATCTGTAAACGTACTAGTAAAAGAACATAGAAATTAGTGAAGAAACACATATACGCATATATATATATATATATATATATATATATATATACACACATTCAAATAAATAACAATATATACCAAAAAAGATAATAATAAATAATTAAATAAATAAATAAATAAATGAGCACATTTAACCACTCGATAACAATTTCATTCAAATAAGTGTCGTTTAACAAATTACAATTTGAGATCAATCTGGAATTAGGAGTACCTCAATGTGCCGAATGCCTCTGTAGCACTGAATGTCTTTCAATCTTCTGATTGCAAGAGCATTTAAACATTATTTCAACAAGAGGACACACAAGCAGTTTTTAGTAATAATATAGATAGGGGTTTTCCAGGAATCTATTCTATATGCTGCAATAAGAGGACACACAAGCAGTTTTTATCTATAACTATTTAAACATTATTTCAACAAATTAACCCCGGGTATGTACTACATTATTTTGATAAAAAGTGCTCTTCAAAAATATTAGTTTTATAGTTCCACCAATACCATTACATAAAAAGAATTAGAAAAATAGACTGATAAACACAAGTTCTAAAAAGTAGATTGATAGAAAAAGTAAAAATTAAATTAAATTTCAAAATGTGCATTTCCAAAACTTTTATGTGTTCCAAGTATTTATTGGCTTCATTCACTAAGGATTTGTGGTCCTTAACGAATTCTGCTGACTCTTTCAAAAGATTGTATTCCACATTTTGAACAACCGCATAGATTGCATCAATGTGTGGATTAATGTCTTGTTCAAACATTCCTTTTAGTTCAGTCTGAAATCTTGAAAACCAGTCTTTGTTGTGACTGTTTATTTTGGATGCCACAATACTTTGAAGTGTTTCAATTCTCTGTTTAAGATCAACCAAATATAGTCTAGCTGCACTTGAATCATAAGTGTTTTTAGATGCCATTTGTTCGATGTTAGGCAGATGTTTTGAAACAGCTTTTTGTCTTGTGAAAACCACTGGTTTTTGAAAAAAAAGAGGTGACTTCTTTTGAACAAGATGAACCCCAGCAAGTTTGTTAGCTTCATTATAGTCAATGGGCTTTATTTCTATGTTCAATTGTCTCATTTTCTTTCTACTCTCTTCTGAAAGCTCAATCGTTTCATCAGAATCATGAACCGAAGGAGGGTCATGGATAACATTTATTAAATTACCATTAAAAAGCACATTCTGTTCTTTCTGAGCTTTCTTGAGAATACAAGGGTTTTCATAACCGATAGCCACCTTTTTTAATGTATGTAAAATCGGGTTTGGATCGTTTATTAACAAGTTAACTGTTTGTGCAGAATGACCCATTTTTACAAGCAAATTATCCAACTTTGCAATGGTTTCCTTTTTGTCATTGATCTCTTTAAGAAGATCCTTTTCACGTTTTGAAAACCTTTCATTCAACTCCTTCTTTTCTTTTTCAAGATTGGAATAAGTTGATTTTTGTTTTGAAAGCTGGTTGGTTAGTTCAGAAATTTCCTTGTTTAGAGATTTAATTTTATTGTTCAAATTGACATCTAGAGTGTCAAATTTGATTTGCAAACGTTTTTGTCTTAAAACAGAATCTCTTAAACTATTTTCAAGTTCTGACTGTCGATTGGTGTGAAAATCATAAGCTCGTGCATTCACCTTATAACTCTCAAGCTCAGTGGTCAATTTTTCATTCGCGGCTTTTACCTCGCGATTGATCTTTTTGACCTTTTCAATCTCTATTTGACAATTATGTAGTAATGATTCAAAGAGAGAACGGGTTTCCTCATCATTAGCAACATTTTGTGCAACTTGAACTTCATTAGGATCCTTATCTGGATTTGTCAAATTAGTATTGCTACAACTTGGCGTGTCCATGTATGTATCATAATTAGGTTCGAGAGGCACATAATGTGGCTTTTCATGAGTAAACAATGATGGTACCTCATGGAGTGGTTCTGTGTCATAGGACGGAGGAGTTTCAGAATCACTGCATGATGTATTTTGTTGCAGATCAGGCATAGGATCGGAGACTCCTGTGACTTCTGTGGAATTATCATTGATTCTGGTTGAAAGCAAGAAGTCGGATTCCTCAGCAGTCAAAGGTATTCCCGAATGTTCCTTGTTGGCTAGCATCAGCATGTACTGGAGCTTTTCTACTTTCGTCATTGCAGGAACATTACCAATTATGCCTATATCACTCCTTTGGCTTTCAGATGAAGTCATGAAACAATAGTACTCATTCGGATTGACCCCATTCTAAAGCATTTGATTCCCCGTCTGTATACCCATAGCATTTCCTTGCAGATTCTCGATAACCTCAACCATTTGACCTTTTTGTCCCATATTTAACTGCATGGTGTCAGTGTATGATGAAGTCCATTGGTTGTTGTTATGTGGTTTGATGCTTAATGCCCTGTATACCGAAGCAAAACCATTTGCCAAAGCAGTTGTGATATCGTCTTGTTGATTTGCCATTGATGATGATTGTATGATAAAGTGGATACAGGATCGTTGCAACAAAGTAGGAGTTGTTGTTGTTGAAGGTTAAACTTGGTTGTTGTTGTGAAGCTTTGGTTTGTTGATGATGATCGTTGAAGTTGTAGGTGGAACGTGTCCTTCTCCTCTGTCTCACGGTCGTTTTGACAGGTGTTTCGCTGAAAACGGAGTTACGGTTCAAAAGTTATGACCTTTTGAAGTTTCACATAAGTACGAGGGCCAAAACTGCCAATTCTAGAAGTTCCCAAAGGCTGCTGAAAAGTACAGGGACTGAAAATGTCAATTATGAAAACTGGTGAAAACTCTTTGTTGTCCGATATCGCAGTTGGTGATTTGTCCGATATCGCAGTTGATAAAATATCTCGGACAATGCTTGAATTGCGATATCTGATGTCAAATGCGATACTTGAACTGCGATATACTGAAGTCAAATGCGATACTTGAACTGCGATAGACTGAATCGCGATAAGCAACTGCGATACGCCAATTGCGATAAAACCTTTTTCAGTGCCAATTGCGATAGAAATGCTGAAATGCGATAAACCTCCAATTGCGATAAGAGACCCCAATTGCGATAATTCGCAGTTTTTTTTTTCAAATGCGATAAAAACGCACTTTACCCACCTTTTTTGACTTTTTGAGTACTTTCCCACGTGATGCCTTCTTTCCCTGACAACTTTTTCACAAGTTGCTATAATTCCTGCCAATTACACCAACTTGTACCAACTTTGAACCAATCAAATCAAGTCAATAAAACACTATAATATTCAATAACACAAAAGTGATTTTATTTCTTGAATCACTTCGATCCAAAGCAACTAAGAACACAAAAAATGTAATATTTTCCCAGCAAACAAGTGAGGAAAAATCACAAATTCACCAAACCAAGAACAAACACAACCTTATACAAGATTTTGCTATTCGATTTCCAAAGAACACAAACCCACTTCGTGGCCTTTTTAGAAGCCAAAAACCATGATTGTTGGTTTCTTTTAATCACAAAACCGAACACACTAATCTTCATACCTCGTTGTATGGCTGTTGATACCACTTGTTATAACTCGAAATCCTACTTTATCATACCCATTTACTGTGGAGATCGAATGGTAGTTAACATAGAAGAGAATATGATGGAAATAAGAAATAGAATAAGAATAATAGATGAGATGTGGTGGCAGTAAATATAAACAATGGAAATGTGTATTGATTAGATTAGATGAGAAAAGAGAGAAAGAGTTACAAAGAAAACACACACTCCCACCTATTCTAACTTTACTGTACATTGACTAATGTGGTGGGAGGAGTGTATAAGAGATACAAGAGATGCCCTAAAGGGCTTGGAAGTGGGCTTTGGTTGGGCTTTACATGGGTTGGGCTAATATCTCTTAACATAAAACATATTAGATTAGCCCTCAACCATAAGCCCACTATCTATTCTAATACATCATTCGACACATTACAAAGATTGTTGAAACGTGATGATCATCACTTTAAATTGAATGCTAACAATGTAAAACCCTAAATCTCCATTCATTTGAAATTCCCATTTTGCCCCGCAAAAGTTTGAATTTTAAGAGCATACAATAATAATGCAAGAACAATACATGAGAATTAACTACAGGTCATTTAAAAAAAAATCGTTATAATTCACCTTAGAATTATAGCAACCTAAAGTTTGGGATTAATATATTATTTTGCATTTTGAACTTAACTTAAGATGTATAGTATGAATAAGCTACATTAAATTACATGTTATGAATAAAGGTGCAAATAATAAATCATAAACCCAAGTAATATTAAATTAGGCACATTATTATTACTTTCTAATTAACATCACATTGGGACCACATTTACACTTGATAAATAATTATACTCGGTGGGAAATTTGAGATAAGACCGAATATGTGGGAAATTTAGGATATGATAGGGTCCTTGATTTGCTCGCATAATTTATGCACTTTCCCTATTCACCACTTCATTGTTTAGCCATATCACAAGCCATACTCTCTATTTAGTTTCTGCATGCCCCCATAGCCTATACTCTAGGGCACGCCTTGCCTTGGACTAAATATTATGTTGCACGCCTCCTTTTTCAGTTTCAAACTCCTATTCCTCTTCTGATAATTATACCGAGAGTATCACACACAAGAACCAAATATAACACATTCCAATTTCACACGGTAAACCTTAAAAACTTTATAAATCGGCTGTTCTCTCTCACGAAGATCAAGTGGCATGAAGAAGGTACGAAGTGGTTAAGGGGTGATTGTTGGTAAATTCTATTTGGCTGGATCGCGGGGTTGTTCGTTTGGTTTGTTCTTGGATTTGGTTCGAAAGGTTGCGAGTGGTCCTGGTGTTCCCAATTTTGTTCGACTCAAGGTATATCGATCTCCTTGGTTCTTTTCTGTCGACGTACATGCAATATATATATATATATTATATATATATATATATATATATATATATATATATATATATATATATATATATTATTTATAATAATATGTTATAACATGTTAAACTAATCGTTGGTTTCGATAAATTAAATATAAGTAGACGGCTGACATATAAATACGCCGCATGAAATCATCGAAATTATGGAATATAAGTCGACTTACGTCTGTGGTAGGGCATTTGAATATGATGTGCCTGGTAAACATCGTACGATCTCTAATACCGACATTAAAAATCTGAAATAAACTTAAGATATATAAGATGGAACGTATATGTTACTGTACGTGGGTAAAGGTCTGATTATACGTGACGTTGGGTAACTTTTGGCTCGTGAAAATGTGAGTATATGCATCATGTGTATGCCAACTTTGTCAAAACTGTTTAACATGTGGATATGAAAGAGGTTTAGAATCTTAAAAATGGAACAAGAATCAAATATATGTTAATCATGGCCTGTGCGCATGTTTACATGCATAAGTGAATTGCATGACCTGTATATAATTCTTTAATCAGATGGCGTATAGTCCACTCATAATGTTCGGAAACAATCGAAAATAAATTAAATAGTTGTGGTACCATAATTGATATTGATAACTAGCAAGATATAGGGTGCATAAAATAAATATTGTATGCATTAGTCAGTAAAATGGGTCGTTGTATTGCATATTAATGCGAATAAGTACCACGACCCTTGTAAGTTTAAGCGTGTTAAAATGGGTTGTTGGGATGATTATACGTGTGGTTCGATAGGTATGTTTGCATGCGAATTTTGGTGAGTCACATAAGTCTAAAAACGGGTGTGTTAAATGATATAAAAAGGGGTCGAGGGTAATGAGTTAGTTCGGTAAAGAAAAAGTCATGTTGGCTCTTATTTTAGTTCGTCTATTATATATACGAAGAAGTTGTGTCTTCATTTGGGTTGAGAGAAAAAGGTCGTATATTAAACCAAGTCGTTAAGGTAAGTTAGTCATTATTTGAAATCAATTTACGTGTCAAACCCTAAACTTTGATAATTTATACATTTAACCCCGAACTTTGTTATAATGACAGTTTAAATCCTAAATTATTAAGTGTTGGCATATTAAACCCTAAACTATAATGTTAACAATATTAAGTCTTAAAGTTTATTTAACTGTCATCTATAACCCTAAAGGCCATTAAATCGGGAAGCTTACTAAATATGACAAGTTATTAAAAATGGCAAGTTACTAAAAATGGAAAGCCGACTAAAATGAGTAAACCGATTTAAAACAAGTTATTAATAAGACGATCATGAATTCGTGTAGATTCGCTGAAGATGGAGTTTGCTTCCGATCTTATGTTTCTATTGTGTTTTCACTTGCGGTCTAAGGTACTGATATTCTACCCTTTTTCAGTAAGGGTGCTTTCGTTTTCATGACTTTCTTGGTCTTGATCCATTAGGATTCCCTAAGCCATTGCTATGTTCCCTTATACTTCGATTCGTTCTTCATGATCCATTTGACATTCGTTCATTATGATCCTTGTGATATAATACTTGATAAAATTTGTTCATTACCCTGTGATATTAGTATTCGAATCACTTTACACTTCGAAGGTTTATTTGATTTTGGTGACTAGATGTGAAAACCTTTCTAAATTATATCATGGAAATGTTTTGAGAAAAACTATTTTAAAATGATGTTTACGAACGATGCGATACCACTTTTATATGGAATTTTTCTATCTTTTATGAAAACTAATTTTAAAGACCACTTTTATGAAAACCGTTATTAAAGATCATTTTTATGAAAATCATTTGACCAAGATTTCTTTAAATAAACCATTTGATTATGAACCTTCGAATATGAATCTTTGATGATGAACCTTTGATGCTTTGATGATTTGATATTTGACCTTGATATGATTCCCTCATTTGACTCATGACTTTCATTGTATGATTGTCATTCTTATTGATTCATTCTGACATTTATTTAAATGTCTCTGCTATGTTATGTTTATGTTTTGCCATGCTTATTAGAGTTACTATCTTGTTTCTCTTGCCATGCTAGATTATAATTGTTGTATGCTATGATAGATCCGTGCTTGAGCTTACCTAGTTGTGGAGGTACCATGACCATGTCTTTGATGGCACCTTAGAGATGACACTCCCGTAGAGGTGTGATAGATCTATGGCGTTCCCCCTTATGATATGATATGATTTTGTGTACACTATTGGCCAACTTCATATATGCGTGACCAGTCCAATACTGGCATTCATATTTTGTTAGGGAGCGTATGGATGGATCCTCGGTTTTATGTTTTTGTGATTATGGTGACCAGGTGGTGTGTGCCTTACACTCCTTCTCACACTTTTATTTACTTAGAGGTCTCCCCTCTTCGTATACTTGTATTGATTATGATATGTTATGTTATATGTATGATTTGACGGATTATGATATGGAGTTCTTATGGCACATCCTTATATGAACCTTTCTTTATTTTCATTTCATTCCTTGTTTCATTTCTTATTCAATTCTCATTCATTTTTGAATTCTTAGTCATCTTTAAATTCGTATGAATTTCATGATTATGCTTTTCGTTTTGTATTCTTATTCCATCATTGCTTATGCTTATTTACCGTTATGTTATGTTATATATATCTGTTCACTGGGCTTTTTAAGCTCAGCCGCATTTCTTTTCCTGCGGCAGGTTTTAGTTTGGAAGCTGGGTTTTGAGTGGAGAGTACTTTGGACTTAGAAGATCTTACTAGCTATTCTGGATTAGAGATGACTAGAACGTTTGCAAATTGTAGAACTTAGAATTTATTATTGTTCCCTTTGTAACCTTGTATCTTCAATTCTTCCTTTGTAACCTTTGAAATTCATTTTGTATTATTTAGTCATATGCTTGTGTTTGCTTTGATATGTCACCATAACGTAATACTTCTACCCTTATCGGGTTGGGGTGTTACAATTATGGTATCAGAGAGACAGGCTGCGACTTGTAATACATTTACCCTTGACCTGTGAAGTTTGGACCATTAAGTTTCCACTGTAGGCGCTCATAAGACAACCTTTGAAAATTTGCTTTAGGATTTCCCCATAGGAACTTAAGTTTTTACCGGTGAGGAATGGGTAGAATAGGACATCTATGTAAGTAGCATTGCTTCCGCATCACTCTGATTCGTGCCTTTGCCTTTAGCTATGCCTTATAAGAACATTTGTTTCAGAAGCTAGAAAGTTTTGCAACTTAAGCTTAGTAACCAAGTAAGTTTGGAAGTCCTCGAGAACTACATGGGTGCCTTGCACCATTTAAGGTTCACCTTCTGATTTTGATCCCTAATTCCGATCTGTTTGATAAACAGTTTGATGCTTTTCCGACCATCCCGAAGGTCATTCGACCAAAATGTGTTTGACACATTCTATGAACCCATGCTGGATATAATGTATCATCCGATACTACTTAACTCTGCATAATCCATTACTACCCCTATGAGAACTCTGGTAACTATTAACCACGGATATAGGAAGTTTTGTTCCCTCCCTTTTAATGATGAACCTTGTCTACCAACCAGTTCCTTGGAAGGATATGACGAAAATATTGTCTCAATATGGAATTGTTAACTGAGCATGATGATGCTGATAACTGATATTCCATACATCTCGCTTTTGACAGTTATACGATGTTCGTATTACCGACGATTCACACCCTACCTGCCACTTATGCTAAATAGCTAAACAGAATTCTAACACTTGAACTGTTCGCTTATCTATGTCCACACTATATTGAACCATGTACTTAACTTTGATATATGAACTATCCGTCTGGCTTGACGACCGTACTCATCCTACGAATCCGTTTACTTTTGATATATTTGATTTTGAGGTCTTTAGGTTATGGATTGGTTGGCTCTTCATAAAGCTGCCAAAGACTACCACATCTGATATGTGACCTTTAGAAATGTATTTTCATCCTACTTTTGCTATGATGACCCTCAACCGCTCAAATCTGTTAAGATTAATGTTGCTATGGAAACACTTACTCCGATCTCATTTGATTGTCAAATTTCTCCTGACACCTATTAGTATCCACCTTTAGAAAGCTCTGGTATTGGAAGTATTTTGTTGTACAAAATCTTCTAATGTTCTCTGATGAACCTCTTGGGATTCCCTCCTGCTTGGGAAGTGGAGTTAGCATTCAATTGATCTCAGTTGACGAAACCATGATGCCATAGAAGTTGAGAGATAAAAGAAACGGATGAAATATGATTTTCTTCACCTTAGTGTTTATCCTGGGATTTTCCTGTTGGCTCATGAAGAAGGAAGAGAGAAGTATGAGGCGGTGTATTGACTATCGTGAACTCAACCGTATCAACATCCATAATCAGTATCTATTTACCACATACCAATGATTGATTTGGCCTACCTTTGAAAACTCCGTATCAGACGGCCTCATTTAAGTTTGAAGGACTGAAGAAGCAACCACAAAAACTTCTAAGAAGGGAGTTGACTAACTGAAAGTAACCCCCGCGAAGCATTTCAGTTTTATTCGTGAAGAGGAAGATTGGTGATGTGAAGTAGATATGAAGACGATCCCTGAAGCGGCCTTCGTACTAGTTGCGATCATTATGAGTTTTTAAGGATGCCAATTGTATTGGCTAATAGAATCATGTTCTTCGCGAGTCTTTGGACAATTGTCATAATGTGACAGTGTGTTTGTGCTCAGAGACGAAAGAGTAATATGTAGATCATTTTCGTATTGAGTAGAATGACCCCTGTGTTCTGGAAGAATAGGTTTGATTGGCGTTCGGAGATTGTTGCAGACAGCACTACCAAGTATCTTGCAATGAAAGAGTTTCCCACAGAAAGGACCAAGATCGAAGACAGTTATCGGAGCTAGAAACCTTGTAGAAGAGTAGTAGAATATGTTCGTGACAGGCGTTACCATGAAAGAAGCATATAAGAAGAAATTCACATTGCCACACCACAGTGTCCAGAAGAGGTGCCGAAGGCTTGAGGGACCAGACTCAATTTTATAATTCCTTTCCACCCTATGATCATATGGACAGACGTAGACAGACTACTTGGAATTGGAAGAGGTTTGAAATCATGTATATTGAAGGGATGAAATTTGAAGCAAACGTTTGGGTTTGGAAGAGTTAATTCTGTGAAGGATGAAGCTATCGATGACGTAATTCACTTCCGCTTAACCTATTTAAATTTCCCTTACCAGATGATAAGATCCTTTGAATGAGATATGTTCCCTATTAGAAATTCCGTTCTGTGTTCGTTATGCGTTTGTTGGATGATGGTTTTGTTATGAGAACTATGATGAATTGTGGAAGACCTGACGCTTTTGACGACGAACTTCATTTGATGCTTACTAATTCTGTTACGCTAGTTGTGCGTTTTGTTTCCCCGATTTTGAATTCGTAATGATGATCGATTCGGACCAACCCTAGGAGGTAGAAAGACTGATAGGTGGTTAAGATAAGTTGTTTTGTTCACAACTTGTGATAGAGTATGGCCATCATGAGGGCATATTTATGTGATGCTAGTATTATGATGCCTGATCAACGTGATAATACTTACATCATATAACGTGCAATTATTGTGATCATAGGATATTTCGAGAAGTGCCTTAGGAGCCTTAGAAGTTAGATAAGCTGTTTGAGAATTTATGCGTTAGTGAGACCTTAGGTTCGTTCTACCTATACGCGTAATCTGCCTTCACCGTTATATGATTTGACACGTTTAGATTCGCGACACGCATTTTGCTGACCTCTGCACTTCCAATTAGAATCTTAGATTCTGTTGTAGAGCTTTCTGCCGGTTGATGTTATCAACAATCTGTTTTCTGTCCGTTCTCATCTGATTTGTCTATTCAAATTCTATGGACGGCATATCCGTCAAAATCCTACGTATTCCCTGTATCTCTTCCGAGAGAATGCGATTATCATCTGTTACGTTTGGTATATTATTCTTTTGATCTGGATTCAGTATGGTATGTCTTTCTGAGAAAGCCGAAGCTATTGTGATCAACAAGATAGAGTCATGAGAAACAAGTCTTTCACAATTCTGTTCACTGTCCGTTGGTATTCCGTTTCCTTTCACTTCAATTTTCGAGGATGAAAATTTTATTTTAGAGGGGAAGAGTTGTAAAACCCTAAATCTCCATTCATTTGAAATTCCCATTTTGCCCCGCAAAAGTTTGAATTTTAAGAGCATACAATAATTATGCAAGAACAATACATGAGAATTAACTACAGGTCATTTAAAAAAAAAATCGTTATAATTCACCTTAGAATTATAGCAACCTAAAGTTTGGGATTAATATATTATTTTGCATTTTGAACTTAACTTAAGATGTATAATATGAATAAGCTACATTAAATTACATGTTATGAATAAAGGTGCAAATAATAAATCATAAACCCAAGTAATATTAAATTAGGCACATTATTATTACTTTCTAATTAACATCACATTGGGACCACATTTACACTTGATAAATAATTATACTTGGAGGGAAATTTGAGATAAGACCGAATATGTGGGAAATTTAGGAAATGATAGGGTCCTTGATTTGCTCGCATAATTTCAGCACTTTCCCTATTCACCACTTCATTACTTAGCCATATTACAAGCCATACTCTCTATTTAGTTTATGCATGCTCCCACAGCCCATACTCTAGGGCACGCCTTGCCTTGGACTAAATATTATGTTCCACGCCTCCTTTTTTAGTTTCAAACTCCTATTCCTCTTCTGATAATTATACCGAGAGTATCACACACAAGAACCAAATATAACACATTCCAACTTCACACGTTAAACCTTAAAACCTTTATAAATTGGCTGTTCTCTCTCACGGAGATCAAGTGGCATGAAGAAGGTACGAAGTGGTTAAGGGGTGATTGTTGGTAAATTCTATTAGGCTGGATCGCGGGGTTGTTCGTTTGGTTTGTTCTTGGATTTGGTTCGAAAGGTTGTGAGTGGTCGTGGTGTTCCCAATTTTGTTCGACTCAAGGTATATCGATCTCCTAGGTTCTTTTCAGTCGACGTACATGGAATATATATATATATATATATATATATATATATATATATATATATATATATATATATATATATATATATATATATATATATATATATATATATATATATGTTATAATATGTTAAACTAATCGTTGGTTTCGATAAATTAAATATAAGTAGACGGCTGACATATAAATACGCCGCATGAAATCATCGAAATTATGGAATATAAGTCGACTTACCTCTGTGGTAGGGCATTTGAATATGATGTGCCTGGTAAACATCGTACGATCTCTAATACCGACATTAAAAATCTGAAATAAACTTAAATATGTAAGATGGAACGTATATGTTACTGTACGTGGGTAAAGGTCTGATTATACGTGACGTTGGGTAACTTTTGGCTCGTGAAAATGTGAGTATATGCATCATGTGTATGCCAACTTTGTCAAAACTGTTTAACATGTGGATATGAAAGAGGTTTAGAATCTTAAAAATGGAACAAGAATCAAATATATGTTAATCATGGCCTTTACGCATGTTTACATGCATAAGTGAATTGCATGACCAGTATATAATTCTTTAATCAGATGGCGTATAGTCCACTCATAATGTTCGGAAACAATCAAAAATAAATTAAATAGTTGTGGTACCATAATTGATATTGATAACTAGCAAGATATAGGGTGCATAAAATAAATATTGTATGCATTAGTCAGTAAAATGGGTCGTTGTATTGCATTTTAATGCGAATAAGTACCACGACTCTTGTAAGTTTAGGCGTGTTAAAATGGGTTGTTGGGATGATTATATGTGTGGTTCGATAGGTAGTTTGCATGCGAATTTTGGTGAGTCACATAAGGTCTAAAAATGGGTGTGTAAAATGATTTAAAAAGGGGTCGGGGGTAATGAGTTAGTTTGGTAAAGAAAATGTCATGTTGGCTCTTATTTCAGTTCGTCTATTATATATACGAAGAAGTTGTGTCTTCATTTGGGTTGAGAGAAAAAGGTCGTATATTAAACCAAGTCGTTAAGCTAAGTTAGTCATTATTTGCAATCAATTTACGTGTCAAACCCTAAACTTTGATAATTTATACATTTAACCCCAAACTTTGTTATAATGACAGTTTAAATCCTAAATTATTAAGCGTTGGCATATTAAACCCTAAACTATAATGTTAACAATATTAAGTCTTAAAGTTTATTTAATTGTCATCTATAACCCGAAAGGCCATTAAATCGGGAAACATACTAAATATGACAAGTTATAAAAAATGGCAAGTTACTAAAAATGGAAAGCCGACTAAAATAAGTAAACCGATTTAAAACAAGTTATTAATAAGACGATCATGAATTCGTGTAGATTCGCTGAAGATGGAGTTTGCTTCCGATCTTATGTTTCTATTGTGTTTTCACTTGCGGTCTAAGGTACAGATATTCTACCCTTTTTCAGTAAGGGTGCTTTCGTTCTCATGACTTTCTTGGTCTTGATCCATTAGGATTCCTTAAGCCATTGCTATGTTCCCTTATACTTCGATTCGTTCTTCATGATCCATTTGACATTCGTTCATTATGATCCTTGTGATATAATACTTGATAAAATTTGTTCATTACCCTATGATATTAGTATTCGAATCACTTTACACTTCGAAGGTTCATTTGATTTTGGTGACTAGATGTGAAAACCTTTCTTAATTATATCATGGAAATGTTTTGAGAAAAACTATTTTAAAATGATGTTTACGAACGATGCGATACCACTTTTATATGGAATTTTGCTATCTTTTATGAAAACTAATTTTAAAGACCACTTTTATGAAAACCGTTATTAAAGATCATTTTTATGAAAATCATTTGACCAAGATTTCTTTAAATAAACCATTTGATTATGAACCTTCGAATATGAATCTTTGATGATGAACCTTTGATACTTTGATGATTTGATATTTGACCTTGATATGATTCCCTCATTTGACTCATGACTTTCATTGTATGATTGTCATTCTTATTGATTCATTCTGACATTTATTTAAATGTCTCTGCTATGTTATGTTTATTTTTTGCCATGCTTATTAGAGTTACTATCTTGTTTCTCTTGCCATGCTAGATTATAATTGTTGTATGCTATGATAGATCCGTGCCTGAGCTTACCTAGTTGTGGAGGTACCATGACCATGTCTTTGATGGCACCTTAGACACGACACTCCCGTAGAGGTGTGATTGATCTACGGCGTTCCCCCTTATGATATGATATGATTTTGTGTACACTATTGGCCAACTTTATATATGCGTGACCAGTCCAGTACTGGCATTCATATTTTGTTAGGGAGCGTATGGATGCATCCTAGGTTTTATGTTTATGTGATTATGGTGACCAGATGGTGTGTGCCTTACACTCCTTCTCACACTTTTATTTACTTAGAGGTCTCCCCTATTCGTATACTTGTATTGATTATGATATGTTATGTTATATGTAAGATTTGACGGATTATAATATGGAGTTCTTATGGCACATCCTTATATGAACCTTTCTTTATTTTCATTTCATTCCTTGTTTCATTTCTTATTCAATTCTCATGCATTCTTGAATTCTTAGTCCTCTTTAAATTCGTATGACTTTCATGATTATGCTTTTCATTTTGTATTCTTATTCCTTCGTTGCTTATGCTTATTTACCGTTCTGTTATGTTATATATATCTGTTCACTGGACTTTTTAAGCTCAGCCGCATTTCTTTTCCTGCGGCAGGTTTTAGTTTGGAAGCTGGGTTATGAGTGGAGAGTACTTTGGACTTAGAAGACCTTACTAGCTATTCTGGATTAGAGATGACTAGAACGTTTGCAAATTGTAGAACTTAGAATTTATTATTGTTCCCCTTGTAACCTTGTATCTTCAATTCTTCCTTTGTAACCTTTGAAATTCATTTTTTATTATTTAGTCATATGCTTGTGTTTGCTTTGATATGTCACCGTAACGTAATACTTCTACCCTTATCGGGTTGGGGTGTTACAGTACATGAGATGTTAAACGAATGGGCCGAGATGATATGGTTATACACGAGATGTTAAATGAATGAGCCGAGATGATATGGTTGTACATGAGATGTTAAACGAATGAGCCGAGATGATATGGTTAGGCGCCAACACTTCCCACCAAAATATTGGCGCCAACACTTCCCACCAAAATATTGGTGCCAAAATTTCCCAAAAAAAGCTAGCAGATCTACTCTATCCTCAAAAACACATTATATACACTCTTATCCTCAAAACCACTTAACCTCACAACCTCTTATCTTCACACAAATTTCAAAACCTAAGATGCAGTGATATAATCCTTTTATGTGTTCTTGTGGAACAGGAAATATAAAACTAAGAACATCACATCAAGAAGATACCTTTGGATGAAAATATTATGCATGTCCTCTTTCGAAGGTGAACAATCATACATTTCTTATTTATGTAAATATTCAAACAATCGTGACATTTCCTTATTATGTAACAGCCAAGAGAAAAAGATCATGGATGTGGATATTTTATATGGAAGAGTGAATTTGATGACTGGTTACGAGTAATCTCTTCTGCTTCAACATCTCAAGGTGATGGATCTGCACCAACAGAGTGCTCAAACTGTAATGCCAAAGATCTTAGGATAAACATGCTGGAATCACAAAAAGAGGTGCTAGAGACAAGAGTAAACATGCTGGAATCACAAAAACAGGTGCTAGAGACAAGAGTAAGGATGCTGGAGGCAAGACTTGAAATGGTAACGAATCCCGACGACCCCCACCACGCATGTCAGTCGGCTGCAATACTCCGTGAGCTGTTAGGTGACTTGGATAATCTTCATATGTAATGTTGGTGTTGTTGTTGTTGTTGTTGTTTGTGTTATTGTTGTTGTTTAATAAAATGTTGTTGTTGTGAAAACTTAAGTATTTCAAGAGGCTTCTTTAACGCCATAAAAAACATCGCCCATTCATTTTTTTTTTGCTGCTACTTCCCACTTTGCTAGAACCTGCACCATCTTTTCCCTTCCTTGCTTTCCTTTGCTTGACGAAATGTTCAAACATAGCTTCAAGATTTGTTATCCTATTTCCCAGATCATCAATTTTGGTTTCCAACGTGCTTTCTCCTCCAACATCATCAGCTTGAGTGTCCAACATCTCTCTGTAGTACGACTTTTTCCTCAACCATTCCAGAATTTGGTCTCTCATCCACGAGCTAATGTTCTTATAAGAACCATATTCATCATAAATTTTGTAGCCATATGTATTAAGAACTTCATTAAAGAGACCCTCCGACGATAAAACCTTTGACCACTCCTCTTCCTGAGTGTAACTGGCCATTGTTATGTATGTTTTGTGAGAATTAACGATTTGGTTATTTGTGTTTTGCTGATTTGAGGATGATCGGTTAGGTTATATATAAGTAAAACTTTGGCGGGATAAATTGGCGCCAATACCTTTGGCGGGGAGATAATATAGTAGCAGAAAATATTGGCGGGATAAAGTAATTTTTAGGGGGAAAACTGGATCTCCCTGCCAAAAAAATGGTACTGTGCATCTTAACTTTTGGCGGGGACGTGTCCCCGCTAAAAGTGAGGGCGGGAAAAAACCCCAGGAACAATTAAGAGTTCCAAGTTTGGTCAAATTTTGGCAAATATGGAAAACACTTTTGGCGGGGACATGTCCCCGCCAAAAGGTTGAGTTGAAAATTTAGTAAACGGTCAGCGAGACTTTGTGCCAGCTCAGCGGCATTTTTGTCATTTAGCGACTTTTGGCAGGGACATGGGCATCCCCGCCAAAAACGTCCTCGCCCGTCCTCTCTTTTGTTGTAGTGAAAAGGGCAATTTTATATGAACATAATATAGGAATGAGAGGTTTTGTTGTTGTTGTTGTTCGATACCTATTTGCATGTCATTTTCTTTGGAAATCTTTTTCAGATAAACAACATATTATTTCATTTTTTTTATATTGCAACGCACCATCATATCTGAGCTTTAATGTTTGTTATGTAGAATAAATAACATGACGTAACTTTTGTTTTAAAATTATAATGCAGTGCCTCTATTCGGGTCTGCTGTTTTACCTTCCATCAATATTTTGATTATAATACTTGAGGGGCCATGGAGGGAATATATGTGGATACACTAACTGCAAGGGGTTATTCTGTTGGACTATTTGTTAGTAACTATGTGTCATCAAATCCAAGCACCACTATATGGATATGTGTTGGTATACTGCTAATGACCATTTCATTTATGATACTTAGAGCTATCTGCATGTGGCTTATGATTAGATACATGTCATACACCACTAATCAGGATCTATGATATTTTGATGCGTGCTATGTTGAGTTGTGCACTTATACTTAGGCACCAGATCGATATCAGCCATAGTTTAATAACAGTAGATTGTAGCATTAGAAAAAAGGAAGGGGCACTACAAACCTATATGTAAACTTAAAAATGGGATGGACAATACTATCTATTGGTATATGACTCAACTGATTAAGGTACCTACTTCTGGTAAACCGGTACACATGCCATTTAGGGAAAAAAAATGCCAGGCTGACAATCTGTTTGCAGGTTGATGGTTTCCATCATAGTTATCATTTTCATCTTTGACATGCGGCATTATAGATCCACTATGATAACTAACATCATGGCTGGACAGTCGGAGTTTTCTTATAGAATTTGAATAAAGATAAAAGTTATAATATTTAATCTGCTAGGATGTACGTTGTTCCCCCAGAAAAAGGGATTAACAAACTAAAAACCCAATGCCACTCGAGTCTTTGCAAAACTGCAACTGTACATACTGGTATAGCAAATAGTACGTACTTTCCTATGGTGTTTGGTGCTGACATGTGCTATGTGATCATATTGCTGGTACATTTTTGCTATGCAAGGCAATAGGGATTGATAAAAGGAGTTCTAATCATTATTGGCTATTTCTACCGATGAAAATGAGGTATCTGGTTGATGTGCCCGTTTAGAGTGCAAGTTTTAAATTTATAAACACAATCTACCAATGATTCAAACGAAACACATACGAGCAAGTATACTCGTCCGTGTGTAGTAAGAGGTGATATGGTAAGCCGAGGTCATTCACAAGGATTTGTTTAGTTTTATGAAACGTGAGTTGAATATAAAATTGTGCTTTATCAATGATTCTAATAGCAAGCAAATAATGATGATGATGTAAATTCAATATATAAAAACTACACTTGCCTAGACTAGTTTGCACAATTCCCTTGATATGATTATGACAATGGTTCAAATCGATTATGATCAAATAAATTAGATGGTGTTCTAATTTGATTAGTTGATGTACTAATCTACTTGTGTTTCAACACTTTCAATCCTCGTCAAGATTTTAAGATGACAAAAACAATATTAAGTTTTGATCCAACAAGACTAACACAATTCAATCACTTGATTCGCTATCTGTTCACAAGTAATTGACAACACACTTTTAGTTTTCTAAGTTTAACCAAGTTTCCTATGAAATGGTCAATACATAAGGTAACACCCTCATAGACAAAGGTTTACAATTGATTGAATAACAATGACTCTTTCGACCTATTACACCATTAACAATCAACCAAACTTGATAACTCATTTGTTTATGAAAACATCAAAGTACAATTCTATCTTAGTATTAGCTTTTCATAGAATTAGAACCATAGAGTCATAATAAATCAATATTCATGTAACAAACATCATCTAGGCAAGTGCACAAGGCACTTAGCGACTCATGGCAAACAAAGAAATAACCACAGAAACTTGATCACTTGAAAACATGATTAAGAAGTCTTACAAAAGTTGTAATGATGATTACAAGAGTTAGGAACAATTATGAGATGATCAACAATGATTCCTTTGATGATTATGATGATGAATAAATGATGTTAGCTAACTTCTTCCTGCGTTTTCTTCCCTTGTAGCCTTCTGGAGAGAGTAAATAGATTATAAGTAGTAAATGATGGATAATAGCCTTCTCTATGATTATTTTCTCTCTAATCCAAGTATACTTATTAATAGAATGACTCCCCTTGGCTACCAAGCAATTTTCTTATGCACAAAGTGTCATTAAAATCTGGACTTGGAGTAATTATGTTGTAATGACAACCCAAATGAAGAGTTAGTTCATTAAAGATAGTCATTAAGTGTGCCCGGAGTTGCATCAACCCAAGGTTGAAGTCTCAACCTGAGGTTCAGTCCCATCCTAAGGTTTGAAGTAAGGTTGGCATGGTATTGTTGAACCTTGGGTTGAACTTGAGCCTTAGATGTATTTCTTGAACCTTTGGTTGAGGAAGCAAGCCATAATTCTTTGTATGCAACTTCTCATTCAATTCATCAACACTTGATCTTTTCTTGAGGTCGAAAATCTTTGGAATCTTTATTCTTTATCTTTGATGATCGTTCCGACGTCTTTATTATGGGTAGAATATTTCGTTGTGCATAAGCTCTTGATTTAACGAATTTTCCACATCTTTCTAGCTATTCCCTTGGACTTGATTGTACCTGGACCTGAATACATCTTTCATACCTTTTAAGCGTAAAATGTTCACAAATACAACCAAATACAATGCACAAACATAGAAATAACGCGACTAAAACATGTACAAAATGAGCGTTATCAAATCCCCCACACTTACACTTTGCTTGCCCTCAAGCAAATCTAGCTTTTACAAGTACGAGTACGAGATAATATCCATTTTTTTAAGCTTTATAAGTGAAAAGTCGAGATGTTTGACAATACCTTAATGATTCTCTTGCTTGATAACATGTTAAAACACCTCACGAAAAAGGAATGAAGTATAATTCACTCAACACTCATTTATTTAGTGGGTGAGTATATAAGAAAATAACACTCATTGCTCAGTCATGATCTAAATATTACCATAAGCTTGTACAAGAAACAAAACTCCACCGACGTGGCGTAAGCACCAAGTGTAAACATCTAAGAGGACTTTTATTCGGGTTGTAACGTTTAAGCTTCGGGTTAATAAGGGTGTGGATACGACATGGGAATATTTATGAAATTGGTTTTAAAATAAAAGCTTTACAAATAGTCAAAGTCTACAACCACTTGCTACTAGCTACGCCAACCACTATCACATGAACTTGAGAATTCATCCTTGATCGATATCATACTTTCATAGCTCATTGGCTATTTTTGTCACCATACAATTGCGATGACTTATTATATATTTTCTCTCTCTCTCTCTCTCTCTCTCTTTTTTTTTTTTTTTTTTTTTTTTTTTTTTTTTTGCTACATGTTTCGGCCATCGATCATAATTCCAATAGATCTTCCATGAGATTATCATGGAGTTTGCAACTTTCTCAAAAATTCAAGGATTTCCCACATAACAAACATCTTTCCAAGTAGCTAGTAACCAACCAAGACTTGACTATGGGTAAGGTTAACGCTAAAAGTGTAAAATATTTTTGTATTTTAATTTTTTTTTCTGGATGTAACAAAAGAAAAGAATGGCTCAGAGGGTGTACTAATGGTATCTCGCACTAAAATTAAGTGCTAACAAATGGGTCCATATGGGTGGTTAACTAACCGATGTGGCTTGCTAATATATCATTAGATGTAAAATGGAAGGCCATTTGGTTGAATCCTAAGGTTGCCTCTTATCACATGAATACACTTATATCACACAAATGTGATCTCACTGCGGTCTGGTAATGATTTGCAAGTACAAGTTCTAGAATAAATAAAATCACCGGCACACTCATAGCAAAAAGATCAAGCATAAAAAATGTATGCTATATAAGAATAGGCTCAAATCCTCACAATTTTTGGTGGAATGGGCTATAATTGTGCTAGCAATGTTATCGATCCTAAAAATGGATTGCAATGTCAATCAGGACACATCTTGAATTTTCGAAAATTACATGTTTTATTCAGTGGATTGATCTAGTTATTATAATATAAATTATCCTAAATGTGCGAAAACAACTAGATTATAAGGGCAAACAATTTAAAACTAGGCTAAAAAATATAGAAAATTAAAAATTCAGTTTCATTTTCTTATTTCCTCCCCCCACACTTAAATTTGACATTGTCCTCAATTGAAAGAATGATGAACCATAAAAATAGGGAAATGGAACATAAAAGAAATGATACTGCCTGAGCCTCGAAATCTAGATCGAGCTCCAAACGAGATATTGAGATCGAACGGTTCCATGTCTTCGAGATCAATCATCGTAACCTACAGTAATCTTCATATACAAAAACAAACAAACACACAAAATGCAAAATATTTTTTTGGATTTATTTATTATTTTTTTCATCAACGCCCCCACACTTATGGTGAAACCATTGGGGCATAAAAATAAACAAACAATTAAAAACACACGGGTTGCCTCCCGAGAAGCACTTAATTTATTAGCGAGTCATCAGCCTGACTCGATCTTTCTCACTTTCGTGGTTTATGTTTTGGATTCTTTACCGACTTCTTGGGAATATACACCACGTTTCCTTTCACTATTCCTTTTCCGGTTTTATCAATACCATGTAGCTTTGCGGTATCGCAAGTTCTAGGAAGAACATCCCAGATGAATCCTATTTCTTCAGCCCATGGTATTACTATTTTATAATCTGCTGGAAAAGGTGCCATGAATGAAATAGTAGTGTATTTTTTTTTATCGAGCAGTTCAAGTGGAATTTCCTCATTTGACATTTCATTCAGTTGCTCCTCATCATGATAAATCTTGATACGATGTCCATTAACAATGAAACTTCCATCATGTTTGTCATATAACTCGACATATCCGGATGGAAAACCATGTTTTACCACGAATGGACCAAACCATTTGGTTCTTAGTTTAGGAGCTTTGAATTTTTACTTAGAATTGAACAAAAGCACTTTGTCTCCGGCTTTGAATTCTTTCCGGATTATGAGTTTCCTATCATGATAAGCTTTTGTTTGACCTTTGTACAACTTGGAATTCTCATACGCTTGGAGTCTTAACTCATCGAGTTCATGCAATTGGAAGAATCGTTTTTCTTCAGCGATTTTGAGATCGGGGTTACATTGCCTCAACGCCCAGTATGCGCGGTGTTCAATTTCAAACGGCAAATGACAAGTTTTTCCGTATATGAGTCTATACGGAGTTGTGCCAATTGGAGTTTTATATGCCGTTCTAAACGCCCATAGAGCATCATCGAGTTTCCTTGACCAAACGGAAGGATTTTCCTTAACCGTTTTTTCAAGTATTCTTTTCAAAGCTCTATTGGTGTTTTCAACTTGACCACTGGTTTGAGGATGGTATGCTGTTGCAAAACGATGATGAACTCCATATTGTTTCATAGCTTTCTCCATTTGATGGTTACAGAAGTGAGTTCCTCTGTCTCTTATCAAAGCTTTTGGTATTCCGAATCCAGAGAAAAGCTTTTTCAGAAAATTTACAACCACTCGTGCATAATTAGTGGGTAACGCTTCCGCTTCGGCCCATTTGGATACATAGTCAATTGCAACAAGGATGTATTCAAACTTATGAGATTTAGGAAAAGGACCCATGAAGTCAATTCCCCATATATCAAAGATTTCAGAAACTTGTATGCTCTTTTGTGGCATTTCGTCTCTACGAGAAAGACTACCAGACTTTTGGCAAGCATCACAATTCTGCACAAGCGTATGAGCTTCTTTAAAAATTGTTGGCCAATAAAATCCCGTATCAAAAACTTTTTTAGCGGTTGTGGACGGACCGTAATGTCCTCCAGTTGGGCCGTGATGATATTCATCGATGTGGAGATCGTTTACTCGAGGTTTGTTCGACCTCATCTAGGATTAACACAATAATAATGAACAACAATATAGTACGCAGCGGAATAATCAAACGACTCATTATTATTGAACAAGGTTAGTCGAACGATTACAAACCCTAGGCATCCATTAGAGGACTTGATGCCTAGACACACACACCCCTTTAATGACAAAATTGTGGAAGACCTGTACATAAAAAACCTACGCCTCTAATCTCTTTATATAATAGAGATTAGGGTTACAAAGACTTTAACAATTAACATAAATAGTCCCTTATCTTTGTCTTCATAAGTTTCCTTCATCTTTCATGTTTTTGCCAATATCAACTCATATTTAATTCCTAACAATCTTCCCCTAGTTGATATGACAAAACCAATGTACGAATGAAAGATGTAGTCTTCCTCGTCTTCCCCTTAAGCCATGCATACCATCAAGGATCTTCAAGCTGCAAATCTTCAAAATATTCTTCCCCTTTTTGTACATACTCAACTAGGACAAGAAAAAGAAACATGCAACTTTGATCATCATAATCACCAACCAGTACCATACTTCCAATCGAGTCTTCTAATGTCTTAAATTACCCACCATTAAGAACACCAAAACGCTTACTTATTAAATGAACTCAAGACATAAAAATCCCAAATCTTCAGTAAGAATACCAACAAATAATCATGAAAACCTTCTCCTCGATGTAGCATATAAATGGTTAATATTAAAACAATTAAGCTTCCCCAGAAACTTATATCTTAACCATTCCTTGAATCTTCAATTTTATAAGCTGTATGTATTGAAGAAGAAAACTAATCATTACCAATTCGATGCTGAAGTAGAATAAACCAACCTTGTGTCCTATATCTTGTACTAAATACGACTTCAAATGTATCTCTTGACAATAAAAACTGAGCAGAATAACGTAACTCCTTCAAGTGTTTTGTCAATCCGTAGTCACTTGAACGAACAAACAAGTTATCGTCAAATGAGTAACAACGAATCCACTTCGCCAATAAAAATAAAAACGAGCCATAAAATTTTAAGAACCGAAAACCAAAAATCCAAAAATCTTATCACTTCTGGTGTGTGTCTTCCCCTGTGTGTGTGTTGGAACCACCAGTTCCAAATCAATAACCAATGCTTCCCCTCACTTTGAGAAGCCCATGCTCGAGCAGTACAAACCAGCAGTACAAAGTTTATAACCAGCAGTATAAACTTTTCAACCTTCAAAGCTAGCAGTACTAACTGTTGTCGAGCAGTACTAACTGTTAACCCTAGCAGTACAAACTGCTATTTATAAACCAAGAAGCAGTACTAATTTTTAAAGAGAGCAGTAGAAACTGTTAAACCAATAATTCATTCAATTAGTGATAATAACATCAGCAACTATCATTCAATCACCAATTGACATTATCCACCGTACTACTTCCAATAAAACAACTTTGTATACCGACAATAAAGTGATCAATCAGCAGTCGCTACGTCCAATCAATTTAATCGAGTTGCAAAATAAACCAATACATAACAGTAAAGTTACTGATCTGCTTTAACTCCAATCGCACACCATGTCACAACTCGTAATTCCAGGCCATTTTTCCGAACCTCGACAATTTACTATTCACGAGTTACTATTCATTTTTACTATTCACTGGCACTATTCATTCCAAAATTTTTATTTCATATTCTCGTAAGTTAAACTATTTTAATGATAACCCGAGATTTTGGCACTCGTCGGATAATTTCTGCAAGAATCACGAAACCGTGTCCAAGATTTCCCTTTAGGTTTAAACATCATTTAGGCATCCCGATATGTTCAAACAACATTACCAACAAGAGAAATATATGTTTTCCACCTTCCGTGACATTTTCATGAATTTAGGAATTTTAGGATACCCGGTTTTAAGTTTTGTGACTTTACGACTTACAGTTAGCAATTAACGGGACCAAAACCCACTCCGTATGTCAAAGATAAATATCCAACCTAAAATATCTAGATATTTTCTCAAAAATATCTAGATATTTCGAAAATATAGTGAAATTACCATTATACCCTTTCATTGAAATTACCAAAATGCCCTTGGACTATATAAAGCCTAAACTAGCTTCTTTTTCACAAAAAAATCACAAACTCATCTCTTTTGTCTCTCCATTCTCACGGCACAACAAGAACAAGAAGGAAGAACCATAAAATTTTTGAGTACAAGTAATTTACTAGTCCATTACATGATCTTTGTTAGGGTTTTGCAATAAAAACCCCAAAGTTATCATCCAAATCTCGTTAATCTTCAACTATATTGTAAGTAACTTCAAGAACATTTATTTTTCATGTTTTCCTTTCATTTGATCTATGTGATCATGTATTTTCAAGAGGTTTTAGTTAAAAATGCAAGATACCTATGTTAATGGTGCCATTTCTTTTTAAATCTATCCCTAATCACTAGATCTATAACTTTCACTAACATCCTCATGAAAACCACTATAGTTTAGGATGTTTAGGACCCCATGACCCTTTGAGAAGGTGTATGGTAGATTAAGGGTTGTTTTGAAGTTGATTGGAGTGGACTTGAACAAGTTATAAACTAGAAAATTCATTTTTAGACACTATTAGAAAGTTGCTGTCCCTAATTGCAAAACGTGGGAAACTCAGGGGCTAGGGTGTAACTTTGGACCAAAGATTTAGAAAATACATTCAAAAACGAAACTATGGCCGCCGGAATGAACAAAAACGAGTCTATAACAAAGGAGATATGATTTTTTAAAGTTAGAAGACAAAAACTATTATTTTCAGAAAATGCATGCTGATTGCCGAACTTCAAGGGACAAAACGAGGCGTTAGACGTGATCTAGGAGGGCTGAGCTACTGAAAATATGTTAGTTCATGTTATGACGAGCGCGTGGATATAAAGAACGTTGAAAACGGACTTGTAACGACCGAGATATGAATTTTTGAAAAGCCGACGAACTATACTTATTTTGACAGCATTACAACACATATATTTTCTAAGTGTAAAACTAGCAAGTCACTAAGTTCATGGCCGATTTTCTATATGATCGAGGCGCGTATGATCAAAAGTCAAATGAGTCGACATTGAGATTATGTTACAAGGATTTCAAAAACGTCAAGTTCTATTCCTAACTCTTAACGTACAATATTTTGCGACTAGTTTTGCGAGGCCGTTTGGTCATATTTTCACAAGTTATAAAAAGTGTTATTTTGCGACGAAAACATTATATTAACCGATAAAACACCAAACAAGGATCGTGGAGTACCGTTTCAACATATTTACACGAAAAGTAGTTCATAACTCGCCGAGACGTCAAAAATGTAGTTTTCGACGATAAACATTATTTTCAAAACTAACGAGTGGTATCGTTAACATACGTATTTGCATGTGTAGCATTGTATCATTGCTTACGCTAGATCATATCATTCATAATAGGTCGCGGTTAGAGACCGAGCCTCATTTTCATCTTATACATTGTGATCATTGTGCTATCATATCAGGTGAGTTTCATAGCCCCTACTTTTTACGTTTTGAACTTTTGGGGGAGATACATGCTTAAACTGCTTGCTTACATACATGATTGTGTTAAACTTATTTGCGTTATTCTTGAAAGCAACTCGCGGACCTAAGTATCTAACACTTGGGGTAGCCGTACAGTACATATCGCGGACCTAAGTATCTAACACTTGGGGTAGCCGTACAGTACATATCATGGACCTAAGTATCTAACACTTGGGGTAGCCGAACATAAGTCTCCTCGTGAGCAACATAAGTCTCCTAGTGAGCAGCATAAGGTCTACTAGTGATATAGAACGCATATCGTATATTTACATGTCTTACTCAAGCTATGTTTTAGCAGTGGGTTGTAAACACACAGGTTGCAAGTGTTGTTATGGGCGGGATTTGCAACGGAGTGGATTTACAATGCCTTTGCTGGGAAAATCTTATTTCAAATACTTTATTTGTTAAACAAACTCTATGAACTCACCAACCTCGTGTTGACACTTTAGCATGTATTTTCAGGAACTAAGCAATAGCACGCTACTGGAGGCTTTTGGCAGGGCATGGCATGGTCATAGAATACTCTGATAAAACATTTGGGACCGCTTAACTTATTTTATGGGCCAACTTCCGCACCACTTTTCATAATGTAAATTTAACACTTTTGACTTCTCAAATATATTCTAAATGATTGATGTGAAAACCGTTCTTTACACTTGTGTTATGATACCAATTGAGTTGCACCCCAGCGATGTGTAAGCTTCCGCTGGACCCGATTTTGGGGGTGTGACAGATTGGTATCAAAGCCTAGGCTATAGAGAATTGGGTAATTTTAAAACCTAAACTATAGCTACTTTTACGAAAACTTAACCCTATGACCGCCACGTGCCTGCCTGCCAAGCTGATGCCTCATTTGTGGTTTGTTGCTGACATATTTAATGAGATTTGTATCTTATTGCCAGATAGATTATACTCACTTACTCTCGTTGATTACTATAATTGTATTCCATATAAGTATGCTTACATATCATGCACGTCGCAGCGTTACACCTTTTCCTTACGTAGTTTCATCATTCGACCTCAAGCCTGATCACCTGCCTTAGTCTTTTGAACCACCCTTTACATGTGAAGGACATAGTATTATTATAACAAATCTGAGTATTCCAAAATTCATTGAACCTCGGTGGAATATAGACTGGTCATCTATATTCGACCCGGGACAGTGGGACATAGCCTGACCACCTATGTTCGACTCAGAGATGAATTTTGCAATACTGAGAGTAGTTATAATAGAATTATGTCCAGATTGATTTGATCGGTGTAAGCAATTCCATTATCGAGCCAAACTTTCAAAAGACCTCATTTCAGGATGTTGAATCCATTCTTTCTGACAACTTGTTTCCTAGCTTGATTTAGTGACAGTTCTTGTTTGATGAGTTGCGAAAATCAAGCTAAGAGTCAAGTTGTTACCCGAGCCGATTCAGTTTAATCTCATGACAGTTCTTGTTTGATGAGTTGTGAGATTATATTTGAATCGACAACCTCAAACCGATTTAGCCTAATCCCATAACAGTTCTTGTTTGATGAGTTGTGGGATTAAGTAAAAATCGGTTACCTAGAGGTCTTTTGAAGGCTACGCTCGATAATGGGAAAGTTTACCCCCATCAAACCCGACCATGAGAACGTACGTACGTAGAACGAGTGAGCTGAATTCAGGGACTGAATTCCTCTAACGGGTGGAGACTGTCACAACTCGTAATTCCAGGCCATTTTTCCGAACCTCGACAATTTACTATTCATTTTTTACTATTCATTGGCACTATTCATTCCAAAATTTTTATTTCATATTCTCGTAAGTTAAACTATTTTAATGATAACCCGAGATTTTGGCACTCGTCGGATAATTTCTGCAAGAATCACGAAACCGTGTCCGAGATTTACCTTAAGGTTTAAACATCATTTAGGCATCCCGATATGTCCAAACAACATTACCAACAAGAGAAATATATGTTTTCCACCTTCCGTGACATTTTCATGAATTTAGGAATTTTAGGATACCCGGTTTTAAGTTTTGTGACTTTACGACTTACAGTTAGCAATTAACGGGACCAAAACCCACTCCGTATGTCAAAGATAAATATCCAACCTAAAATATCTAGATATTTTCTCAAAAATATCTAGATATTTCGAAAATATAGTGAAATTACCATTATACCCTTTCATTGAAATTACCAAAATGCCCTTGGACTATATAAAGCCTAAACTAGCTTCTTTTTCACACAAAAAATCACAAACTCATCTCTTTTGTCTCTCCATTCTCACGGCACAACAAGAACAAGAAGGAAGAACCATAAAATTTTTGAGTACAAGTAATTTACTAGTCCATTACATGATCTATGTTAGGGTTTTGCAATAAAAACCCCAAAGTTATCATCCAAATCTCTTTAATCTTCAACTATATTGTAAGTAACTTCAAGAACATTTATTTTTCATGTTTTCCTTTCATTTGATCTATGTGATCATGTATTTTCAAGAGGTTTTAGTTAAAAATGCAAGATACCTATGTTAATGGTGCCATTTCTTTTTAAATCTATCCCTAATCACTAGATCTATAACTTTCACTAACATCCTCATGAAAACCACTATAGTTTAGGATGTTTAGGACCCCATGACCCTTTGAGAAGGTGTATGGTAGATTAAAGGTTGTTTTGAAGTTGATTGGAGTGGACTTAAACAAGTTATAAACTAGAAAATTCATTTTTAGACACTATTAGAAAGTTGCTGTCCCTAATTGCAAAACGTGGGAAACTCAGGGGCTAGGGTGTAACTTTGGACCAAAGATTTAGAAAATACATTCAAAAACGAAACTATGGCCGCCGGAATGAACAAAAACGAGTCTATAACGAAGGAGATATGATTTTTTAAAGTTAGAAGACAAAAACTATTATTTTCAGAAAATGCATGCAGATTGCCGAACTTCAAGGGACAAAACGAGGCCTTAGACGTGATCTAGGAGGGCTGAGCTACTGAAAATATGTTAGTTCATGTTATGACGAGCGCGTGGATATAAAGAACGTTGAAAACGGACTTGTAACGACCGAGATATGAATTTTTGAAAAGCCGACGAACTATACTTATTTTGACAGCATTACAACACATATATTTTCTAAGTGTAAAACTAGCAAGTCACTAAGTTCATGGCCGATTTTCTATATGATCGAGGCGCGTATGATCAAAAGTCAAATGAGTCGACATTGAGATTATGTTACAAGGATTTCAAAAACGTCAAGTTCTATTCCTAACTCTTAACGTACAATATTTTGCGACTAGTTTTGCGAGGCCGTTTGGTCATATTTTCACAAGTTATAAAAAGTGTTATTTTGCGACGAAAACATTATATTAACCGATAAAACACCAAACAAGGATCGTGGAGTACCGATTCAACATATTTACACGAAAAGTAGTTCATAACTCGCCGAGACGTCAAAAATGTAGTTTTCGACGATAAACATTATTTTCAAAACTAACGAGTGGTATCGTTAACATACGTATTTGTATGTGTAGCATTGTATCATTGCTTACGCTAGATCATATCATTCATAATAGGTCGCGGTTAGAGACCGAGCCTCATTTTCATCTTATACATTGTGATCATTGTGCTATCATATCAGGTGAGTTTCATAGCCCCTACTTTTTACGTTTTGAACTTTTGGGGGAGATACATGCTTAAACTGCTTGCTTACATACATGATTGTGTTAAACTTATTTGCGTTATTCTTGAAAGCAACTCGCGGACCTAAGTATCTAACACTTGGGGTAGCCGTACAGTTCATATCGCGGACCTAAGTATCTAACACTTGGGGTAGCCGTACAGTACATATCATGGACCTAAGTATCTAACACTTGGGGTAGCCGTACAGAACATATCACGGACCTAAGTATCTAACACTTGGGGTAGCCGAACATAAGTCTCCTCGTGAGCAACATAAGTCTCCTAGTGAGCAGCATAAGGTCTACTAGTGATATAGAACGCATATCGTATATTTACATGTCTTACTCAAGCTATGTTTTAGCAGTGGGTTGTAAACACACAGGTTGCAAGTGTTGTTATGGGCGGGATTTGCAACGGAGTGGATTTACAATGCCTTTGCTGGGAAAATCTTATTTCAAATACTTTATTTGTTAAAGAAACTCTATGAACTCACCAACCTCGTGTTGACACTTTAGCATGTATTTTCAGGAACTAAGTAATAGCACGCTACTAAAGGCTTTTGGCAGGGCATGGCATGGTCAAAGAAGACTCTGATAAAACATTTGGGACCGCTTAACTTATTTTATGGGCCAACTTCCGCACCACTTTTCATAATGTAAATTTAACACTTTTGACTTCTCAAATATATTCTAAATGATTGATGTGAAAACCGTTCTTTACACTTGTGTTATGATACCAATTGAGTTGCACCCCAGCGATGTGTAAGCTTCCGCTGGACCCGATTTTGGGGTCGTGACACACCGCGTGACAAACATAGTTAAAGTAATAATAGTGTGAGATTATCATGCCAAACGACGACAAAGAAAATACTCAGAACGAATCTTGGACAAAGATAAAGAATAGCACTGACCACTTTAGAAGACGTCAATCAGCAGCATTAAACACAAAGTATCCATACCTCACGTTAAACTGTTGATCACCGTCCCATGAATTTAATAGTACGATTCATGTGGCTGTGTCTTAATCAATATTAAATTGATCAAGGTACTATCATCTTTATAACCAGCGATCAATTTATTAAAAATTGAGTTCGAACAAACTGCTTCAAATCTGCTCTTCTTCGACAACGAACAACCTTGTAGATCCTAGATATCAAGAGCAACCTATCTCTGATACCACTTGTGGAGATCGTTTGCTCGAGGTTTGTTAGACGTCATCTAGGATTAACATAATAATAATGAACAACAATATAGTACGCAGCGGAATAATCAAACGACTCATTATTATTGAACAAGGTTAGTCGAATGATTACAAACCCTAGGCATCCATTAGAGGACTTGATGCCTAGACACACACACCCCTTTAATGACAAAATTGTGGAAGACCTGTACATAAAAAACCTACGCCTCTAATCTCTTTATATAATAGAGATTAGGGTTACAAAGACTTTAACAATTAACATAAATAGTCCCTTATCTTTGTCTTCATAAGTTTGCTTCATCTTTCATGTTTTTGCCAATATCAACTCATATTTAATTCCTAACAATCTTCCCCTAGTTGATATGACAAAACCAATGTACGAATGAAAGATGTAGTCTTCCTCATCTTCCCCTTAAGCCATGCATACCATCAAGGATCTTCAAGCTGCAAATCTTCAAAATATTCTTCCCCTTTTTGTACATACTCAACTAGGACAAGAAAAAGAAACATGCAACTTTGATCATCATAATCACCAACCAGTACCATACTTCCAATCGAGTCTTCTAATGTCTTAAATTACCCACCATTAAGAACACCAAAACGCTTACTTATTAAATGAACTCAAGACATAAAAATCCCAAATCTTCAGTAAGAATACCAACAAATAATCATGAAAACCTTCTCCTCGATGTAGCATATAAATGGTTAATATTAAAACAATTAAGCTTCCCCTGAAACTTATATCTTAACCATTCCTTGAATCTTCAATTTTATAAGCTGTATGTATTGAAGAAGAAAACTAATCATTACCAATTCGATGCTGAAGTAGAATAAACCAACCTTGTGTCCTATATCTTGTACTAAATACGACTTCGAATGTATCTCTTGACAATAAAAACTGAGCAGAATAACGTAACTCCTTCAAGTGTTTTGTCAATCCGTAGTCACTTGAACGAACAAACAAGTTATCGTCAAATGAGTAACAACGAATCCACTTCGCCAATAAAAATAAAAACGAGCCATAAAATTTTAAGAACCGAAAACCAAAAATCCAAAAATCTTATCACTTCTGGTGTGTGACTTCCCCTGTGTGTGTGTTGGAACCACCAGTTCCAAATCAATAACCAATGCTTCCCCTCACTTTGAGAAGCCCATGCTCGAGCAGTACAAACCAGCAGTACAAAGTTTATAACCATCAGTATAATCTTTTCAACCTTCAAAGCTAGCAGTACTAACCGTTGTCGAGTAGTACTAACTGTTAACCCTAGCAGTACAAACTGCTATTTATAAACCAAGAAGCAGTACTAATTTTTAAAGAGAGCAGTAGAAACTGTTAAACCAATAATTCATTCAATTAGTGATAATAACATCAGCAACTATCATTCAATGACCAATTGACATTATCCACCGTACTACTTCCAATAAAACAACTTTGTATACCGACAATAAAGTGATCAATCAGCAGTCGCTACGTCCAATCAATTTAATCGAGTTGCAAAATAAACCAATACGTAACAGTAAAGTTACTGATCTGCTTTAACTCCAATCGCACACCACGTGACAAACATAGTTAAAGTAATAATATTGTGAGATTATCATGCCAAAAGACGACAAAGACAATACTCAGAACAAATCTTGGACAAAGATAAAGAATAGCACTGACCACTTTAGAAGATGTCAATCAGCAGCATTAAACACAAAGTATCCATACCTCACGTTAAACTGTTGATCACCGTCCTATGAATTTAATAGTACGATTCATGTGTCTGTGTCTTAATCAATATTAAATTGATCAAGGTACTATCATCTTTATAACCAGCGATCAATTTATTAAAAATTGAGTTCGAACAAACTGCTTCAAATCTGCTCTTCTTCGACAACGAACAACCTTGTAGATCCTAGATATCAAGAGCAACCTATCTCTGATACCACTTGTGGAGATCGTTTTCTTGAGGTTTGTTAGACGTCATCTAGGATTAACATAATAATAATGAACAACAATATAGTACGCAGCGGAATAATCAAATGACTCATTATTATTGAACAAGGTTAGTCGAACGATTACAAACCCTAGGCATCCATTAAAGGACTTGATGCCTAGACACACACACCCCTTTAATGACAACATTGTGGAAGACATGTACATAAAAGACCTACGCCTCTAATCTCTTTATATAATAGAGATTAGGGTTACAAAGACTTTAACAATTAACATATATAGTCCCTCATCTTTGTCTTCATAAGTTTCCTTCATCTTTCATGTTTTTGTCAATATCAACTCATATTTAATTCCTAACAATCGATAATTCTTCGGGTCTCTGAACCGTACCCACATCTTCTAATTATCCCATCGGGATACATTTTAAATAGAAACAGTTCCTCCCAAAAATTGTGTTTAAGGTCTGCAAAAAATTTACTACGCTGAGCATAGGTTAGACCTTTTTGTAACACTCCTCCGACTAAATAATTTGCAAAATCTGCAAACCATGGAACTTCTTCGTTTTCAATTCCCATAAGAGTTTCGTCGGGAAAATTATCATCAATCTCATCTTCAACGAATTCATCTAAATTAGGATTTTCTAATCGAGACAAATGATCTCCTGCAACATTTTCCGCACCTTTCTTATTTTGGATTTCTATGTCAAATTCTTGAAGCAATAAAATCCATCGGATAAGACGTGGTTTGGCATCTTGTTTGGCAAACAGATATTTAAGAGCTGAATGATTGGTGAATACAATTGTCTTTGACAAAACGAGATAAGAACGAAACTTGCCAAACGCAAAAACTACAGCCAAAAGTTCTTTTTCAGTGACCGTGTAGTTTTGTTTAGCACTATTCAAGGTTTTGCTAGCAAAGTAAATAGGACGAAAATGTTTTCCATCACGTTGTCCTAATACTGCTCCAACGGAAAAATCACTTGCATCACACATAAGTTCAAATGGCAGCGACCAATCTGGTGAAACCACAATCGGTGCATTTGTTAACTTATTTTTGAGCATTTAGAATCCCTTGATGCATTCTTCAATGAAATCAAAAACTGAATCTTTCTCGAGAAGCTTCGTCATAGGACGAGATATTTTCAAAAAATCTTTGATGAATCTGCGGTAGAATCCCGCATGTCCCAAGAAACTCCTAACGCCTTTGACGTTAGTCGGGGGTGGTAACTTAGCAATAGCATCTATTTTTTCTTTAACCACTTCGATTCCCTTGCTAGAAATCTTGTGACCAAGCACAATGCCTTCTGTCACCATAAAGTGACATTTTTCCCAGTTTAGCACGAGATGAGCGGTTTTGCATCTTTCAAGCATTTTATCAAGATTGGAAAGGCACGACTCGAATGAGTCTCCAAATACCGAGAAATCATCCATGAAAACTTCCATGGAGGTTTCAAGCATATCTTGAAAAATAGCAATCATGCATCTTTGAAATGTTGCTGGTGCGTTGCAAAGACCAAAAGGCACACGCCTATACGCATATGTGCCAAAAGGACACGTAAATGTGGTCTTTTCTTGATCAGCTGGATCAATTGGAATTTGGAAATAACCGGAAAATTCATTGAGAAAACAAAATAATTTGTTCCCCGCAAGTCTTTCCAACATTTGATCCATGAACGGTAAAGGAAAATGATCCTTCCTGGTGGCGTCATTTAATTTGCGATAATCAATGCATACTCGCCAACCAGTTATGGTTCTAGTCAGAACAAGTTCGTTACGTTCATTAGTTACAACGGTTGTTCCTCCTTTCTTTGGAACACAGTGAACAGGACTCACCCATGAACTATCCTCAATGGGGTAAATAATACCAGCATCAAGAAGTTTGATTATTTCCTTCTTAACAACTTCCTTCATGTTTGGGTTGAGTCTTCGTTGTCTTTGAACAACGGGTTAGGAATCATTTTCGAAATTGATTTTGTGTTTGCAAAAGTTTGGACTTATTCCACGAATGTCAGAAGTTTTCCAAGCGAAAGCTTCTTTATGATTTTTGAGCACAGAAACAAGACGTTCTTTTTCATCGGGTTTGAGTGCTGAAGATATGATAACCGGAAGAAGAGATTTTTCTTCCAAGAATGCATATTCCAGATGATCGGGAAGAGGTTTCAAGACGAGATCCGTCGGTGGATCTTTAATTGAGGTTTTGATTCTCATTTCATCATTGAATTCCAACTCCTCAAAGTTGTTTGTTTCTTCCTCAGAAATTTCTTCGGTGTCTATCTGCATAAATTCAGTGAATTCTCTGCCGAGATCTTCATCGCTTATTTGTCCAGATGGTTTATGAGTCTTAATTCTTTCATCAAGCAACTCATCGAATGTTTCCTTTGTAATTTCATCGATAACATCAATGCTATAACAAGTGTCATCATTTGCATGAGAATATTTCATGGCTTGATTAATTGAAAAAGAGATTCTTTCATCTCCAACTCCAAGATTGAGTTCTTTGTTTTTGACTCGAATGATAGCATCGACGGTATTTAGAAAAGGTCTTCCTAAGATCAATGGAACTTTGCTATCTTCCTCCATCTCGAGGATCACAAAATCAATGGGAAAAATGAATTGCCCAACTTGAACAAGCATGTTTTCAGCTACTCCAACAGGATATTGGATAGTATGATTTGCTAAACGTATATTCATTCTTGTGGGTTTCAAGGTATCGATCGAAAGCTTCGCATACAATGAGTATGGCATAAGAATGATACTTGCATCGAGATCGACTAAAGCATCACAAGTAATTGAATTTCCCAAAGTACACGGGATGAGATAACTTCCAGGATCACCGAGTTTTTTCGGTAGTTTGTTTTCAACAATGGCTGAGCAATCTTCATTCAAGAAGGTAGCGAAAATATTTTCCATTTTTCTTTTGTTGCTCACAAGTTCTTTCAAAAACTTCCCATAATTGGGCATACCAGCTAGGACATCAACAAGAGGAACGTTGATCCTAACTTCTTTGATTAAATCAATGAACTTGCCATATTGTTCTTCCTTCTTTTCTTTCCTCAAACGTTGAGGATATGGAATTCTTGGTTTATATGCTTTGAGCTGAGGAGTGGGTTTAACGACTGGTGTAGGAATTGGTTTGTTATCTTTTGGTTCTTCTTCTGCTTCATCCTCACTATCATCATGAACGATAGTGGTTGTTTGGGTTGGGTTTGGTGGTGGTTCATAAGATAGACCACTACGAGTATATACAACATTTACATGCTCGTTTCTCATTTGAGGTGGACGATAAGATCCAGATGATGATGGTTTTGGGTTGGATTGAGTATTGCTTGTCAAAGTACCCGATGGTCTTGCAGCAAATTGATCAGAAAGACGACCAAATTTGGTTTCAAGGTCTTGGATAGAAGGTTGATGATTCTTTTGACCTTGTTCGACTTCGCTTTTAAGCATGAAGAACTGATTTTTTATAAATTCATTCGTTTGTTTTTAAGCATGCACGAATTCACGCATGGTTTTTTCAAATTCAGATTCTTCATTTTTTGTTTCACGTGTTTGTGATGATGAACGGTTATCATCACGAGACGATGTTTGACGGTTGTTGTCACGAGGTTGGGAACTACGATTATCATCCCTCGGTGGACGATCTTGCCAATCTCTAGAATTTCTACCGTAGTAGTTTACACGATATCCTCCTCCTCGATATCCCCCATAAACATAATTGGCTTCGGCTTCGGGACCTCCCATGGGTTTGTCATCACACTCGGATGATGAATGGTTTCCACCACAATAGTTGCAACCATCGCGCATTTCTTTGATTTCTTGTTGGATACTTTGGAATTTAGAATCGATTTTGGTGGTGAGATCTTTCATCATGTCCATGATTTTGGAATTTTCATTCGTTCCTTTGGCGAATGCAACGGTTTTTCGTTCAAGTTTGGTTTTGGCATCCTTAGACCAATCGAGCTTAAGTAGTACACGGTCTTCTAGTAAAGTGTAAGCTTCGTTAGGGGTCTTATAAAGGAATATTCCTCTGGCATCAAGGATACCTTGAGTTGTGTCATCGAGACCATGGTAAAAGATTTGAATGATATTACCACGAGACAAACCATGCCCATGACTACTTCGGAGCATGTTTTTCATTCGAAGCCAAGCTTCGACAAGATTTTCTCCTTCCTTTTGAGTAAAACTACGAATTTCACCTAAGAGACGATCAAACATGGCCGGGGGAAAGAAACGTCCAACAAATGCTTCTCTCATTTGGTCCCAAGTTGTGATCACTCCGGGGCTAAATTCGTTATACCAAATTTTCGCTTCTCCGGTGAGAGACGATGGAAAGAGTTTGAGGCGAATTGCATTTGCATTGGTATTTCCATAACGAAACATGTCACAAATTTCAAGAAAATCGGCGATATGTTTGTGTGGATCGGATTTAACTAGACCATCAAATTGATTGTCTTTAATCATCGAAAGATGATGACCTTTGATAGTAAAGTTTTCTCCAAGATTAACGGGAACAATGGCGGTCGCGGGTGTAGGAGCTACAACCCTATTTGTATCCCACATGGGTTGATCGTCGGCCATTGGAAATGGTAATTCAGGAAAAAGGTTAACGATTGGGTGAACTTCAGAGAGATTATCAAATGGTGGGTTAACGTTTTTTGTTATTCTTTGGTTTGGTGGAACAAATGGGGTTCTCTTTTTGCGAAATAAACTTTCGGGATTAGACAATGGTGTACTTAATTCTTCGCTTGAAGAGCGAGTGGTCATACACGAGAGAAACGAGCCAATCGAAAAAGATTAAAAACTAAAAAGAAAAATATATATTTTTTATATATGCACAGTAACCGGCGGTTTGGAGATGAACCGGGCGGTTGGGGTGGGACTGGTTCACAGAAGACAATGAACCGGATCGGTTGGAATTTCAACCGGACGGCTGAGGTTGACTGGGTTTTATCGAGAGTTTGAACCGGGTCGGTTCAATAATGGACCGGCAGTTCAGTTGAACTGGGTCGACAGAAGTGAATGAACCGGGGCGGTTCTGTTTGAACCGGCGGTTTGGTGGTTAAAAAGTTTTTTCGAGAGTCTGAACCGCAGCGGTTCGGATTTGAACCGGCGGTTTGGACTTTTTTTGGATTTACCGAGAGTTTGAACCGCGATTTCCTGGATGAAATTTTCAAAGAACTTTTAAAGGAAAAGCTTAGGAACAAGAACAAAACACAAAAATTATAAACAAAAACTCACAAAAACGTGATCAAATCCCTGGCAACGGCGCCAAAAACTTGATGTGCCCGTTTAGAGTGCAAGTTTTAAATTTATAAACACGATCTACAAATGATTCAAACGAAACACATACAAGCAAGTATACTCGTCCGTGTGTAGTAAGAGGTGATATGGTAAGCCGAGGTCGTTCACAAGGATTTGTTTAGTTTTATGAAACGTGAGTTGAATATAAAATTGTGCTTTATCAATGATTCTAATAGCAAGCAAATAGTGATGATGATGTAAATTCAATATATAAAAACTACACTTGCCTAGACTAGTTTGCACAATTCCCTTGATATGATTATTACAATGGTTCAAATCGATTATGATCAAATAAATTAGATGGTGTTCTAATTTGATTAGTTGATGTACTAATCTACTTGTTTTTTAACACTTTCAATCCTTGTCAAGATTTTAAGATGAAAAAAACAATATTAAGTTTTGATCCAACAAGACTAACACAATTCAATCACTTGATTCGCTATCGTTTCACAAGTAATTGACAACACACTTTTAGTTTTCTAAGTTTAACAAGTTTCCTATGAAATGGTCAATACATAAGGTAACACCATCATAGACAAAGGTTTACAATTGATTGAATAACAAAGACTCTTTCGACCTATTAAACCATTAAAAATCAACCAAACTTGATAACTCTTTTTTTTAATGAAAACTTCAAAGTACAATTCGATCTAAGTATTATCTTTTCATAGAATTAGAACCATAGAGTCATAATAAATCAATATTCATGTAACAAACATCATCTAGGCAAGTGCACAAGGCACTTAGCGACTCATGGCAAACAAAGAAATAACCACAGAAACTTGATCACTTGAAAACATGATTAAGAAGTCTTACAAAAGTTGTAATGATGATTACAAGAGTTAGGAACAATTATGAGATGATCAACAATGATTCCTTTGATGATTATGATGATGAATAAATGATGTAAGCTAACTTCTTCCTGCGTTTTCTTCCCTTGTAGCCTTCTTGAGAGAGTAAATTGATTATAAGTAGTAGATGATGGATAATAGCCTTTTCTATGATTATTTTCTCTCTAATCCAAGTATACTTATTAATGGAATGACTCCCCTTGGCCTCCAAGCAATTTTCTTGTGCACAAAGTGTCATTAAAATCTGAACTTGGAGTAATTATGTTGTAATGACAACCCACATGAAGAGTTAGTTCATCAAAGATAGTCATTAAGTGTGCCCAGAGTTGCATCAACCCAAGGTTGAAGTCTCAACCTGAGGTTCAGTCCCAGCCCAAGGTTTGATGTAAGGTTGGAATGGTATTGTTGAACCTTGGGTTGAACTTGAGCCTTAGATGTATTTCTTGAACCTTTGGTTGAGGAAGCAAGCCATAATTCTTTGTATGCAACTTCTCATTCAATTCATCAACACTTGATCTTTTCTTGAGCTCGGAAATCTTTGGAATCTTGATTCTTTATATTTGATGATCGTTCCGACGTCTTTATTGTGGGTAGAATATTTCGTTGTGCATAAGCTCTTGATTTAACGACTTTTCCACATCTTTCTAGCTATTCCCTTGGACTTGATTGTACCTGGACCTGAATACATCTTTCATACATTTTAAGCGTAAAATGTTCACAAATACAACAAAATACAATGCACAAACATAGACATAACGCGACTAAAACATGTACAAAATGAGCGTTATCACTGGTATAGAAAATATACATTTAGTACAAGTTAAAACAATGTGCACGTTCATTGACTACGCAGAATAAGTGGATCAGGTCAAATTTGGATCTGACCGATACTTGGTTCCTTAGAAGATCCAATACTATAGGTTAACTTTTTGGATTTATTTAGATGTCATACTTTTACATTAGGTATGGCATTGTAAAGCTAAATCATTCTTGAGGATTATCATTGAGCATACCTTACTTAGAATAAAGCAAACTACAAAGTTAATCATTACTATATGTTCATGAATGTCGAAAGCCATGTATATTCAGCAAGTAAAAGCATGATTATATGTAAACAGTTCCGTGGCTATGGGTAATTGGTATTCTATTTGCTTAGCAATTATTTTTGCTTATGAGGATGAATACACCATTTTACTTAATTTTATAAAGTGGCCTTATCATTGGATAAGCCTATGTTATTGTTAATGCGTGTTGATTTGTATGATGAACTTTTGTTCTCCACTTACTTGCTAGCTGTATATGCATCTTCATTTAGTATAATTTTGGCAGCATCTTTTATAAACTAAAAAAAAAATATGTGAACAACTAAATAGTTGCAAAACCGACTATTATACACTTATTAAATTAGCCGAGTTAGGTACGGATCAAATGGGTTGAAAAATGACATATGGCTAATTCTGGGAAAAGGGCAGTTTGAAAGTGGAAACAGGTTAAGAACGAGTTATGTAGTGTGGCCTATATAGGTTTTTATGTCGTGCTTGAGTTTATATGTTTCTCATAAACACTTACGCTTCCTAGCTTACAATCATCTAATTACATTTGACCAGTTTAGTCTCTTGCTTTTGCATGTGAAACAATAGTTCCTTCGAACTTTGTATGTGAAAACCATGATTATGAACATTTAGGTAATTTTCTTCTTTTTTCGGTTGTGCTTTCGTTTTGACTTCTGTGGTCAAAGATGATAATTTCAATTTTATAATTGATACAATTACATACAGCCATACAGGTTTCTCTAAAAGTTTAATACATGCATTTGTAATTTTGAAAGTATTATAGAAATACAAAAACATTGTTGTTGAATAGATACAAGCTTCATGCCAATTTTAATTAAAGCTACCTCTTGGTAATTTGGTTAGTTGATAAGTTGATATATTACAAGAATCCGCATGATCAAAGATTAAAAGGTTCGGGATTTTACTTATTCATTCATTTTAAAGACCCTATAAAGCTAAAAAAAACTATAGCTAAAAAATAATTGCAAAGAAGATTTCCAAGACCCTATAAAGCTAAAAAAAACTATAGCAGAAGCAACGTCAAAAGGATAGTGTTGCTGAGATCATGTCTGAGTTGAAGGTCATACCAGATTTGAGTTAATAAAAGGGCTATGAATATCCATATATCATGTGGCTCATTGGTTTCTTTGTTTGCAGAATGCAATACATGAAGAGTGTTATCATGATGCTTTAAAGTTGTGTAAAAATACCGGAAATGGTCTGGTAATATTATTAATACTCCTATACAGAGGTGATAAGTGTTGTATATTATTCAACGTGGGTCAAGTAAAAAAATAGTTAGAAAGGCAACGGGTTAGGTGAGCCAAATAGGTTGAAAGGTGAGCCAAATAGGTTGAAATGTGAAAAAATATTTTTCTAAAAATGTTTACAAACTCTATTCACTTTGCATTAAGTGAAACCACTTGCTCAACAGCTTGTGCAAATAAAGAATAGAAACTAAATTGTTTGTGGGTCAACGAGACCTGACCCGTTTCAACCCGTACTAATAATTTGTCCCCAGCCTGACCATCTTGGTAATGTATTATTACTTAATACTTGGTGGGTGGGTTACTCAAAAGATTCAGATGATCCGTTTGGCAGACTCATACGCATAACACCAGATGTAGGCATATTTATTGGCAAAAGTTATAACCCAAGGTATAGTTATAAACTAAAGATGATAATGACAACACCATATTTTTCTGCCTATGGTTTACTTAATAGTCCAACCATATATTTTCATTACAGAAAATTGGTGTCTGCATCTCCTGGAACTCCGTTGTTTTATTTTTTTGTCTTCAAAGAGAATGATGAAACGCTCACGATGCAGGTAACTTACAGTTCATTATTTATCATGATTGAAAAGATGAATCTTGGATTAGTGCTCTTACATTATAATGTTTTGGCTCAAGCAGACCTGGTTTAAATTGAACATCCTGGAACATAGTGTTTCTAGTAAACGCGGCCCAAACGAAAAAATTGCATTTTGGAACTATTAAATGTTTAGGAAGATAGTGCTTCGGGTCAATTAAATTGCATGTAATGACCTGAGCCTGTTTTGATTGCGTGCCTGCCTTTTTAGCCACCCAATTCTTTTGTAAATATTATCAGTTGGTTTATGTATAGGCCTTTATATTGGTGTATTTGGCCCATATGGTACTGAGGTGGTACAGTTAAAGCGCAAATATGGCAACTGGAGTGATGTGAATGACGTTGAGTTCTTTGAGTATGTTGAAGCTGTATGGTGACAGGTGATTTGAACGTTCCTACTGGCCAGGTTAGTGGCTTTTCAACTTTTGTGTTTAGTCTCAAGTCTCAACAACTTTGTATATACTAGATTTTGTGTAACAGACCTTACTGTCTTTATTTCAAGTTATGTGGATGCAGTAGCTAATAAAGAGAACCAAATGCAAGTGGTACTTAAGAAGAACTTTGGCGAAGAGGCGGTGATATGACTACACTTTATGGACATAATGTTGACATTGTCATTGGATTGAAGTTTAACCAAAGTTTTTGAAAAAGTGAGTTTGATTATATATATGTTTTATTACAATCAGAATCAATGATCAAAACATTATTTTCTAGCTTGTAAGTGACACTGAGCAGCAAGCTATAGTGGAGGTTGCGAGTCAGTTCAGTTTGGTACTTGGCCTTTAAGTGATAAACAAGAATTCATATTTCACTTTGGATAGTTTATAGGATTTTATAGGTTTGGCCATAGTTGTTAAGATCCCGATCCCGATCTTAAGATCTTATGATTTTACGATTTTACGAAGCAAAAACGATCCGGATCCTACGTAGGATCTTAACAAGCTTAAGATCTTATAAGATCCCGATCTTGACCATAGGATCTTAAGATCTACTCCGATCCGATCTTACTTTTCTCGAACCACAAACTAAAAAACTACAAATTTATGGTTTATGTTTTTATATAATTTAAAAAACAGCAAATGATTCTTCTTAAACATTTCATATTCATAATTTAGAACAACATTCTCATAAAATATTCTTATAATTTCATGTTTATAATATATAATAATTTATATATTTGAATAATATTACAAAGATCATTAAAAAATAGCATTATAGTAGGATCTTAGGATCCCGATCCGATCTTACGATCACGATCTTGCAAAGACGGAAACGATCCTAGGTAGGATCCCGATCTTGAAAACCTTGGGTTTAGCTTTTGTATACTTGAAAGTGTACTCTGTTTTGTATGATGTATATTTGATTTGATATTTTGTATTTCAGAAGTGTTAAATCATGTTTTATATCTTCTAGGTATATATTGTTTCAAAATCCTCACTCATAAAATTGTGAGGAATTGTTTTAAAATCATCACACTTAAAATGTGTAGAATTAAAAACTCAATTAAAGGTGTTAAGAATTATGGATCGTCACATTTAGAAGTATGAAGAACTGTTTCAAATTCTCACACACTTAAAACTGTGAGGAATTGTTTTAAAATTTTCACACTTATTTGCTTTTTAATAGATAAAAATATATTAGTCAAACCCGTGCGTGCATGGGCTTTATAACTAATTAGTACGTTATCACAAACGCTAAAAATACCGTTTAGTTTTATTAGTTAAGAAAAGATAACATGGTTAACTTAGTTACGTTATTTGAGTTTTTAATGTAATTACTTTATATTTTTTCTTAAAACTACTATACAACTTTTTTGAAAGTAAAATTACTTTCAAATGCTACAACAAAATATTGTGCATGTATAAAGAGCATAATTATAATAAAAAGTACTTATTATCTTAGTTAAAAAAGGTCTTTTGGTTCAGCGGTATGTGAGTTGCCCGATAACCTAAAGGTTGTGGGTACAAGTCTCGTTGGAGACATGTGTGAGATCGAATTTATGAGATATGTGGTGTAGGTTGTAAACAATTGCCGTTTAAAAAAAGATAATAGTTATGAAATATTAATGAAGAGCATTGTTTACAATCCACCTCCAAATGTTACACCCAAATCGCCTTAGCCTTACTTGTATGCACTCATCTTTAGTCATTATTGTTACAACATTTATGTAAACCCTTAGTTAATTGTTTAGTTGATTACATGGTTGCTAAGTCGAGTCATATATTGTAAATACAGTTTTGGGACGATTTGGACTCATGGGTTTAGTACTATTTGATATGGAGTAATGGGAAAGAAAGTCAAAATTATTACCCCCAAATGTACGTTAATGTTTAAGTACTCCACGTGTTTTGAATCTCTTAATTCGGGTCATTAGTTAGTTTTAATTATTTAAAAGTTCAAGTATAGGGATGCAACTATAAATCCCTTTTGTATGAATGTATAATTTGTGGATGGTAGGGAAAGAGTGTATGAAAAAAAATCGAAAAAAGTGACAAAAAAAAAAAAAAAAAAAAAAAAAAAAAAAAAACGTACGGACTACCATCCCACCTTTTTGCCTTTGTTGAAGTCAAGAAAGAGTCAAGAAAAATATAAAAAAGAGTTAGAGTTAGTGAGTCGAGTCTTGGCTTAGCAACGCCATCTTTTACATGTGATTGACTTAGATAATTGACTTGCCACCAGTAAAAATCCTTATATCCACAAAACCGTATTTTCCATACCCTTACACCTAACGTTACAATCCTTATGCCAAAGCGGTGGAGGTTTGATCCGCTATCAAGCTTATGGTAATACTAGTACAAATCTGGGATTTCATCACACATGCTGTTTTTTGAACGGCCACACAGTCAGATATTTATGTGACTAAATGTACCAGAATAAAATAAACAGCCACACTTGAACTCATTTTGTGTGACCATTTAGGAATTTCATTGTCACACATTCGAATATTTATGTGACTAGAGGTAACTGGTGATTTTTTGTCGATTATTTAGTCACTTATAATTTGGGACGTATGACAGACACAAATAAATTTGAAACATTAGTCACACTATATATATACATATGTGACAAATATATGTCACACAATTGAACAGTGTGACCAAAATCCATATATGGTCACATGAAGTAATTGTGTATGTGGCTAAATCATATAGTCAAGTTTGTCACACATTATTTAAAAGTGACTGCTATTTTTTGTTGAATATTTAGCCACATATGAATTTGAAATGTGTGTCTAAAGTTTAGTGTGGGTTTGCTCTCCAAAACCTAATGTGTATAGTCACATTTAATTGTAGCACGATCATGTGACTATAGGCTTTACAATAGTCACACCATATCACAAATGTGTATCTAAATTATGTTTATGGCCACATTATAAGGGTATTATATGTGACCAATACATTCAAAATAGTCACATTGTGAAATATTCAAAATAGTCACATTGTGAAATATTCATGTGACCATTATTTATAGCAAAATGAGAACTCAGTTATCATTAACCTTGATATTAGTCACATTGAGTGTTTGTGTGACTAAATTCAAGATGTTATATATGGTCACATGAAGTATTTACTTAGGTGTCTAAATCATAGAGTCATATTTTGTCACACATTATTTAAGTGTAGTCACAATTCGATACATATGGTCACACATTTCTGATAACTTATGTAATTTTGAGGGGTTAGATATGGGATTTTATAGTCTATTTAGTTTGAGTCTAATTTGATATTCACTGAATTGAGTTCAGACTATTAGTCGTGACTCTTCATTTGCCCCATTACAATGCTGGGATTGTTATGGGTGCATATATAAATATACTTGTATCTGCTTGATATAAATATAATTGTATGTGACTAAATACCCAAAACAAACATGCTTTGCGTGACTAAATATTTCAAAAGGCCACACAAAAATAAAATTCATGTGACCATTGGATGATCAATAGTCACACAAAATACACATTTCTTCATTTTAAATAGCATATGGTCACACTTATTAACACTTTTGGTCACTTTATCCAGTAAATATGGTCACGTATCTTAATATGTGTGTTTAAAGTTTAGTTTATGTTAGCTTGCCAAAAGCTAATGTGTATAGTCACATTTTCTTCTAGAACAATCATGTGACTATATGCCTTTACAATAACCACAACATATCACAAATGTGTGACTAAATTATGTTAATAAAAAATAACAAGAAAATAAAAAAGGATGTTACACCCCAGCGAGAATCGAACCCGCAACCTCCCTTATGGAAGTCAAGCAGGTTACTTTCTTTCCAGAAAAACCTATTCGTTAATGTAATGCATTTCCTTTTTAATATAGTAGTTTAAGCTTCAATGTTTTTGGCTACACTAGTACGAAATTGGGATTTCGTCACACATGTTGTTTTTTGAACGGCCACACAATAACTTTTTTATGTGACTAAATGTACCAGAATAAAAGAAACAGCCACACTTGATCTGATTTGTGTGACCATTTCGGAATTACATCTGAGGCTACAGCCACACAATTGAATATTTTCGTGACTATAGTTATCTGGTATTTTTTTTTTTGATTATTTAGTCACTTATAATTTGGGACGTGTGACGGATACAAATAAGTTTGAAACATTAGTCACACTATATATATACATATGTGACAAATATATGTCACACAATTTAACTGTGTGACCAAAATCCATATATGGTCACATGAAGTAATTGTGTATGTGGCTAAATCATATACTCAAGTTTGTCACACATTATTTAAATGTGACTGTTAGTTTTTGTTGAAAATTTAGCCACATATGAATTTGAAATGTGTGACAACTGAAAAGTAAGTTTGAAGCATTAGTCACGATATGCATTTAAAAGTGACAAATATATGTCACACACTTCAACAGTGTGACGAAATGTCATGTATGGTCACACTAAGCCATAGGCATACATGATTAAGTGTAACCAAAATTCGATACATATGGTCACGTAAGTTAATATGTGTGTCTAAAGTTTAGTTTGTGTTTGCCTGCCAAATCCTAATGTGTATGGTCACATTTAATTGTAGCACAATCATGTGACTATAGGATATACAATAGTCACACTATACCACAAATGTGTATCTAAATTATGTTTATGGCCACATTATAAGGGTATTATATGTGACCAATACATTGAAAATAGTCACACTATGAAATATTCATGTGACTATAGTAAAAAATTTTAAAATCTCAATGTTTTGGCTCCATTGTAAGCATTTATGTTGTCTTTAATCCTATCTAGTTGTTCAACAACCACATTAATTCTTCCATATTATATCCTTTTTTTCTGCATTATATAATACCCCAGTTATCATCTACTCTTTATCATATCAATTGCTTTTCACCATGGATGCACAAAATGGTTGTCAAATGGTCTGCATTGACTGTTGGGTTGAAAGTGAAAACATGGCTGGATTGACCTTTTTTGCAAGGCGTCCCCCTTATATGGATTTCATGTGGTATGTTTGTCCAGTGTGCTTTGAAAGAAGGGGAACCCCATCTTATACTGGTAGAGGTGGTGTTACAAGGGAAACCACAACCACAATAGATAGTAGTGGATATGTAATTGGCTTACATATTAATGCATCTACAAGAGTTGGTGCTTACTTGGGCAGTGGTGACGAAGAAACTGAACCAACTGCAACTCAAATAGCAAGTGGAGTATGCCCAAGTCAAGCACCAAGTGAGGAACCTGCTACTCAAAAACCAAGTGAAGAATCTGCAAGTCAAACACCTAATGAAGAACCTCCAACTCATAAAACAAGTGATTCACCTGCTAGTCAATTAACCAAGTGAATCACCTGCATGAAATGCTATGTTGTTTTTCAGTGTAAATGTAATTTAACTGATATGATGTATAATTAATATTTTATTAACAATGCAGTATGGTTACTACTTTTTTTTGTATGTGTTGACTTTATAAGTCAAACTGGGTTATTCCAAACACTCAACAATGTGTTTTTCAACTATACATGTTTATCTCGTAAGCAGTACTAACTATACATTCTAGCAGCCTTAACTCTAACTCTAGCAGTCTTAATTCTATTTTTTGTCCTTGGGTCCTAGATACTTTCCCATCTTCCTGGGCAGTTGATATGCCATGTCATCATAAGTAAACTGAAGCTGGAGTCTTTTCTTCCCACGCAACATCTGATGTAGAATGTCTTTGAACAATTTTAAAGGGTAATCCTTTTCTACAAGCATGTAGATCACCAACTCATTTACAGTTAAAGAATGTACTCTACATCCTTGAAAAAGTTTCCATTCTTTAACAGTATTGTGCTTTAGTCTTCTCCAATATTCATCCTCATGATTTGGTTCAAACATTACCTTCAAGTAATTCCATACTTCTCTATCATAAGCTTGTTCTGGTGTTTTATTACCAAATCTTTCTTTGAGTAATTTCCATAGAGCTATCATATCTTCTCTATCAAAATTATAAACCATGTGAAGAAAGCTTACAAACCTTCTAGAAGAACCATCATGCCTCTTAATATCATAATAAACTATTTTCCCATGAGATCCGGACTTATAATCAACAATGGGTTGTTTAACACTTAAAGGTTATGCATCCATGGCTTCTCTTTCAGGGTTTCCTACAGAGACAACTGCAAGTTCAGTGTGAGCTTGCATTTGTTCTTTAGCAACCGCTTGCTCAGTTTGTTCTTGTTCTATGCTCTGTTCTTTCTCTGCTTTTTGCTCACTTGTCTTCTTTTTACTGCTTTTTCTTTCCAACTATACCTGCGCACTTTTAACTTGTTTTCTCTTCTTTCTTTTCTTCACTGCCCTTCACCACCTCAGCATTCAAGAAGCTTTCAGTCTTTATCTTGGCAGTTGCATATAATTCTTCAATTCTTTTATCATCCAAGAATTTCAAATCCTTTAGTTTCCAATTGTCCACATTCTTCAAATATCTGCACATGAAAGCTCTTCTTTGTGCTAGAGTGGGTGGCTTATTCTTCTTAGCTGCATATCTTTGTGCTGCATACAACTTCTTTTTTGCATCAAAAAATTCTTTCAACATCCTGGCTTTTTCATCTACTGAGTACTGATCTTGCTCTTCTTTAGTTAGTTTCTTAGCAAGCTCACAATCAGCTTCAACCTGAGCCCTTTCCTCATCCCAGGAAGCTATTAACTCTGCATATTTAGCATCTTTTTGTTCTTGTATTCTCTTTTGATCCAAAATTATCTGATGTTCTGCTCCATACTGTTATGCGAATTTCTTAGCAACTTCAGCATCAAGTTGCTCTTGCTCTTCTTTTGATAATGGTTTTGCTACAGGCTCTTCAGTAAGAATCCCTTTACCTTTGCCTTGTACCTGTGGAGTTGATTGTTTAGCTTTTGGATTTGATGATGGCTCTTGTATCACACACATTTGGTTACTGGTTTTGATGACTTCAGCTAAGCAAGTACACTAACAGCAGTTGTATAATCTGGTGTAGCAGTACTAGCTTTTGTACTACCAGCTGTAACTGGCTCACTAGCAGCAATAACTGGACCACTAGCAGCACTAATACCCTGATCAGTAGCACTATCAGCAGTTGTAACCTTGCCCAAATAGGTATCAATCACCACTTGATTCCCTTGGTTATCAACAACTACAAATTCCATTGGATCACTCTCTGCACCAATACTTTCACCCTCTTCAGCCTCCCCTGAAACTTTGCCTTTAATTCCCCCCCGTTTGGGAGCATCCTTAGAAGCTTCAGAAGATTTAACCTTGTGTTTGGTAATTCTTGATCCTTTGACTCTTTCTAAATACCTAACCCTTCTCTTCAAAGCCTTTATCTCCCCACCTTGAGCTTTGATGAGTCCACCTTGAGCTTTGACGAGTCCATCTTGAGAAGCAGCTAGTTTTTGCAGATGAACAATTTGTACAGACAGCTTGGTACAAGTATCCTTCAATTCCTTCAAAAGTTGCAAACTATCCTCACCACTTCGGCTTGTGTTACCTAGCCCGAGAGGTGGATCATTGGAAAAGTTAAGTTTAGTCTCACCCCTAGGATGAACATCTGAACCCCCCCCCCCATTGTTTCCATGTGACTGGGTCCTTCACCTGAATCAGTTCCATGTGGACCGGACTCATTAGAAGTTGTCTTGGTTCGGGTCTTAATGATGTTACCACTGTCTTGTACTGTTGCTAAGCTAGACATAATAGTGGCAGCCCTTTCCAACATGTCACTCTCCCCCCCCCCTCAGTGACAGCCTCATCTGCAACAGTTGGTATAGAACCACTTGCCTGAGGTAGCTCAGTGTTTTTGGTGTTAGTCCTACGTTTATAGGTCTTTTGTTGTTGTTTTGATGATGTAGCCAAAAGTGTGGGTGTGTGATGGGTACCAGCAGGGATTGCTGAACCTTCACCCATTTGGGTTTGGGCTAGCGCCACCATTGTTGTAAACAAAGGTGTCACTTTTCCTGAAAAATCTTTTCCATCCTTCCTCATATTAGCAAAAACCTTTTTGGAAAGGCAGGGAGTTGAATAAACATTTTTGTGACTTTTATTATTTTCAAATTGGTTGTCCAAAAAGAGTTGCAAAAACCTTGGATATAGAAAATATTTACCCGAAGAACTATCCAAGTTCTTAACCATACTATCAAAAATTAATTTTGAAAAATTAAATCTTTGAGTATTTTCATCCAAACAAATCATAGCAGAAGCTAAATTACTGCTAAATTTATTTCGCGCAGTGGTCTTTGGACTTAGACACACTAAGACAGTATGAATTAAGAATTTCCACTGAGGATAAAAATTACCTTTATAAAACTTTAAAGCATATGATTTTCTCTCATAGCCCACCAGTGAAAGTTTTTCAAAGATTGTAGTATTTGAAAGATTCTCAACTCCGTTAGCATCATCTAGGAGAAGATCTTTTCGAATAGACGCCTCTGTAATGATAATCCTCTGCCCATCTACAAGGGCATGGATTTGTACTTCCCCATTAATAGTTTTGACCTTAGCAGACGACCATAACTGGATAATGTTAGAAGTATATGTAGTAGGTTTTACTGTTAATGCAAACTTAATATAGCTTTCATTAAGGAAATCAATGATCTCAGTAAAATATACAGACTCATTGGATTTTTCTAAAAAGGCAACATTATTATGAGGTTCGGTGAAAGTTAGGTTCGACATTATGATTTAATTTGGGGGTTTTGCAATATGACGATTAAAATTCGTTTAGGCCGTGAAAGAGAGAGAGTAATGTGTGCGTGAATGTGATTGTGTGCCTCAATTGGGGATTTATACCCTTTAAGTAAAAAGTGACACAAACGTACCCTGCACTCCCAAACAGTACTAACGGATACCCAACAGTACAAAGTTTATGCTAGCAGTACAATTTTTTGCCTAGCAGTACAAACTTTGTGCAAAAACTTTTTCTCAGCAGTATGAACTCAATTTTCTTTTAAAACCATACTGCACTCATAAATTTTGAAGGGATTAAGTGTAAAGGAATACTCTTAATCAGTTTTGGTGATATTGTTATTCTTGCATTACAACACAGTTTACTGTTTTAGTGTTAATAGTCTTCTAAGTATCCAAGAAACCAAACACCCCTTTAACATCAGGGGAAACACATATATCATAAACTAATAATATTAACTGCACTCAAATATAATAAACTTGTATAAATTGGAAAAGTTAAGTAATATATAAACTAAGTCAAAATAAGTTTAAATTTACATAGTCAAAATATATAAACAAAAGATACATTAAGAAATAAATAAACTATCTTCAATACTTTTGTAAACACCAACTATTTTATCTCTTGTTTCTTCTATTACTTTTTTCCTATCATCTACTTTCTTCTGATGCTCCAAAATGATCTTTAAATCCTCCTTGTTCTTTTCTTCCAACCTCTTTATATGGTTGTTGTAAAGTTCTATCAATATTTTTTCAGTACCATACTGGCCAGAATTGCATTTATCCCAAATTTTTTGGGATGTGTCAAAATTTTTCCTTAACTTTTCAGGGATTGGTGGAGGAGAATCATCCCTTGGGCGTTTATTTTTGTTTGAAACAGGAGTTGAAGAGGATTCAACCATTGAAATTTGAAATATAATATCTAATGAAAATATCAAAGGAGGTCTATATGAATGGTTGATTATGAACGGTTTTCCAATCGATAGGTATAAATAGGCTGGAGAGGTATATGAACGGTTCCCAATACTTTAGGCGGGAAGAAGGACCATGGAAATGCGCCAAAAGTAAACAGATGGATAATATTGGTCCGATTTGATTTATGTTTGGTTTGGATTGACTAGTGTAGTTGATTTGGAAGTGTGTTTGGTGTTGGATTGACTAATTGACATTTTGATTATGGTAACTGATATTTTCTATATTAATGATATTAAATTTGATTAGGGTTTGACTCGACAAAATGAAACCGAGGGAATGTATGGAATTATTGGGGATTTATACCCTTTAAGTAAAAAGTGACACAAACGTACCCTGCACTCCCAAACAGTACTAACGGATACCCAACAGTACAAAGTTTATGCTAGCAGTACAATTTTTTGCCTAGCAGTACAAACTTTGTGCAAAAACTTTTTATCAGCAGTATGAACTCAATTTTCTTTTAAAACCATACTGCACTCATAAATTTGGAAGGGATTAAGTGTAAAGGAATACTCTTAATCAGTTTTGGTGATATTGTTATTCTTGCATTACAACACTGTTTACTGTTTTAGTGTTAATAGTCTTCTAAGTATCCAAGAAACCAAACACCCCTTTAACATCAGGGGAAACACATATATCATAAACTAATAATATTAACTGCACTCAAATATAATAAACTTGTATAAATTGGAAAAGTTAAGTAATATATAAACTAAGTCAAAATAAGTTTAAATTTACATAGTCAAAATATATAAACAAAAGATACATTAAGAAATAAATAAACTATCTTCAATACTTTTGTAAACACCAACTATTTTCTCTCTTGTTTCTTCTATTACTTTTTTCCTATCATCTACTTTCTTCTGATGCTCCAAAATGATCTTTAAATCCTCCTTGTTCTTTTCTTCCAACCTCTTTATATGGTTGTTGTAAAGTTCTATCAATATTTTTTCAGTACCATACTGGCCAGAATTGCATTTATCCCAAATTTTTTGGGATGTGTCAAAATTTTTCCTTAACTTTTCAGGGATTGGTGGAGGAGAATCATCCCTTGGGCGTCTATTTTTGTTTGAAACAGGAGTTGAAGAGGATTCAACCATTGAAATTTGAAATATAATATCTAATGAAAATATCAAAGGAGGTCTATATGAATGGTTGATTATGAACGTTTTCCAATCGATAGGTATAAATAGGCTGGAGAGGTATATGAACGTTCCCAATACTTTAGGCGGAAGAAGGACCATGGAAATGCGCCAAAAGTAAACAGATGGATAATATTGGTCCGATTTGATTTATGTTTGGTTTGGATTGACTAGTGTAGTTGATTTGGAAGTGTGTTCGGTGTTGATTGACTAATTGACATTTTGATTATGGTAACTGATATTTTCTATATTAATGATATTAAATTTGATTAGGGTTTGACTCGACAAAATGAAACCGAGGGAATGTATGGAATTATTGGGATTTATACCCTTTAAGTAAAAAGTGACACAAACGTACCCTGCACTCCCAAACAGTACTAACGGATACCCAACAGTACAAAGTTTATGCTAGCAGTACAATTTTTTGCCTAGCAGTACAAACTTTGTGCAAAAACTTTTTATCAGCAGTATGAACTCAATTTTCTTTTAAAACCATACTGCACTCATAAATTTGGAAGGGATTAAGTGTAAAGGAATACTCTTAATCAGTTTTGGTGATATTGTTATTCTTGCATTACAACACGTTTACTGTTTTAGTGTTAATAGTGTTCTAAGTATCCAAGAAACCAAACACCCCTTTAACATCAGGGGAAACACATATATCATAAACTAATAATATTAACTGCACTCAAATATAATAAACTTGTATAAATTGGAAAAGTTAAGTAATGTATAAACTAAGTCAAAATAAGTTTAAATTTACATAGTCAAAATATATAAACAAAAGATACATTAAGAAATAAATAAACTATCTTCAATACTTTTGTAAACACCAACTATTTTCTCTCTTGTTTCTTCTATTACTTTTTTCCTATCATCTACTTTCTTCTGATGCTCCAAAATGATCTTTAAATCCTCCTTGTTCTTTTCTTCCAACCTCTTTATATGGTTGTTGTAAAGTTCTATCAATATTTTTTCAGTACCATACTGGCCAGAATTGCATTTATCCCAAATTTTTTGGGATGTGTCAAAATTTTTCCTTAACTTTTCAGGGATTGGTGGAGGAGAATCATCCCTTGGGCGTTTATTTTTGTTTGAAACAGGAGTTGAAGAGGATTCAACCATTGAAATTTGAAATATAATATCTAATGAAAATATCAAAGGAGGTCTATATGAATGGTTGATTATGAACGGTTTTCCAATCGATAGGTATAAATAGGCTGAAGAGGTATATGAACGGTTCCCAATACTTTAGGCGGGAAGAAGGACCATGGAAATGCGCCAAAAGTAAACAGATGGATAATATTGGTCCGATTTGGTTTGTGTTTGGTTTGGATTGACTAGTGTAGTTGATTTGGAAGTGTGTTTGGTGTTGGATTGACTAATTGACTTGTTGATTATGGTAACTGATATTTTCTATATTAATGATATTAAATTTGATTAGGGTTTGACTCGACAAAATGAAACCGAGGGAATGTATGGAATGATTCGGGATCGGGTTCATTATTATTGACCCGAGGGAAGTGTGTGCGTTAAGGGTGTTAACCATTGGAAGTGTGTGCGTTAAGGGTGCGTTAACACACCTGCGTTAACCCCTTAACGCCACGTTAAGGTGAGCTATAAAAAAAAATCATTTCTACCCCCTCTAGAGTACTATGTATCCGTTGTGTTTAAAAAAAATTTACAAAACACCTCCTTGGTTCTTAAGCGGGATAATAAAATTCAAATTCAAAATTCAACTACAAGCGGGATAATTTAATTTCAAATTCAAATTTCAGGGTGCCTATCTATATACAACACCACCAGAGTATTATTATCACACACACAAGTCACACACAACTCACACACAGATTCTCAACAATGTCTCGCAAAGATTTCTCCCAACAATTCCCAAGTCACCGTGACTTCTCCCAACAATTTCCAGAACAACACGACTTTACCCAGCAATTTCCATATGAACCGGTGAACACTCCACCGGAAGATATCTTTCCGGTGTTCACACCGGAAAATGAACCGGCCAACAATCCACTGGCTGTGGAAAAACAACCAAATCCACCAGTTGTGGAACAACCGGCAAATCTGTTTGGACTGAGTGAGGATGAACTCCGACTTCTGGAGCAAGATGAGGAAGTGAGGAGAGAAATAGAACAACGCGAACTAGAAGAGGAAGCTGCTCGTATGGAGCAGGAGATAAATTGGATTGATATTATGGAAGGAAAGTATAATGATGGGGAGTTTAGGTCCTCTTCGAGTGAGGACCGTTGGGTTTCAGATGATTCCTTTTCTTAATTTGTAGTTTTAGTTTCTATTAATCGTACTATGTATTGTGTTTTAAGTTTAATGTTTAATGTAATTTGTGTTTTAACTTTAATGATTAATGTAATTCGTGTTTAAAATTCATGTTAGTTGTTAAATGAAGTATTAATCATAGTTTAGGGGTTGATTTTGAAAATAGTTGAGTTAAATGTGAGTTAAGGTTGAGTTATGATTGCGGGTGTTTTTTTTTTTAGTTAAAGGAGAAAAGGTTAAAGCTGACGTGGCAATGTGTTAAACTTTAACACTGAGTGGCCATTGGGAATGCTCTTAAATTTGGTTAACTACGAAGTAAGGAAATTAGAAGTGTACGTGAGACCATGGTTGTCAGGATCCCGATCATGATCTTAGGATCTTACGATTTTACGATACTGCAAAGCAAAAACGATCCGGATCTTACAAAGGATCTTTAAAAGCTTAAGATCTTATAGGATCCCGATCTTTACTATAGGATCTTAAGAACTAATACGATCCGATCTTACTTTTCTCGAACCACAACTAAAAAAGTATGGAATGTATTTTGTAGAATTAAAAAAAACAACATGTTAATACTCTTAAAAATTTCATAATCATAATTTAAAACAACATTTCTATGAAATATTTACATAATTTGCGTTTATGATATATATTAATTTATAGATTTCTATAATATTACAAAAACTATTAAAAAAATGACATTATAGTAGGATCTTAAGATCCCGATCCGATCTTACAATCTCTGTTAGGAAATTAAGCTAAAGCAGTTAGTACTGTTGAAGATGAAAGTTAGTACTGCTGAAGAGTTTTGAAGACATAAGCAGTTAGTACTGTTGCGTGAAGAAGTTAGTACTGTTTATGATAAAACCGTGTAAAGATAATTATGAAAAAGATTTGTTGTATAACTTATAATGTTAGATTGATAGTTGTCTTGTGAAGGAATCCTTAGTCTATAAAAGGATTGCCTAGGTTAATGAGTGTGTACGTATCGTTTTATTAAGATTTAAGGTTGTAAACCCTAGTGATAGGATATCACTCGTATTATTGATTAATAATATTGAATCATTGAAGTTAAAGTATTGTGTTCATTGTTCAATCTTTGTTAATTCGTTAATACAAAACAAAACACAAACAAATAAATCTTCTAAGTGCTAGCTAGTAAATTCCGCGTGCTAGACTAGACATCATTCAAAGTATTAATCTAACACAAGGAGTGTGTGTAGATCCGGTCAAGTGGTATCAGAGAGGGGGGCTCTCGATCTAGGGATTTACAAGGTTCGTTGTCGAAGAGAAGCAGATTCGAAGAAAAATAATATAATCGTTCTTTTGATAAAGGTACAATCTGTCTTTAATGTTTCTGTGGTATCGTAATTTTTGTTATGAGTATCGAATCTTCTTCTTTACGACAAAGTTGATTGGTTGAGTTAATTAAATCTTGGTACTATTTTTGTCTCAATCTGTCGGTAGTTAATGAAACGTTTGAAGAGTGTTATTGGATTTGATTGTGGTTTGGTTAATAAAAGTTTTTTTTTTTGGCTCAAGATCATGGGTACTATTCCATATTCAGAATTCTTATATTTACCTTGTACTTCATGCGTTAGTGGATGATTTGTCGTTTACTGGTTGAAGATTAAACATAGTACAATTAAATAATTCATCTCGTACTGTTCGCATTAAAGGGTCGGTGAGTTCACTTTATTGAATATCTTTTCTATTCGATCTGATTGGAGGGTTGGTGATCAATTTTGTAATAATCATTCTACTTGGCGACAAAGCTACTACTGTTGATTCATTAATTGTGAATTGGTACATGTGATTGGTACATATGATCGGGAGTATTTATTTGGTTGTACTGCTATTAGAGTTTGTTCTACTGTTAGCTTTCAATACTACTGTTCAACCAAGTTTAATACTACCGCTCTACATATTGGTTTCTGCTGCTACAAAATTACACTGCTGCTCGATAAATTAATTCTGCTGCTATGTGATTTTTACTACTGCTCGAATGATGCGTGGTTTTGTAACCTTACAACAGGTTTTACCTCTCGAGGGATCTCAAGAGGCTTACAACCCCACCAGGCAGTGTACCTGACCGATGTAGTATAGTGTAGTGGTAAGTACGGGGGATTGATCGTTCTCCACAGGGAATAGTGTTCGTTAGGTATGAAAAGCTACTCTAATAGGTCTAAGGGTTGAGGAAGATTCTTTTTATGTTTTTATATTTTTTATGAAAGCAAATAAAATCTCGGTTTTGAAGGAGTGGGCGGAATTAGTTGCTAGTCAACTAACCCAAATTACTACGAATGCAAATAAAATAAAATAACAAAAATGAAAATGTGGGTGAGAAACTTATGTGTAGAGAAATGTGTTTACTTAGATTTCCTTACTCCCTAACTATCTTTTACCGGTTGATTAGTGTGTATTAGTCGCGTGGATGACGGGTGTATTCCTTAATACCAATCGTGGGGTGGCGTACTTACTTCCCCAACTCTACAAGCTCCTACTTCACTCCTATGTCGAGCCGGCTAGGAAGCTCCTAACATGGGATCACTAGAATTCGCTTGTGCATTAAATACAACCATAAAAACCTTTAGTACGCATTTGGTTCATGTTTCTTAAGACGTTCAAGCAAGTTACCGAATAGGAAGTTAGCCAGTTTTCTTAAGCCTAACATAGATAAACAATCATCCAATACAACTAACAACACACTAACAACCAATAATCAATAGCTAGGTTTCATTAGATCTAAGCAAACACAAGATAAATTTAGCCTAACATGTTAATCAAAAGACAAGAATAAGATAAAATCAAACAACACATAGACATATTGAATGATTAATTGATAACTTATCTTCAATGTAGCATGGAAGATCTCAAGGCAAAAAGCCTTGAAAAAGAAGCTAAATTCGTCCTAGGGTTTTCTCCCAAAATTCCACACACTAAGCTCTCTCTAATGACAAAAAATTAGAAAACTATATATAGATTTTTGGATCTGACGGCGTCACCTTATGGAGTGTGACGCCGTCACCTCGCCGCTTTTAGGGTTCCCGGATGACCTTCTTGACGCCGTCCCTCTTTAGCTCTTCAAAAATCCATTCTGGCTTATCAAGGCTTGACGCCGTCGAACCTTGAACGTGACGCCGTCCCCTTATGATTTAAGCCGTGACGCCCTTGATCAAGTTAAAGCGTGACGCCGTCAGAATTCACATGCTATTTTCACTGGCCTATCATGAGTAAATTTCACGTCCACTTTTTCTTGCCAAAGCATGACGCCGTCCAGAGTTAATTGTGACGCCGTCAAAGGTAACTTTCAGCCGATTTTTGAGACTTTGTCGTTTTCTTCACTTTTATGCTCCAAAAACGTCCAAAATGCCTCCTTTTCCAGATTTCTCCTCAAAAGTACCTAAAATGACAAAAGGAACGATTTAGGGCGATATTTGATCAAATAAATACGATTTAGGGCTTAAATGACCCCTTAAAAGCGGTACACTTTTCGCTTCATCAAATACCCTTACACTTGAGATTTGCTTGTCCTCAAGCAAATGCGCTTTTATTCTAATCAAAATACAAGTTAGGGGTCATTTAATGCAAACATAAAGGTAATTACAACAAATAATCGTTCCACTTCAATCATAATAAGCACGGAGATTACATACTAGCACCTCACAAGTAGTGTTTAGATACTCACATCTCTCAAGTGTCATCAAAATAAATCTCATAAATGAAAACGGATAATATCTCTCACTACCTGTCATAGCAAATAGATTACCATAGGCTTGGGAAAGGATCGAAAACCTCCTCCACTAGGCGTAAGCACCTAAGATCAACTATCAAAGAGGGCTTTTTCATGGGTTATAACGTTAGGTGTAGGGAAAAGGAAAACACGGTTTGGTTGGATAAAGGATATTTTACTAGTGGCGAGTTAAAAATCTTGATCAATTACATGTACTATACAATGTTGCTAAGCCAAGACTCGACTCGATCTTAAGCTAGAAAAAAAATAACAAAATAACAAAAACATAAAACAAACATAAAATGAAACGGGATGGTAGTCCGTATGTTTTTTTCTATTTTTTCATTTTCTCATTTTTTTTTTTGTGTTTTTCTTGATTTTTTCGATTTTTTTTTTTTTATTTTTTTTTTTTTTTTTTTTTTTTTTTGCATACACTTTTGCCCTACCATCCAAAATAATACATCACAGGGGCATTGCATTCCCCTTACACTTGATCTTTTACATAACTTTACAAATTACTATTCTAATGACTCGAATTAAGATAATTGAAAAACTTGGAGTACTTTTAAAACATTTAGCACATATGGGGGTAATAAATGATCTTCTTCCCCATTACTCCATTACACTAGTACTTTACCCATGAGTCCCAATCGTCCCAAAACAATATGTACAAGGATATGACTCGACTTAGCAACCATGTAATCAATTAGATAATTAACTTGGGTTTAAACAAATGTTGTAACAATAATGCACTAAAAATGAGTGCATACAAGGTAGGCTAAGGCGATTTGGGTGTACATTTTAGTGGGGTGTAACAAATTCTTCCTTTAAGTAAAATGCTTAAAGGTCGAAGCGAAAAGATAGGCTCTGAGGGGTGTACTAGGGGTATCGTGTACTAAAATTGAGTACAACGCAAAGGGTGTGGGAGAATTACTTGACCAATGTAGCCAATGTAATTATAACAAAAACACAGGTGTAAAACAATGGGTTAATCCTAATGCCTCTTATCATGTAGTAAATCTAACTACACGAATGTAGTCTCACTTGTGGCCTCGGAATGGTCCTAACGCAAGTTCTAGAATCTAAGTGCTACCGGTACACACATCATAGCATAAATGCTTTTCCTACCAATTCTAGGGGTGAACCTCACATATTTGGGGTGGAAAAATTTTTTAGTGGTACGGTTTTTTGTGCTAGTCATATAATTCCTATCCATGAGACGCTCATTAAGATCAAAGTTTCACTCCTATATGTTGTAAAAAATTTTAAATTTGGCACTAAAATTACCTTAACAAGTATTTCTCTCAGTTTTATTACACATCTACTATTAAACAAACAAAAATCAAGCGCAATGGCATTCTCTAAAATCGTACTTTTACCCCCCCCCCTTACACTTAAGATGAACATTGTCCCCAATGTTCAAATAACAAGATGTAAAAGTAAATAAGGTAAAAGAATGAAATCAAATACTCCCCTGATTCGCTCGGTGGATAATGAAATTACACGGTTAAATCTTCCTCCAAAGTAATGTAGAAGCTCCATGACTAATGCATCGCCACAAGCTTGATCCAAAAACATCTCCTTGTCCAAAATAACCTGTTAAACCTGAGAAAACAAACACGAAAACCGGCATAACATCGGCGGGAAAAATCTATATATAAGGATATAATGCTTGTGGAATGATAATTTTGCAGATTCCTGGAGATTATAAGTTGGAGATTTTAATAAAAACTTTTTATTAAAACAAAACTTTCAAAAATTTCTGGAAATTAAATCTGACGCCGTCAGGTTATAAACCCTGACGCCGTCAGAAATGACCTGACAAAAATTTTCATTTTAAGTTTCCGGAAAATTTCTGGAAAAACCTTTACCTTACTTCCTGGAAATCCTGCAAAACATCATTATGACTCGATACAAGCATTTGACTCAAACAAACACTAATATGTATGTTAATTTAGTATTATTATGATTCATGTTCATTTGTGTTCTAATAAACCGATTTAGATTTCCCTTACACTTATCTTTTGCAAAATACCTTTATATGTAGTTAAGACGAAGTTAAAAACAAAATAAAGCATTTTCACAATTTAATTTTGAACATGAATCAATAATGATAAAAATTAAACACACATACGGAAACAAATAAAAACAAACAAACAAATAAATAAGCACACAAAGCAAATAAAACAAATAAAGCTTGGGTTGCCTCCCAAGAAGCGCTTTTCTTTATTAACGAGTCTTGTAGCTAGACTCAAAGTCACGTACATTACGTGACTCCATCATCGGTCACGGTTCCTAGGCCATTCTCCTTCCCGGTTTTATATTCCGGTCCTAATTTCAAACAATCCTTGTAGAAACCGAATATCCTTTCCATAACATAGTCTACCCCTTTACTTCTATCCTCATCATTCCTATAGTAGACCGCTTGCTTGAGCTCCTTCTCAACATTTGACAAGTGTTGGAATTGTTCTATCTTATATGGCATTTGGTAGCTTACTTCATCGGTCTCATCCTTAAATCTAACTATCCCTAAGGAAGGTTCATAAGTCATTCTAGAGACTTCAACAAATGGTTTTCCAAAAACCACTTGAGTCAAGGATGCATCGACTATTGGGTGGATATCTTCTACAATTACAAAGTCGGTGACATAGGTGAAGTTTCCTACATAAACCGGTAATCCCTTAACTCTTCCCGTGAAGTTACTCATCCAACCCTTGTAAGGGAACATCCTATACCCAAGTTGATTTTTCATTATCAAGTTGTAGTGGGCTCTAGTCATGATGTTTATGGGCGATCTAAGGTCGATGTAAGCTTTCCACACATGCAAATGTCCGATGTTGCATGGTATGTTGAGATTAGAAGGGTCGCCTATTTCTATGATTGGTCTACCTAGGAAGTATGGTGTCTCGGGGTCATCGAATAAGTTTGTATGATATGCACGCTCTTCCTTAGTGGGTAGCCTATCGAAGTAGTCCTCATCATCATCTACTTCTTCAATCTCACTTGTCCTAACTTCCTTATCAGCCTCGACTTTCTTATCCTCATCCTTAGGTTCACTATTATCCTCATTCCTATCAATTGGTTTAATAGTGACAATGTTGACAAAGTGGACGTGTTTGGATGAAGAGGGGTCTTTTAATTAGGGTCCGCTATTTGTGTTCCTAGCGTCCTTATGTGGAGGTGATAACACTTGGTTATGGAGAGCTTTCAACAAGTTGTCAATCTTATCGGTCATCTCGCTTTGTTTTTGTTTGAAATCGGCTTCAAACTTGGCTAAACGAGCTTCTTGAGATGCCATAAATTGAGACATCAATCCTTCAAAGTTATCGGTACTACCATTGCCGGAAGGATTGTTGTTGAAAGTACGGTTCGAGTTGGAACCGCTCGATTGGAAACGATTAGGTGGGTTGGAAGAATTGGTTTGTTGTGTGTTTTGGTTTTGTTTCCACCTAAGGTTCGGGTGATTTTTCCATGAGGGGTTGTATGTATCACCGTAATGGTTTGGCTCGGGTTTAAAAGTGTACCACTTGTCTCCCGCTCCGTCGGTACGCGAGGATGCGTAGTCCACAAAAGCTTGTTCGGGGAGTTCCATGCAATCACGAGTGTCGTGGGGACCACTACATAATTCACATGAAGAAGTGATTTTGTTCACTTGGCTTGGAGGTTTAGGAGCCTCGTAGGATTTCATGAGAAACTTGACTTGGTCTTCAAGTTCTATGATCCTACGGTCGGAAGTGCTTGAATTGTTAGAAGGCAAAGATATTGCCTTGACCGTTTTATTCAAATCACGGGGATCACTCCAACTTTCGTTGTCATAAAGAGCAAGATCCTCTAGGAGAGCCCATGATTGTTCCGCACTTAGATCACGTAGCTTGCCACCGGCCGATTGGTCAATGGTTTGCCTCGTGGAGAGATTGATATGGTCATAGAAGATTTGGATTTGGAGCCAAAGTTCTATGCCATGGTGAGGGACCTTTTGGAGTAAGTCCTTGAATCGAGTCCATGCCTCGTAGAGAGTTTCGCCTTGACGTTGTTGGAACATCAAGATATCATTCCTTAGCTTGGTAGTTCTTCCCGGTGGGAAAAACTGAGCAAGGAAACGAGTGGTGAGATCATCCCAAGAGGTGATGGATCCTGCGGGTTGACGTTCTAGCCACTGACTAGCTTGGTCCCGCAGAGAGAATTGGAAGAGACGCAATCGGGTCGTCTCTCGAGTGGCAACATCAAGGTCTATAGAATCAACGATTTTAAGAAAGTCCTTGAGATGTTGATTGCGTGGTTTTGCAACCTTACAACAGGTTTTACCTCTCGAGGGATCTCAAGAGGCTTACAACCCCACCAGGCAGTGTACCTGACCGATGTAGTATAGTGTAGTGGTAAGTACGGGGGATTGATCGTTCTCCACAGGGAATAGTGTTCGTTAGGTGTGAAAGGCTACTCTAATTAGGTCTAAGGGTTGAGGAAGATTCTTTTTATGTTTTTATATTTTTATGAAAGCAAGTAAAATCTCGGTTTTGAAGGAGTGGGCGGAATTAGTTGCTAGTCAACTAACCCAATTTACTACGAATGCAAATAAAATAAAATAACAAAAATGAAAAGTGGTGAGAAACTTATGTGTAGAGAAATGTGTTTACTTAGATTTCCTTACTCCCTAACTATCTTTTACCGGTTAATTAGTGTGTATTAGTCGCGTGGATGACGGGTGTATTCCTTAATACCATTCGTGGGGTGGCGTACTTACTTCCCCAACTCTACAAGCTCCTACTTCACTCCTATGTCGAGCCGGCTAGGAAGCTCCTAACATGGGATCACTAGAATTCGCTTGTGCATTAAATACAACCATAAAAACCTTTAGTACGCGTTTGGTTCATGTTTCTTAAGACGTTCAAGCAAGTTACCGAATAGGAAGTTAGCCAGTTTTCTTAAGCCTAACATAGATAAACAATCATCCAATACAACTAACAACACACTAACAACCAATAATCAATAGCTAGGTTTCATTAGATCTAAGCAAACACAAGATAAAATTAGCCTAACATGTTAAACAAAAGACAAGAATAAGATAGAATCAAACAACACATAGACATATTGAATGATTAATTGATAACTTATCTTTCAATGAAACATGGAAGATCTCAAGGCAAAAAGCCCTGAAAAAGGAGCTAAAATCGTCCTAGGGTTTTATCCCAAAATTCCACACACTAAGCTCTCTCTTCATGACAAAAAATTAGAAAACTATATATAGATTTTTGGATCTGACGGCGTCACCTTATGCATTGTGACGCCGTCACCTCGCCGCTTTTAGGGTTCCCGGGTGACCTTCTTGACGCCGTCCCTCTTTAGCTCTTCAAAAATCCATTCTGGCCTATCAAGGCTTGACGCCGTCGGATCATGAACGTGACGCCGTCCCCTTATGATTTAAGCCGTGACGCCCTTGATTTAGTTAAAGCGTGACGCCGTCAGAATTCTCATGCTAACTCACTGGCCCGTCATGAGTAAATTTCACATCCAACTTTTCTTGCCAAGGCATGACGCCGTCCCATGTTAATTGTGACGCCGTCAAGAGTAACTTTTAGCCGATTCTTGAGACTTTGTCGTTTTCTTCACTTTAATGCTCCAAAAACGTCCAAAATGCCTCCTTTTCCAGATTTCTCCTCAAAAGTACCTAAAATGACAAAAGGAACGATTTAGGGCAATATTTGATCAAATAAATACGATTTCGGGCTTAAATGACCCCTTAAAAGCGGTACACTTTTCGCCTCATCAAATACCCTTACACTTGAGATTTGCTTGTCCTCAAGCAAATGCGCTTTTATTCTAATCAAAATACAAGTTAGGGGTTATTTAATGCAAACATAAAAGTAATTACAACAAATAATCGTTCCACTTCAATCATAATAAGCACGGAGATTATAAACTAGCACCTCACAAGTAGTGTTTAGATACTCACATCTCTCAAGTGTCATCAAAATAAATCTCATAAATGAAAACGGAAAATATCTCTCACTACCTGTCATAGCAAATAGATTACCATAGGCTTGGGAAAGGATCGAAAACCTCCTCCACTAGGCGTAAGCACCTAAGATAAACTATCAAAGAGGGCTTTTAAATGGGTTATAATGTTAGGTGTAGGGAAAAGGAAAACACGGTTTTGTTGGATAAAGGATATTTTACTGGTGGCTAGTTAAAGATCTTGATCAATTACATGTACTATACAATGTTGCTAAGCCAAGACTCGACTCGATCTTAAGCTAAAAACGAAATAACAAAATAACAAAAATATAAAGAAAACATAAAATGAAACGGGATGGTAGTCCGTATGTTTTTTCTATTTTTCATTTTCTCATTTTTTTTGTGTTTTTCTTGATTTTTTTTTTTTTTTTTTTTTTTTTTTTTTTTTTTTTTTTTTTTTTTTTTTACATACACTTTTACCCTACCATCCAAAATAATACATCATAGGAGCATTGCATCCCCCTTACACTTGAATTTTTACATAACTTTACAAATACTAATCTAATGACTCGAATTAAGATAATTGAAAAACTTGGAGTACTTTTAAAATATTTAGCACATATGGGGGTAATAAATGATGTTCTTCCCCATTACTCCATTACACTAGTACTTTACCCATGAGTCCCAATCGTCCCAAAACAATATGTACAAGGATATGACTCGACTTAGCAACCATGTAATCAACTAGATAATTAACTTGGGTTTAAAACAAATGTTGAAACAATAATGCACTAAAAATGAGTGCATACAAGGTAGGCTAAGGCGATTTGGGTGTACATTTAAGTGGGGTGTAACAAATTCTTCCTTTAAGTAAAATGCTTAAAGGTCGAAACGAAAAGATAGGCTCTGAGGGGTGTACTAGGGGTATCGTGTACTAAAAATGAGTACAACGCAAAGGGTGTGGGAGAATTACTTGACCAATGTAGCCAATGTAATTATAACAAAAACACAGGTGTAAAACAAAGGGTTAATCCTAATGCCTCTTATCATGTAGTAAATCTAACTACACGAATGTAGTCTCACTTGTGGCCTCGGAATGGTCCTAACGCAAGTTCTAGAATTTAAGTGCTACCGGTACACACATCATAGCATAAATGCTTTTCCTACCAATTCTAGGGGCGAACCTCACATATTTGGGGTGGAAAATTTTTTAGTGGTACGGTTTTTGTGCTAGTCATATAACTCCTATCCGTGAGACGCTCATTAAGATCAAAGTTTCACTCCTATATGTTGTAAAAATTTTAAATTTGGCACTAAAATTACCTTAACAAGTATTTCTCTCAGTTTTATTACACATCTACTATTAAACAAACAAAAATCAAGCGTAATAGTATTCTCTAAAATCGTACTTTTACCCTCCCCTTACACTTAAGATGAACATTGTCCCCAATGTTCAAATAACAAGATGTAAAAGAAAAAAGTAAAAGAATGAAATCAAATACTCCCCTGATTCGCTCGTTGGATAGTGAAATTACACGGTTAAATCTTCCTCCAAAGAGAATGTTGAAGCTCCATGACTAATGCATCGCCATAAGCTTGATTCCATAAACATCTCCTTGTCCAAAATAACCTGTTGAACCTGAGAAAACAAACACGAAAACCTGCATAACATCGGCGGGATAAAATCTATATATAAGGATATAATGCTTGTGGAATGATAATTTTGCAGATTCCTGGAGATTATAAGTTGGAGATTTAATAAAAACTTTTTATGAAAACAAAACTTTCAAAAATTTCTGGAAATTAAATATGACGCCGTCAGGTTATAACCCCTGACGCCGTCAGAAATGACCTGACAAAAATTTTCATTTTAAGTTTCCGGAAAATTTCTGGAAAAACCTTTACCTTACTTCCTGGAAATCCTGCAAAACATCATTATGACTCGATACAAGCATTTGACTCAAACAAACACTAATATGTATGCTAATTTATTATTATTACGATTCATGTTCATATGTGTTCTAATAAACCGATTTAGATTTCCCTTACACTTATCTTTTGCAAAATACCTTTATATGTAGTTAAGACGAAGTTAAAAACAACATAAAGCATTTTCACAAAGTACTTTTTAAAATGAATCAATAATAATAAAAATTAAACACACATACGGGAAATAAATAAAAACAAACAAACAAATAAATAAACACACAAAGCAAATAAAATAACAATCAAATGAGGCTAGCATGCGATAAATAAAATTAATGTAACAAATGTTTTAAGGCAAACAGATGCCTTCCCTAAATTATTACAGACCATATTGTTTCAACACATACAACCAAATATCAAATTGTTCAAACAACAAAACATCAAATCACAACATCACTGGTGAGGGGGTCCTTGGCGATAGTCATAGCCAGGAGGAAGATGCCCGTGGTACCCATAGGGTGGGTAATCCTGCTCACGACCCGGGAAAGGGTCAATCTGCAGATGCGGGTCCAACTGATCACGTGTGGAAAGATGCTGCATCTGACGAACCGTGTGATCGTACATCCAGTCGAACCTCTCGTCCGCCCTGGTCCTCCAAGCATCAACCTGGCCCATCCAGGTCCCCTGGTGAGCCTGCCAGTCCCCCCTGCTCATATGCCGGTAGTAATCAGCTGTACCGGCCTCATACCCCTCATGCTGCTGCTGCTGGGGCTCCTCCTCCTCCTCATCATCCTCATCATCATCATCCTCAGCTCCAACTGGGTGATACCACATAAAGGACCCGTCATGCATCTCCATGATCACCTCCATCTGCTTCAGGGACCTCTCCTTCACCGTCCTGCATTTATCACCACTCAAATACCTCATGACCTCGGGCCTGAGGACTCCATAAAACTGGGCCAGTCGGGTGATGAACATCCCACCATAGATCCTGTCTCCTTCCCTCTCCCCAACTCCACCATGCATAAAGCTAGCAACCCAAAACGGGATGTTGCAGTAAACATCATTAGAGTAGATGGTGTACAGGTAGAAGAGATCAGAAGCTGTGACACGGTGGTGAGAGCTGTGACGCCCTGTCAAGCTGTAGGTGAGGCAACGATGAGTCAACCGAACCCTAGGATCCCTGATTTGGGATGCTACAGTGGTCGAGGTATACACCCCATCCCCAATAGTCTGCCAGAAAATAGAGCATCTAAAATCATTCTTCATCGACTCCCCATGCAACAACCTCTGCATGAACCCTGCCTGAATGGTATCATGCTGATCATATAACCCCAGTCTCCACCCAAACTCAGTAACAGAACACGTCCTTAGCTCACCCCCCAGCCTGAAATAGATCGTGGTACCGCCCACATCGGTCCTTGCCTCAGCCATATCAAAATGAAAGGTGGCAAAGAACTCCCGTACCAACTCCTCATATACCGGCTCCTGAATCTTAAACAGTCTTTCCCACTGGGGGCCGGTAAACCCATCCGTCTGAAAACTTTGGAGAAAAGTCTGCTCAAGACCTACTCTCCTCAGAAAGCCCCAGTCAACCACTGCTCCATTCTCGACCTTGTGTAGTAACAATTGTGCATATTTGCTTGTAGCAGCATCGTTGTCAAAGACACCCCAACTGAGGACCGTATCCCCAAAGTTTTCTTGTTGAGATCGGGAAGAACTTCCTCGGCTGGGTCTTTGACGCTTACTCATTATCTGGAACAAAACAGGAGGAATACAAGTGTTAATATGTGAATTAAAGATTTGGTGGCGCATCAGACAGGTCTGACGCCGTCACGCTTTGATAGGTGACGCCGTCAGATTCGACCAGTGTTCAAATCCATAATTACGAGGGAAAAATCAATATTCAAACTTCAGGCTCAATAACCACACACCACTTTTTGCAGAAAAATGGGTGATTGGATCACAGGTTATGGTTCAAATTCGTGGCCACCCTATTAGTGAATTAACCCATTTGATTGCTAAAAATCACATGCTTTTAATCATTGCTAAAATAACACTAATTAAAACACATTATGAGTTCTAAGCATGAATCAATCCTAGGGTTTCACGAGTTGGGGATTTTCGAAATTTACAAATCCTATGAGTAATTGAAGCGAAAAGAATGAATAAAAATTACTTACCACGTGAAAATTGATGACGAAAGTCGGTGAATTTGATCCTGGAAATTCGTAGGTGGGGTTGGAGAGGATATGGTTTGTGGGGTTTGTGATGAAAGTGATGGAATTAAAGTTATTATTGCTGTGCAGACTGGGTGACGGCGTCACGTTCAAATTCTGACGCCGTCAGATTAGCGTATTTTGCTACTTTGTGCCAGTTTACAAATGAGCCCCTCGTACTTTAAGAGAGCAGCTAGTCAGGGTCAATAATCCTGATAGCTAGTCTCGTTAACAAGTTCCTCCTGGGTTAAATGTTTTGTTACTGTCACGGGGTGTAGTAAAATATTGAAAAGGGTTGGTTGACGTCTTATTCGGGTCCCAATTTCCATCAAGGCGAGTATTCAGGGGGTGAGAGGAATTTTCCCAGGGGGTTTTCAAGATGATGGTGTGCTTTAATTGAGTTCTTCTCACACCTGGCTTAAAGCCAAAAGACCGTTTCCTAGCTTCATGAAAGTTAGGGAGCGTGACAACCATGCTCCCCACGAAAATGCTACGATCTTGAGAATTCTTTTTCTCGCGAGAGGATCCAAATAGATAAGAGGGCTTTAAAAGTGAAGGCTCGGGGAGAGGGGTTTCATCATCCCATTCGTTGTATGGTTCATTAGGGACCGGGAGTTCAAAGATCTTCTCGATCTTTTTGTGTGCGGCTTCTTTCTTAATTTTCTCTTTTATTCTCGAGATGAATTTTTCTGCTAGTTCCATGAACATATCTTGGGTGTTTTTCAAGTGAGTTTCTAATTCCTTGATGCGTCTCTCTTGGTTGTTCACGAAAGTTAGCATTATCCCTTCAAATTCATCTTGTCGTGAGAATTGGTGAAACGTATGTTTACCAATTGTGTTCACGCACTCATCGGGATTTTTATCAGCCGTAGGTATCTCAGCTTTCATTAAGCTCTCAACCTGCCTTTTTATGTTTGCGAACAACTGTTCTTGGGTTGCACCCATGCAATTTAAAATCCCTTCTTCCGAGAATGTTGAGTCATCCCATTCTTCTTCTTCGTACTGTGCTAAGTCCTCAATGACTTCCCAGCACTTATCGACACTGAGCCTGCTCAATCTCCCATTGGCGGCGTAATCTATGGCTCTTCTAGTTTGATGATTGACACCATCATAGAAGATTTGGATTTGTAGCCAAGGATCCATGCCATGGTGAGGGACCTTTCGGAGTAAGTCCTTGAATCGAGTCCATGCCTCGTAGAGAGTTTCGCCTTGACGTTGTTGGAACATCAAGATATCATTCCTTAGCTTGGTAGTTCTTCCCGGTGGGAAAAACTGAGCAAGGAAACGAGTGGTGAGATCATCCCAAGAGGTAATGGATCCTGCGGGTTGACGTTCTAGCCACTGACTAGCTTGGTCCCGCAGAGAGAATTGGAAGAGACGCAATCGGGTCGTCTCTCGAGTGGCAACATCAAGGTCTATAGAATCAACGATTTTAAGAAAGTCCTTGAGATGTTGATTAGGATCTTCAGAACGAAGTCCATGGAATACGCATCCACTTTGCACCAACCGGATGGTGTCGGATCGCAAGGGTGTGATATTGGCTCCTTGAGTGAGCTCAATGGTGTTTCGATAGCCATGGTGGCTAGGACGGGAATACTCTCCTAAAGTACGGGCTCTAGGAGGTGGTTGTGGTTGTTGTGGTGGTGGGTTGTGTGGGTTAAGGATATTACCATCTTCCATGATGTCGGATGGTATGGTTACGAACAAAGACACGAAGAAAATAGATAGACTCAAGAAAATCTAGAAAAATAAAATAAAAATCTCACTAGAAAGGAATCTAGTGAGTAGACCTAATAGAAATAAAAATTCAACCTAAACAATAACTATTCCCCGGCAGCGGCGCCAAAAACTTGATTGCGTGGTTTTGTAACCTTACAACAGGTTTTACCTCTCGAGGGATCTCAAGAGGCTTACAACCCCACCAGGCAGTGTACCTGACCGATGTAGTATAGTGTAGTGGTAAGTACGGGGGATTGATCGTTCTCCACAGGGAATAGTGTTCGTTAGGTATGAAAGGCTACTCTAATTAGGTCTAAGGGTTGAGGAAGATTCTTTTTATGTTTTTATATTTTTATGAAAGCAAGTAAAATCTCGGTTTTGAAGGAGTGGGCGGAATTAGTTGCTAGTCAACTAACCCAATTTACTACGAATGCAAATAAAATAAAATAACAAAAATGAAAAGTGGTGAGAAACTTATGTGTAGAGAAATGTGTTTACTTAGATTTCCTTACTCCCTAACTATCTTTTACCGGTTAATTAGTGTGTATTAGTCGCGTGGATGACGGGTGTATTCCTTAATACCATTCGTGGGGTGGCGTACTTACTTCCCCAACTCTACAAGCTCCTACTTCACTACTATGTCGAGCCGGCTAGGAAGCTCCTAACATGGGATCACTAGAATTCGCTTGTGCATTAAATACAACCATAAAAACCTTTAGTACGCGTTTGGTTCATGTTTCTTAAGACGTTCAAGCAAGTTACCGAATAGGAAGTTAGCCAGTTTTCTTAAGCCTAACATAGATAAACAATCATCCAATACAACTAACAACACACTAACAACCAATAATCAATAGCTAGGTTTCATTAGATCTAAGCAAACACAAGATAAAATTAGCCTAACATGTTAAACAAAAGACAAGAATAAGATAGAATCAAACAACACATAGACATATTGAATGATTAATTGATAACTTATCTTTCAATGAAACATGGAAGATCTCAAGGCAAAAAGCCCTGAAAAAGGAGCTAAAATCGTCCTAGGGTTTTATCCCAAAATTCCACACACTAAGCTCTCTCTTCATGACAAAAAATTAGAAAACTATATATAGATTTTTGGATCTGACGGCGTCACCTTATGCATTGTGACGCCGTCACCTCGCCACTTTTAGGGTTCCCGGGTGACCTTCTTGACGCCGTCCCTCTTTAGCTCTTCAAAAATCCATTCTGGCCTATCAAGGCTTGACGCCGTCGGATCATGAACGTGACGCCGTCCCCTTATGATTTAAGCCGTGACGCCCTTGATTTAGTTAAAGCGTGACGCCGTCAGAATTCTCATGCTAACTCACTGGCCCGTCATGAGTAAATTTCACATCCAACTTTTCTTGCCAAGGCATGACGCCGTCCCATGTTAATTGTGACGCCGTCAAGAGTAACTTTTAGCCGATTCTTGAGACTTTGTCGTTTTCTTCACTTTAATGCTCCAAAAACGTCCAAAATGCCTCCTTTTCCAGATTTCTCCTCAAAAGTACCTAAAATGACAAAAGGAACGATTTAGGGCAATATTTGATCAAATAAATACGATTTCGGGCTTAAATGACCCCTTAAAAGCGGTACACTTTTCGCCTCATCAAAAGTCCTTGAGATGTTGATTAGGATCTTCAGAACGAAGTCCATGGAATGCGCATCCGCTTTGCACCAACCGGATGCTGTCGGATCGCAAGGGTGTGATATTGGCTCCTTGAGTGAGCTCAATGGTGTTTCGATAGCCATGGTGGCTAGGACGGGAATACTCTCCTAAAGTACGGGCTCTAGGAGGTGGTGGTGGTTGTTGTGGTGGTGGGTTGTGGGGGTTAAGGATATTACCATCTTCCATGATGTCGGATGGTATGGTTACGAACAAAGACACGAAGAAAATAGATAGACTAAAGAAAACCTAGAAAAAAAATAAAATAAAAATCTCACTAGAAAGGAATCTAGTGAGTAGACCTAATAGAAATAAAAATTCAACCTAAACAATAACTATTCCCCGGCAGCGGCGCCAAAAACTTGATGCGTGGTTTTGTAACCTTACAACAGGTTTTACCTCTCGAGGGATCTCAAGAGGCTTACAACCCCACCAGGCAGTGTACCTGACCGATGTAGTATAGTGTAGTGGTAAGTACGGGGGATTGATCGTTCTCCACAGGGAATAGTGTTCGTTAGGTATGAAAAGCAACTCTAATAGGTCTAAGGGTTGAGGAAGATTCTTTTTATGTTTTTATATTTTTTATGAAAGCAAATAAAATCTCGGTTTTGAAGGAGTGGGCGGAATTAGTTGCTAGTCAACTAACCCAAATTACTACGAATGCAAATAAAATAAAATAACAAAAATGAAAATGTGGGTGAGAAACTTATGTGTAGAGAAATGTGTTTACTTAGATTTCCTTACTCCCTAACTATCTTTTACCGGTTGATTAGTGTGTATTAGTCGCGTGGATGACGGGTGTATTCCTTAATACCAATCGTGGGGTGGCGTACTTACTTCCCCAACTCTACAAGCTCCTACTTCACTCCTATGTCGAGCCGGCTAGGAAGCTCCTAACATGGGATCACTAGAATTCGCTTGTGCATTAAATACAACCATAAAAACCTTTAGTACGCATTTGGTTCATGTTTCTTAAGACGTTCAAGCAAGTTACCGAATAGGAAGTTAGCCAGTTTTCTTAAGCCTAACATAGATAAACAATCATCCAATACAACTAATAACACACTAATAACCAATAATCAATAGCTAGGTTTCATTAGATCTAAGCAAACACAAGATAAATTTAGCCTAACATGTTAATCAAAAGACAAGAATAAGATAAAATCAAACAACACATAGACATATTGAATGATTAATTGATAACTTATCTTCAATGTAACATGGAAGATCTCAAGGCAAAAAGCCTTGAAAAAGTAGCTCAATTCGTCCTAGGGTTTTCTCTAATGACAAAAAATTAGAAAACTATATATAGATTTTTGGATCTGACGGCGTCACCTTATGGAGTGTGACGCCGTCACCTCGCCGCTTTTAGGGTTCCCGGATGACCTTCTTGACGCCGTCCCTCTTTAGCTCTTCAAAAATCCATTCTGGCTTATCAAGGCTTGACGCCGTCGAACCTTGAACGTGACGCCGTCCCCTTTTGATTTAAGCCGTGACGCCCTTGATCAAGTTAAAGCGTGACGCCGTCAGAATTCACATGCTATTTTCACTGGCTTATCATGAGTAAATTTCACGTCCACTTTTTCTTGCCAAGGCATGACGCCGTCCAGAGTTAATTGTGACGCCGTCAAAGGTAACTTTCAGCCGATTTTTGAGACTTTGTCGTTTTCTTCACTTTTATGCTCCAAAAACGTCCAAAATGCCTCCTTTTCCAGATTTCTCCTCAAAAGTACCTAAAATGACAAAAGGAACGATTTAGGGCGATATTTGATCAAATAAATACGATTTAGGGCTTAAATGACCCCTTAAAAGCGGTACACTTTTCGCTTCATCACTACTGCTCGAATTAAACTTCCTACTGCTAGTGAAGATTACATAGGTTGGTGTTGGCAGCATTATAAGTTGCTTTGGGATTTAATGTTTAACACTCACATGGGTGAAGACACACGCCAGGAGAGATTTGATTTTTGCGGTTAAAGAACTATTCTTTATTGTTTACTACAGCTTGATATCGTTTATTATTGTTGTCATCTTTTGAACCTAGCGGAATTAGGATGCTCATTCATGGATGGTACAACATGGTGTTCGTTATTATTGTTGGTTAGTTATTCGAAAAGTTCTTTCAAATGGTTAACATATGGGTTTCAGGGTAAGCTTATTGTTTAAATGTGTAACAATTTATATGCTACATTGAGGTGAAGGTTTTCATGATTGCTTGTTGGTATTTTTACTGAAGATTTGGGATTTTTCTGTCTTGGATTCATTTATAAAAGAAAGCGTTTTGGTGTTCATTCATGGAGGGCGATTCAAGACATTGGAAGACTAAGTTGGATGTATAGTACTGATTCGTGATTATGAAGATCAAAATTACATACTTTTGTCCCCTAATTGATGATGACAAAAAGGGGAAGAATATTTTGAAGATTGCAGCTTGAAGATCCTTGATGATTTGCATGATGTAAGGGGAAGTCGCATGTTTCATGACATAATAACTTCAGGGGAAGTTCATGCTTATTGGTTTTGTCAATATCAACTAGGGGAAGATTTTTGGGTCTAAAAGTTGAGTTGATAAAGACAAAACATGTGAAACATGAGGGACTTATGGAGACAAAGAATGAAACTTCACAAAAGGAAAAGATTACAACAAATCTTTTATTATTCTAGATTATTCTTTGTGTAACCCTAATCCTCTATTATATAAAGAGGATTAGAGGCATAGGTTTGTGTGTGTAGAGATGTAGTCGACTAAAGGTGTAGGTCATGTCTAGGCATCGAGTTCCTACAACGGATGCCTAGGTTTTATGTATTGTTAGTGTTAGTGATGATGGCGAAGAACCTTAGTGATAATAATAATATTCTTATTGTTTATTCCGCTGTGCTTATTATTATCATTGTGTTTATTGCTTATCCTAGATCAAGGTCTAAACAACCTAGAGTCCAAAACGGTCCAAGAACTTATAGATGGTGGCGTGCAAACGGAACACACGAGGGCTATTGGACTATTCGAGACATGCTACCCGTAGACTAACATATTTGGATTTATTGGACTATTCGTTTGGTTATTGTTTGAGTTACGGATTGGTTTAGCGTTCAGGGTTTAGGGTTCTGGGTTGATGGTTTGTATAAATACTCGTTACAAAAAAGGGGAAGAATATTTTGAAAGATGCACTTGAGATTCCTTGATGATTTGCATGATTTAAGGGGAAGTCGCATGTTTCAATGACATAATATTTTCAGGGGAAGTTCATGCTTATTGGTTTTGTTCAATATCAACTAGGGGAAAATTGTTTGGGTCTAAAAGTTGAGATTGATATAAGACAAAACATGTGAAAACATGAGGGACTTATGTAGACAAAGAATGAAACTTCAACCAAAAGGAAAAGATTTCAACAAATCTTTTTATTATTCTAGATTATTCTTTGTGTAAACCCTAATCCTCTATTATATAAAGAGGATTAAGAGGCATAGTTGTGTGTGTAGAGATGTAGTCGACTAAAGGTGGTAGGTC